>JBAMAW010001498.1:0-211385 GCA_037043295.1 Amiota minor | reverse complement strand
CATCCATCTATTGTTCAAATACATACATACAAATATATGTATGTACTTATTTTCCATAAACAACAACTGAACTAACTAACCAAGCTCAAGTGCAGAAAGGCAAAATAAAAGGAACGTAAAACAACGCAATGCAACGCAACTATGTATATGGTATAAATGAAAAAAAAAAAAAGGATAAATGGATGGGTAGATTGGATGGATGGGTGGATGAATGAATAGGCGAATGAATGGATTGGATTGGATGGAATGCTATAATGTGTGCAAAAGCGAAACTAAAACAGTCAAATCAAAGTTGCGTTTATTTTCATACATTGCACTGTTGTACCGGGTGCACTGGCATATTAAGAAAGCGGTTCGTCTTGGGCCTTCATTTTGGGGGCTCTACAAATGTCAAAAAGAGGGTATGGAAGACTTAACAAGATCATGAAGAAAGACGAATTCTGCTATCGAAAAACTGAAATATGTACAAATTTAATCTGTTTTTTTTTTTTTACTTTATAAAATTTACAAAAGAACTTATCACAATTTATATGGTACATACTTATGTTCATGGAAAAATCCAGATGATGGTAAGGCAATTGGCAACAGTTTAATTGCGTGAAGTTCATCGCTCTGTGCAGAAGAGTACAAAGCTGTTGATCCACAAGTTGATTTACCCAAATTTGGTTGAAATTGTTCAAGATTTCAAAACTGGCCAGCGTTTCCAGAGGTTTATTGTAAATGCATTCCAAATAACAAGCGAAGCATATATGGTTTTTTTGCTACCATAGCCCCAATAACAAAGATGGAAAATTTAGCCGGGTAGCTTCTTCGTGACATTTGTCGCAAACTCGGAAACAGCATTGGACGGGATTTCCAACATAAGACAAATTAGGTTAGCGGCTTCTGGATGTTTACCTAAGGCATCTTTCAGCTCCTGCTGCTCTCTATTCATCTGATCCTTCGCTCTCGAATATTACATGCTCAGCATCTTCTTCACATTCGTTGCGTTTATATGTACACAGTGGGCATCATCGTAGTAGAGCCGGCACAGGCACTACCGGAAGCATCCATGACCGCTCAAGAGACCAGTGAGTGAGTGGGTGTGTATGTAGAAAATATAGTAAAATATAAGAATCAACAGATAGATATTGTACGTTGATGAAGATGACAAAGAGAAAAGTCAGTTTTCGTTCCCGTTTCACTTGAAATCAAAAGTTAATCAAAACTCACTCACAAATTGCAAAGCGAATCTTGTTCTGCTCATTACAGATTGCTCCAACTATTGTAAGCACATACTCGTATTTACTTGGCAAAGTATTGTACTAGCAAATCCACAATGGCAAAACTTATGCAATCTTAAACTGCGAAAATCCAGTACAATGATATTTTAATAAATGATGTAATCTGTTGTTAGCCGATCTTTCTAGGCATGGTAAATGATTAACTTTTAGTTAAATGATAATGTAAACTTACGTACTTATATCACCCACATGATAGTAGTAGCTGAACTTTTTTAGTATTGTAGAACCACTATGCTATTCAACTGAATTTAGACCGGCAGATAAAGTCAAAATTAAAAGGATCATATTGTAAAAAATACATTTTGATATCATTCCAATGTATGTAATTAATATACTTTTTATCAAAATTTAATCTTACAATCTGAAGAAGAAATAAAACTAATTATGAAAAAAATAAAAATCATACCTTAAGAAAGAATAAGCCGACTTGTTATCCTATTCCGTGTAATGTTACTCAATTATACTTACAAAAGACAAAAGGAAATCCATTCCCATATGTACCCGGACCTACCTCATCCGATTCGATTCGATTCGATCTGACTAACAGAAAAGGAAATTGTTTTTGTTGACACTGTGTTTTGCTTATGTGGTCGTTGGTATATAGCGTGCGTTAAAATTTCTATGTTCGACATGATGACGACGACAACAAAACTTACAGCTCAATGTTGTGCTGATCCGCCTTTGGGGTTATGTTTATGGTGTGCGGTTTAAGCTTGTGATAGCGACATCCGAGCAAAGGCGTTTGTTTTTTATGCGTTGCAAAGGGCTTTGTTGTTTGTTTCCGTGCACCTCAACAAAATGTGAAATCTTCTCTGAAACAACAGCAGCTTAACATAGAAGCTGCTGCAGGCAGGGTATCAAGACAGGCATCAAGTCAAATAGATTTGGGGTACACGCAAAGTCAGTATGTGGGTGTTTGCCTGTTTATATATTCCAAGATTAGTGATGGGCATTCGAACATGGAATAGGGTCGAACCGGACAGACACCGTCATCCATCCTCTTACGTTGTGTGTACACATATGTACAGTCTGCCAAATCCAGACTTCGGCATATATTATAGGCTTTGTGGGTATCCGTGTCGTGTAGTATATGTTTGTGTCGTATCCATCTGTATATGTTTGTGTGCTTGTCTGCTGGTATCCAGAGCGGAATCTGTGTATGTTCGTGCTTGTAATCCGCTCAAGTCATGCAAACAAGGTTTTACACCGTTAATACATATGATTTGTGTTCATGTCCGTATTCCTCTGTCGCACTCTTCCCGTTCCTGTTGTTGTTGTTTATGTTAATGTCGCTGTTTATACGCATTCATAGTGTATGTACACACGAGAATATCTACAATGCCCCATATATACACCATAGTATGCCATTCGCCCATTTTCCCACTTCCACTCCGAACCTTTCCTTTAGTGATAATGGTTGCGGTGGCACAAATGCTTTGAAGTCATCCTACTATGTTAAAGACAATGTTTTAATTAAATTTGTATAAATTTGACTAGAAATAAATGTTGGACCAGATCAATCCAACCATCCAATAAATCAAATATATTTGAACGAGTAACTCTTACATATGTATACACTTACTTGCATGTGCCGAAACAGATCCGATGATTTGGATGTCTGCGTGATATGCACCAAACATTGCTAGGAAATGAGCTAAGCACTCATAACCAAAGAAAGAAAGTTAATTTCAAACAACAAATAGTACAAATTTGCTCCGCAACCAAAGTAGGTCAATTCACAAGGAATCACAAATAAAGAGGAGAGTGAAAATATTTACTTGGTTACCATAGAAGAATCGGCAAAAAATCACAGAGACTCTTCGATCTACGTATGAAACAGGTCTAAGTAAAAATTATATGATTAAGTTGTGTAAACATGATAATATAATGATCAACATGAAATAAACATCATGATGATAATGATCTATAAAAAGGAAAAGTGATGAAGATCGTTAAGGAAATGATGGCGAACCTGTAAAGGCATCTGTTCCTTACAATGATATTGATATTACCGATTTGATTCACAAACAAACATATCAATTATAATTTCTTAACACAAATGGCAAAAGTTAACTTAAAAGAACGCATACGAACATCTAATTTAGACGATGCCTATGGCTCCCTACGTCGGGTAATACCAACAACACCCCATACAAAGAAATTAACAAAAATTGAAATATTGTGCATATCTAGTTCGTTTAGCTATGAATTATATAGCGTTTTTGGGTATACAAATAAGATAAGAAGGTAAAAGGTTTTCAAATTGTTCGATCAGTTTAATCAGCCATAATAACAAACATTGGCATATTTGCCCATATTTTGCAAGGGACCAGCAGCAAAGAATAATACAAATTTCCAATGTGAACAACAAAAATGCAGATTATACTAACTAGTATATATTGTACAATAAAAGAAGAAAAGAATATTGATATATAAACAGAAACAGAAACCCAAATTGAGTTCATCAATCATCAAATATTCTATTAATCAACTTTTAACAAACTTGGTAAAATATTTCCAGAATATTTGATGCTTTATCTTTTGCATGCGAAATGGGGTTTTTGCTTTTGCAAAGATTGCTTCTTTTAAAAAGATATTAAATTCTTTTGCGGCCATGTGGGCAAAGTAAACAAAAAAGAAACACAACAATCTGCGTTTAGATCAAGCAAACAAGAACCCAGTGTTGAAAAATACATTTAGAAAGTTATCGATTATTTTCTCAGATTCAATTCATTGCTCCCTTCCATCACTAACTACGAAGCCAATGAAATCGTTATACACATTTTTGTGTGTATATCGAAAGGCTGTTAGTTGAATTGGATCAATATGGATAGGATGTCGATAATGCAGGTAAGATTTTATTAAACTCATATTTCTATAGAATATAAACTTGTTTTTTTAATTTAGATGCGGCTGCCAACTAATATACCTAAGCGAATTATACCGGCAGTAGCGTTCATTGAGAAAATTGCCTTAGATCTGCAAGGAGGTGTGCAAGTTGGTCATGGCAGCATATATATGGTTGTGCACCACCTAGAAAATCATGGTAGCACAATTGAAAAGTATTCAAAAGATACCTTGGACCGGCTATTCATCGCATTTTCGAACTATTTGCTCGACGAACAGCTAACAAATTTAACAAGATATCTAATTATGCAACCTTTTGCAATGCGTATGCGCAAATGGAAGGACCCTACCAATGTGAATAATCAAATAAATGCTGCTCAGGTTAATAAAATTTTCAATCTATGAAAGTTTCTGATATTGCTATAGTAATTGGATTAATTGTTTAATTATTTTAAGCAGCCACAGGGACCAAAACCAGAAAATGCTGAGTTATCAAAAGTGCGTAGATCAAATTTGAAATTAAAATATACCAATCACCACTTATACCAAATTACAATGTTTCCTCAGGTTGGTAAAAGCTCTAGGAGCCCAGAATTTGTGTCTTGTGGTGTGTCACTTGACTCATCATTGCAACCACAGACGAGCACACCAAATATGGAAAATGTCATGGATTTATCTAATGTTGCAAGGGTCGAAGCACCTGACAGCAGTGGCCTTCCTAACCATTAAGCGTTCCTAAACAGTTACACGCAATAGTTTGACTCGTACACGATGCATACCAATTTGGTTAGCTGTGACCACATTACAGCATAGTACATACCTACATTTAATCTTGTGTTCTACATTGATTGGAAATTAAAATACAATTATTTGTAGAATATCAACTTTCTTATGTTAATTTCACATTTAACAAAACTGATTATTTACTTTAGTGGTTCAATGCAGATTACATATGGAAGTATCTTCCACTTCTGTGGTGTATTGAATACATACTCGGTAATAGATTGGATTGATAAGGGGAAATTGGGCCTATTGTAACAAACCCTAATCCCAATCCAATTGAATTTATAAACTCGAGATTATCGGTATCAACCTTTTTAGTCAGTATTGGTGTTGAGATGTTCATCCTCACCTCCGGTTGATCTGCATCCTAATGTTTCTCTATAAGACAGGTATGTTCTGCTTGGATACATTTGGAGAGTGAAGATCGACTAACTGAAAACTAGACCCTAAGTTTTTGAGCTAGAAAGCTGTAATTTTGCAAGAGCCTTTCTTTACCAAACGCCACCATATTGCAGAGACTTCGTTGTCCCTCCGTCCGTCCGTCTGTTTTCCCATGAACCGTAATCGCAAACAAACCCCAATCTGGTACAGTCTGTTAGTTTTATAAATGGGAACTTCTTTAGGCGCATTCAGCAATGTTTGGCAAGAAAAATCTTAATGTTTTCGCAAAGTTGAAATGTTATCCTCCTTGGCCGGACAAAATCATTTAGAAAAAATTTAAAAGTATATTTTAATGGAGCAAATCTGCATCTGACTTGATCGATACAATTGGATATTGTCACCTGAATTCCAATTACCATCGGCACCACAGAAATGCAAATGCCGGGCGAGGATCCAGTTATCGAACTAACCATAGTATTCATAGTAATTATCAATATCAATTATGAAATACACAGATAATATTATTTACATAATTTTATTTTTTTTTATTAAAGACTCGCCAGAGACTGAAATTGACCTGCAAGCAACCAGTCACATTATGCTGATCAATGGAACATTATGCGAAGAGGAGGAAGTTTCTTATGCAACTGAGTTCGCACTGGTGCGATGATTTATTCAACGCACTTACTAGATAAGTCTAACTTTTAATGGAAATTCTTTAATCAAGTTGATATTTTTAAAAAGACTACAAACAGTTGAAAATTACGAAAAGCTGATTGAGGAGAAGGAAGCGCATCAGAAAATGTAAGAACCAGCTATTTGGTAGAGTAGGACGAAAACAGTGACATAGATAATGATAATATTTAATCAAATTTATATTACAGCGGATCTTGCAGAGCTGGAACAATTCTACAAAATTATTACAAATAAAAAACAAACATACATCATATTCTAATATAAATGATATTCCTTCTTTAACAATTTCCTGAATCCAATTGTCATCATCATTTATTATAATTAAAATTTTTAATTTCTTTATAAACTTTTTTATGTACTCTTACGAGTATATAATATAATTGTATGCATTTGAATCTGTGTCGATAATAATTTGCATAAGTTCTGATTTTATAATTACAACAAAATATTAATTGCTACATTAATTTCATATTAACCAATTAATAAAACAAAAAAAAAAAGCACAAGAAAGATTTATCGACAAATTATTGCAGAAACAATAATGATGGGACTTATTTAATGATTTCTTCCGCCAATTGATTATTGCTATAAATAAATATACTTTATTTTTAAATATAAATATCCTTAAGCAATATTGTTTCCATAAACGATATCTTCATGCGTAGATTTGTCAATATATTCTATCTATTTGTTTCCAAACATTTAACTATAATTCAAAGACTTTATAAGTTCGTTTGCCTTTCAAAACCAAATTTGAGTGCCCAATATTCAAACCATTTCAAGAATCTTTAAAATTATTAAGCCGTAAAATAATTTCCTTTGCCATGAAATATAAATGAAAATCCAGTCATCAAACAAATCTCCCGCTTATCATAGTTTGTTTGTGCATTTTGTGTATTGACTAAAAGGATAATCCAGACACTTATCCATTCTTCCATTATTGTTGTGTTATCCTGACGCCTTTTGGTTTCATTTGGTGTTAATAATTACTGCTTGCATGACTCCATAACAATTTTCTGTTTACACTTTTTTCGTTTTATCAGACATCACAACACGCAACTCTTTGAGCTGAAAGATAGAAAAGAAATAAGAAAAGTTTATTAAAATTAAAAAAACAAAAAATAACATTAATAATAAATAGTGAGTACAAGAATTTAAATCAAGTTATACATGTTTAAGATGTTTTACGCGGTTTATCCAAGTGAATGCGTCGAGCTATGAACATAATTTGTAATACTGTAATACAGTTGACGCAAACATGAGTAAATAAATTTAAATATGTATGTAGTATACAATATATGAACTACTATGACTTTGTAAAAATGTTGCAAGCAAACAAGTGGGTTGAAGTGCATTGGCAGTGGAAAATATACCATAATGCAATGCTGTACCGTGCAGTTTAGTGCAGCAACTAGCACAATTCTTTCCACGCAATTTCCGCCATAAAACAAACAACTCAACTTTGCAGGGAAGCAAGCGTACAAGAAAATAATGGTTAGACTGCAAAGAATATACTGAACAAGACTCATAATAAGTAGTTAAAATGTCAAGAAGAACAGAAGACTGCAATGAATGCAGCGTTCGGCATCATTATCAGCAACAGTAGAAGTAGAAATTGCCAGACAACCATGTCAGTTGAATATGCGACGGATGAAGAAACTGTTAGGCTGTGACATTTGTGAACCTCACATATAGACAATGACTGCAACCGCACGAAAAAGCCACACAGTCTTCAGAGTTGGTAAAGTTGGAGGAATCTGAGTAATAGACGAAATACAATAAAAAGCGGAAGTTCTGCATTCTATCTTTTGGTTGGACTCACTCGTTCATTCATTCACTTTTCCACTTACTTACTAACTTACTCGCTTACTTTTCTTCGTTGGTGTATGCCTTCTTGTTCTCCTTCCCCCTTGACATCCTTTCTCTTACTGTTGTGTTGGTTAAGTTTGAAGTGGCAAAGTTTACTTTAAAAGCGACATTCCAGCATATTAGCAATGCGCGCAGGAGTTGTGCTTTGTGAACATACAAGTGGCAGTTAGCCAACGAAGCTTACCAAACATCCAGTTTCAACAGCATCAGACAGCCATTGATGTAAGCAATCTCATAAAATCACGACGCCGCAACTTGAACAGAATCCACGCCTACAAAACGAGTGATGCCGAGCATGCGATGGCATTATATATGAATCGGTGGCCAGTACCAAGATGGCAAGGACTACCGTTTTGTCGCTGAATGTTAACCAAGCACTATAGTCGGCGGCAACGTTGGCGACGGCAGCTTAATCGTTCTGCAGCAAATTCTTAACAAGTTTTATGGCAATAGTTTGTTGTAAAGTAACCTGTAAGGTGCAACCGGCATATTTTTATCTGAGTGCGCACACTTGTAAGCAGCAGCCTGCCTCGTCGCAACTTCCTACCTTCACTTCTTCACACGTTGGATCAAATGAATAACACACCATTCTGCTGTTCCATAAAAGTAGACGCATGATGGAACAAACGTACATGTCTATCTACATATGTATGTATGCCTGAGATTGGGTTGGTGTGCCATGACATTGCGGTGTTATTATGCTCTATAAAAGTTGGGAAAATATAGTGTTAACATAACAAAAATATTTAAAAATCTTACATTGTTGCGAATTAACCAGAATTGTTTTCTTTTTGACAAAACGCACTCAAAAACTGTGAATTTTAATTCTTCTTCTTCTTTTCGAAGAATTTATTAAAAACAAAGCATATATATTTATGTGTATGTACGTGTGCATGCATCAGTTGATTGAAGTCGTTGACAATTGACATTGAATTTAAGAAAAGACATTCACATGGATGTAATATTCCAGTGAACTGCAATTTGCGATTCACATATGAAATGAAGATCATATTGGAAAAAAACAGAACTGCGAAATATAGTACAAGTATAATATTTATATAAGTGAGAAGTCAGGTCAGGTGATAACTTGTGCTGATGCTACTGCTGCTGGTCCATATAATTTGAAATAATCGTGTTCATTTCATAGAAGGCAAGCGAGCGCTACGCTTAAATATAAGTTTATGTTACAGCGTTCACCCATTTGTCTCATACCCAGTGTACTACATACATAGGTGATGGTTGGATACTGTTACCTGGACTATGCATACTAAAGCGATTATTCTATGCAAGATGACAGCAATCAGAGGCTACGAAGATTATGCAGTACACGTAAGCGACGCTGTTGGTTGCGTAGTTGCCTTACAAAATGACGTGACACTGCATAATACTCACTTGGCGGCGAACTAACTCCACGTTGGTTATAGAATGCTGCTGCTAAATGTGTACATAGTAAATAAAATATACTTCAGTAATCTGCATAAATACTACATATGTACACATATATAGGCAATAAATATCTATTTATGCATACAACATAACAGATGAGATCTGATGAGGATGAGTATGCATGACACATATCATATGTAGTAGGTAAATACTGGCAATGATGATAGCTGATGGCTTACTTTATTTGGAAGGAGCAACTCTTTTTTTCATAAGTATAAAGCATTTCTAATCAAACTTTAACCACTCATACAAAACATCATCAATTACTACAGATCCGACCAACATCAATGATTGGGATAAACAACACAAGGAAATGCAGTGGATAAAATACTACGCCAATTGTTCTATTTGTATAGAATAATCTTTGTGCCATTTATTTAGTCGCGAACTGAAAAGTTTTGTGTGTGCAGAATTTATTTTTCACCGCCTCACTTTGTTGACTTTTTCGGCTTTCATTTATCACGCGTTGATTTTTCATCTTCGTTTGCTGTTCATTAATTTCCAGTGATTTCCGGTCAAACTTATAACTTATTAAGTTGCTAAAAATCAAAAGTTAAATAAAATGTTTTCAATGCCGGCTGAATTATAGAAAATATTGTTTTTGATTTAAAAAAGTTGAACATTTATCAAACATCTGTAGAAAATCAATCAATATTGTCGGACGTGATCTCCTGGCCGAAATTACCAACGATTTTAAATACCATAACAATGTTCTCAACACCTGCAGACATCCCACAATCAAGTCCAAAAATTGATGAAAAAGAGATTTCGAAGGAGGATGGCGGCGGTGTATGCCGGCGAATAATGTCTCCACGCGCCTGTAAGAAATCTTTTCTGGTACCCACCGCAATAAAAATTTCTACCAAACTGGAGACTATATTTGAAGATGATGCCGATGCCAATGGCTAGGGCAATGGCGACAAAAATAGTACCGAAATGTACGATATAAGATCTTAGATTCGTGTGGTGAATTTTGGCAACAAGAAACTAAAGCGTTCGATACCGTTTGGCAAGAAGATGTTTAAAAGGAAAGTGTGAAAGAAGAAAATATCATTGGTTGAAGACTTTGATCGCATAAGGAAAATCGACAGTGCGACAATGGCTGACAACGAATACGAAGAAGTTGATGATGTTAACATTAGATCATTCAATAAACAGGAGCAGAACACATCAGAGCCCAAACACAAAAAAAAAAAAAAAAAAACAAGGAAGGTTAATCGCATGTTGCTCAAATAGAAATTTTACATTTGTTTTGTGTTTTTTGCGGATCTTGGAATTTATTACAATATTTTGTTTTTGCACTTTTCATTTCATTGAACCAGGCAAAGTAGCCAAAGCCACAGCCGCCGCCGCCGCCGCCGACGATTTGATTTATCTGCTGCACGCGACTAATAAACCCAACAACAGTTTCCCAACAAAATTAAGTGCTAACTCATGATTATGCGAAAAAAAATTGAGCTGCCTTAATAAGTTACTTTTGTTGTTTACAATTATTGTATTTCATTATTTGCTGTTTTAATTGAATTACAAAAACAATCCGAAATGTACAATTAAATAATCACACCGTACACAAAATCAGTTAAATTACTCTTATGAATCTGGAATTACAAGTAGTGGAGGATAAAGATTGGATTGTTGAGAAGCGAAACATATTTAATCCAATGGAAACTACAAGAACCAGCAAAGCACTTGAAGTCCAATTGAAATAAATGAAATGACAAGTTAAAAACGTTGTGCATATTTTATTTAGAATTCAGTGTTCAAGATGAGAATGGACGGAGCAATCGCCGATTGGTCCATGACAATAAGAATATATAGATGCAGATAGTTATAATTCCGTATTCTCCAATTGTTTCTGTCTACATTTCTCTGTTTTTATACAGACCCCTTTAAGAAAGGATTGGCTTTAAATTAATCCGCTTGGACACGAACTGACATACGAAATGCCATATGAATTGTGAGTACGTCGACTGAGCAGCGGAAGGTAGCAAATGGTTAACACAATGGTCATATCCAGCTGAGAGGAGAATATACAGAAAAGAAAAAGCAGCAAAAAAAGGAAAAATCTTTTTAATGGCGGAATTCGGAATTCAACGCTTAAGCCTGTTAAACAAATCTTACACCAATAATGTCAGGCAGGCAACCTGTCCAGAATGCGGAAAGGAAAAAAAAGGTAAGCAGACGCACTGCATAAGGCGCAGTTTCTCATCAGAGATAACGCTACTTCTCCTACTTCTGTTACTGTGCTTGCTGTCACGTCTCTGGTGCTGCTGGTCCAGACTACAACGACGATGATGAGGACAAACCAGTTCATATTTTTTCAACAAACGAGTATGATAACAACAAACAAGTGCAGACACAGCTAGGCATTTGGCGGCTGTTTTTTCGTTGCGTGCCCGCCTTTCCCATCTACAATCCTTTCAAGATACAATTTTACAAATATATATATATATGCATATGTATATTTCGGGCAAACAATAACAACAACAACAACAACATCAACGGAGGAAGCAGCAGGAGAAGCAGAACAAATATAAAAACGCTTTGTGTTGACGGATACGGACGAGACGGAAGCTGAAAAACGCGGGAAACGTATAATTTATCGCAAACGAAATGAAAACTGAAAACGTGAATGTTGAAAATTTATAAAGCCATAAAAAGCACACACATACAACACACACACACACACACACATAGAGCAGAGGAGCCAGAAAAACGCGTTCGATAGAAGCAGAATCCAGAGCAGTAGTACTTAGCATGTAGAAATGTCCTGGCTTACTTTGGACAGTAGTAACTTGTGGTGTCGAAAAGAGGTCGATTGCAATTGTTGCAGATTCAACGGAACGAAATTCGCTGAATCTTAAATTTTCCAAAATGCTTAGCATTAAATTGCCTTAAAATAGTATTTAAATTTAAATGAATTGTCAACAAGCAACACAACACAACTACTGCTAATCTCACCAATACCAATACCAGCAGCATCAGTAATAGATGTGGCAGTGGCAGTAAATAGTACCAATACCAAACGACCACACTAACTCAAATGCCGGGTCTGTGCGCAATAAATTTGTGAACGCTTTTTCAGCTTCGTTAAAGGTGAAAGACTTCGCTTTACGTTCTCTAATTGCCATCGCAATGAAAATGTTGATGTTGCTGCTACTGCCACATATTTGTAGACATATATAACATATAGTATACCTACATTCTTATAAGATAGACAGTCAGCCATCCAAATCAGCAAAATAAAAATAACACTACGCACATAACAGGCCACCAAGCCTGAGCTCATTAGTGAAAAGTGGATAAAAATGAATGGAAAATCAGTTCGTCATTTTGCTATGGCACGCCATCGTAATATAATGGCTTTGCTTTACCTGAATACCACAAACGCCACCGTCTTTTTATTAGGCTACCGCTATATATGTTTCTACTCGGTACCTACTTACTACCTGGCTGCCTGCTTGCTTACTTGTCATTGTTACTTGAGTGGAGTGCTGTCACTTTGATACGAAAACACACTTTATGGAAGTGAATGAAGAGTATAAGGTAGAAGAATAAATAGATGCCTGGATGAATGGTTGTCTGCTTAAATTGGATATACATGTATGTATGTAGAAACATGTGTGTGTATGTGTGTGTCTTTGGCAATGGCCGCGTTAAATATACTAGCATGCACTAACAAATGACCAACACACTGCGAAGTCACTTAATGAATTTAATGTCTGCTCCGCAAAAAAGTGTTAATTTCTATGAATTTTGTTTAGCACATATTCAAATTTCATATACAACATAATGATGGATTGCCATCACAATCGTCCGCAATCTATAAACACAAACATTATGACTGATCTAGACTGGTCACTTCCGTTTAGGGGTCTTCATAATTTGCATAGACAAATTTATTGTGAAATTGAATATAAGAGAGTAGGGAAAGTTAACTTGTTCTTACGTTTTCTTTGTGAAAGTGCCCACATCGTTAAAGTGAAGTAAGCTGCCAAAAGTTAAAATGGGAAGTAGATGATATCCGAAGCAATGATACTTACAATTTTAAAAATTTGATCAGAAAGAATTGGGATGAGAAGGAGAGACCTACTAGAGCAAAAGTAATGTTATTACCGTGATCATTATCATCATCGACGTCTACAGGCAGCTATTGTCAAATGTTTGCAGCATCATCAAATTATATAAAAATAGATTGAGAAACTTATCATTTTATGACATTTGGTGCTGTGGCTGTGTCACTGGGCCAAAAGAGTTTGACTGACTGACTCAGTGAGTGAGTGGCTGACCGCTTGTGTAAGTTGGAACAATTGAACGACTACTGATAATTTGCCATCAATTATATTAACAATGAAATGTTAAATCCTTTCAGCAAATAATTTTCCAAGGACTAGGATACTTAATCAATGATGATGTCCTTAGGTCGCAAGATGAATTGACATTATGAATGAATTAGCTTAACTACTTGTTTCGCGTCATGTTCATTCTTCTATTGATGCTAACAATCATTGTCTTTGTTACAATAATCGAAATGTCAATCTCGGCCAAATTGGATTTATGTTTGACATAACAATGGGTTTAAAAGGAACAACAAGAAAACATCCATAAAAGCTATAACAACAATATCCATTGATAGCCAACAACAGGATGCGAAAGAGCAGAAACCTTTGAACGTGTCGACATCAAATCGATTTCTAAATGATATAAAAATTGTTATGGTGACGGTTTAAGGAAGCTTTTACCTACAAATTAATGATGGACTGATAAAAATGCATGCATATAAGTACAAAATGTGAACACAATAGACAGACGTTCATTTCGTTGACCCACGACATCTGTTGCTCGGTTAACCTGTGTACATAACTTAATTAAAATGTCAATATTGCATTACATTGAATAATCGCAAGCACTGTCACACAGTTGTTTGTCCAGACTGGACGTCAATCTTTCTATCAGTTATGTTGGCCAAGGCACGCATCCTGTGATTTGAAGATGAAGGGATTTGTACTACGTTAACATGAGATACGAGTAGAAGTCTCCCTAATGTTGGAAGGATAATTTCTTTTTCCAATAAATGATATACAAAATATTTAATTTCTTTATAATTTTTAGTTTTATAATTCAAATCCATCTGTACTTATTTTTGTATTAAAATTTTAAAGAGAGAAATACCATTTGTGGAAATTTATAGTTCCAAATCGATAAGTGAGAGAAAATTTCCCTTAAATTGTTATCAGCAACAGTTGTTTCTGTTAAATGTCATTTGCTGTTATTATTTGATTAAGCAAACTGAAACTTCTAAAGAATTAACAAATTGTGAGTTATTGCCCGTTAAACCCGGAAGAACGTTGTTTTCCTAAGCAACTGCTGTACTTCCCACACTTATCCATTAAATTTATAAAATATACAGATGGCTCTAAAGATACAATAAGTAGAATTGTTTGTTTAATTGTATTTAAAATTTAAAGGAAACGAATTATTTTTAGGGTTCCGTACCCAAAGGGTACCAAACGGAACCCTATTGCAGAGACTTCTTTGTCCGTCCATCCGTCCTCGGTTCATGTCTCATTACCCGTAGTAGATAGAAAGTTGAAATTTTCACAGAATGTGTAGTTCTATTCGTGCATCAGCAACTAATACTAAAACTAAAACATTTTTAAAAATTTAAAGGGGTTCCCATACAAGAAATTATTTTGTTTGTATGGTAGCTATACGATCCAATAATCCCACGATCTTATATGGCCGGTGGCTATACATCAGAAACTTATATTGTCGAAATTTCAGTTTGATCGGACTACTAGGCGGGGTACCTCCCTCCCACAATCTGGTACGAAACCCTCCGTGGACTCGCACTTGGCCGATTTTTATACTAACCAAGAAACAATTGAAACCGCAAAACAGATAGACAAACAAATGAATATTCGCCGCCATAGATGAGAGAACAATTAGATGGACACTAACTGACTGACAGGCAAGCAGACAGGTGGGTTGCGGGCGCAGACGGTTCTTGGCAATGAGCATGTGTTGTCACGCATCTTCTTCAATCATTGGATAGTTTATTCCGACATTTTGCGCTGAATTCTAATAAGTATACTTCTATAGTTACTCGAGTCTTTGGACAGAACCCCACTCATAAAGTACAAATGGAATGAGTTATCAAGCTGACATGAATTTGGTTCGGATACTTGTTACTGCCAAACGGTTATAATATGTTTGAATTCTTTGAATACAATATAATACAATATGTAGTCATGTAGTTATAGACTTATAACTTCTGCATATAAAAATATCGAATCGATTGGATCTTTATTTGATATATAATAATATGGGGTATACTATGTAGCTATGTTAAGATGTGTGTTTTGCGTTTTTATTATAATATTTTCATCATGATACAAATACTTTCTGGAATGAGTTTTGTTTTCGTTTAAATTTCATTTTATTTTTTCTTTTCTCGGTCTTTGGTCTTTAATCTCTCGTGGGTTTTAGTCGCGCATATCGCATATTCGCATTAGTCGGGAGCTAGCGATTTCAGTACAGGGCAAATTGGCCACAAGCACGAACTGAACTTAACCGATAGAAGTTTTCAACAAGCCGAGATAAATGGTAAATGGTTGGCCTACCTATGCTACTAAGAAAATTCACTTATTATTGACAATGATGTCTGGTTATGTTTTTGTCGAGTTTTGCTTAGTACATTTTATTTATTTTTATTCATTTGTTGTGTTGCTTCTTTATTATTATTATTAATTTTATGGTATACGACGGAGATACAGAGGAGAGTAGAGTGGAGCCGTTGGTAACTAAAGCGTAGGTCTAAACGCGCTGTTAGAAACTTTACGTTTATCTGTCTACCTAACGGCTTGGCAATCTGACTATTTGTCTGTTTGTCTCGTTGGTGCTGTTCGTGTTTATTTACATATACATATTTACTTTTTTTTAAGCCAGAATCGATCTTGAGTTGTTGACCACTGGCGTTGCTTAGCGTGCAATGCAATGAGAGCAAATGGAAGAACGAAGGAAGGAAAAACACGATGGAGGAGCGTGGCGTGGCGTAGCTTAGCTTATCTTATCTTAGCTTGACTAGGTTTCGTTGGTTGGTTAGATGGTTGATAGTGTCCATGCAAAAAGGGTTCCGCATTGGGCCTAATGGTGCACAATCTGTCCTTATACCCTGCATTTTCACATATATTATGATTTTACTTTTCAGAAATATCAATCATTCTAATGAAATGTTTATTATGAACATTTACTTTACTTATATGTATATTTTACCTTAATTAATGGATCTATGAATTTAGTAAATATATTGACATTGCTAAAATTATTATTTTGGTTATGCTCTTTGTCCTGTTTCATTCTTGTGAACTTTATTTGCATTTATCTAAAATGTTCTCTAATGTTGAAGGGTTTCCAAAAGTCGTGCATAACTGATATAAACGTTTATAATTTCTGTTTCTGTTTCTGTTTCTTTATTTTGTTTTGCTTTTTTGCTTGGTTTACATTTTAATTTTCCTAATGAGAAAAATGAAAAGCCTTAAATGAAATGTATTTTACATTATTTTTCTTTCCTTGCGTTTTGCTTTTTTATATTTTTTGCATTTTTAGATAGATTTCTACATTTTTCTATAGTTTTGTTCTATTTTCTTTAATGTTTCAGTTATGAATCTCATGGATAAAGGCTTAAAGTACGAAAAAATGAATGAATGTAAAAAAGTCGTGAGTTTATCCTTACTTTGCTGATGGTACCAACGGAAAACCAACTAACGAGGGAAGAAAATTGAAAGATCCTTATTAAGAACATCTGTAATTTAATGTATATATTTGTTACACTTTATAATTGGTTATTATTGTGTCTACTTGTTGTTTGTTGCGCATACTGTTATCATTGGTTGGTCATGACCTTGAGTTATTGAATAAACAATATGTAAAATGATATTGTAATTAAATTGATTGTTGCAAAACAGAAATAGAACAATAGACTCCACTTACTCCGCAAAATACGACGCACAAGACAAGCAATATGAGGAATGAAATTCATTCACTCACCCACAGTTTTACCAAGGTACTTCACCTCAATTACATAACGAAGGCTGCCAGAATCAAGCCAGACGATAGGACTCCGACTTTGTGCCAATTTGCCCTTAAGCAGCATTGTCACAGTGTTATCCACCGCCACACTGACACCAACACTACTGCTCCATTCAGAAACAAAGCACATGGACTCCTGTCGCTTCCGCTCAATCAAAATGAGCAAATCTCGGCGTACGCACAGCACTTGTACTCATGTCTGAGCTGCCTTAACAGGGAATCCATCATGAGATTCCAAGCAATCTCAATGACAGCGAGTAAACATTGATAAAAAGTATATAATATGGCATACATACATACGTAAACAGATAGATATAAGCATATATAGACTTACATGCATACATGTTGTATTGAATATACACAATTTGAGTCATTGTTGGTTGACTAAAAGGATAAGGTGAACGAAGCTCATTCATAATGAATGAACAGCTGGCTAATGGTCACAAGTTTGAAAACATTCATTTTTGATGT
This sequence comes from Amiota minor, assembly GCA_037043295.1. Lineage (NCBI taxonomy): Eukaryota > Metazoa > Arthropoda > Insecta > Diptera > Drosophilidae > Amiota > Amiota minor. Next base: position 193,518 of record JBAMAW010001498.1, on the reverse strand, counting down.
GATCAATAATAATACACGCATCAAAATTAAATATAGATACGTATGCCATAGCTACCCTTATCCCTTCTCACACTCCATTTTGCTTGTGTTATTTATTACAATATGAAAAGATAATAACAAAACACTAAGGATGTTTCAGTGCCTGTCTAGCATGACTACATGGTAGACTACTCAGGTAGTCAACCTGAATAGCAAACAACCATTGACCATTGATTATGAATCAAGTATGGAAGCTTAAAACGACAAGAAAATCATATCATATCAAGCAATGGAAGAGAAATAGATGGAAAAACGATATTTGATGAGATAAAACGAAAAGCCATCGATTACAACAAAATGAAGAAACGAAAAAATCGAATATGAAGGGCCTTTTCCCATATAAAGATAAGATACGTGTATGTATTAAGTATTTACAATATATAACATCAAGAAGGAAACCATTAAGACCTCATAATTTAGTATACATAGTATATATATATATGTATATATATATATATTTTTGTCTGTTTAAATGAAAGTATTGTATAAGAGCAAATATGTAAGTTAATATTTGCCATGTACACGTATGTTTGTTTCCAGGACTGCTAGTTGCTACATTGGCAACTGTTCTAATGAGCATGCATTCGATTTGTCAGCGTCTTTGTCATCTGTTGTTTTAGCGACAAAGAGCAAGAGTAAGATTTCCATTTACAAGACGATGCACATTTGTCAGAATCAGGTGAATCGGATCACTACTGGCTCTTACACCTACTCTACCGCACCCAAAGACTATGAATATGGATAAACAAAATCTTGAAGTTTTTATTATATAAAAGTAACGTCGAGATTTTAGATAAAAAACAATGTATCTGTATTACTATACAGCAGCAGGAACAAGTTTCTAATTTATTGTATTGTAAAATAATGCCACTAGTGCATCTAGAAACGCAACCTATGATTCTAAGTATAAACGATGCTTCTGAAAATGATTGTGTGATCACGATACTAGTTCATTAGCGTTGGAATAATCCGGAAATGAGGTAATCAAAATTTAAGTATCATTTAAGCCTCTGAACCTTTGACTTCTAATAAGGATATGCAGCAAAATTCAAAAAGAAAATTGGCCATTAATTTAAGTAACAAGTTCTGTGGGAAATCTCCTGGTAACAAAAAACCCGATAATTCCCATAAACCATTGCAGCAAAGTATGAGGGCTTCATTTACCGACAATGCCATCGATTTAAGCGGAGCTTCTGTTAACAAGAAACCTGATAATGACAATAAACCAGTGCAGCAAAATGAGGGCACATATTCTAAGTATATATTTACTTACATACATTTGCTTTTAATCGACTGTATTTTTGCTTCAATCGGCTTTGCTAATATGTAATTGGCTCATTTCTAAAATCATTCATTATTAAATATAAAATTCTCTCAAAATTTTTTTATTAGAAACAATATTATTTGTATTACTGTAGCTTTATCTTTTATCTTCCGACAATAAAAAATAAATTCTTGAAGTTCTTGTTGTTGGCAACAATTGTTGTTTGATCAAATTATTTATGTTATGTTCAGATGCCTAGGATCTGAACTCAATCTAAATACCAGCACAAGGGACTTGAACTAGATAAATAAATGCCAATCTGGATTTTTCTTCTGATTAGAAAAACAAAACATTGAGTCGCCGTGAAGGCTGAACAAAGACAAGTCAAGACGAGCCAACCGAATGAATATTAAAGTAATCAACTAAATGACGGACCATGAAAGAATGCCAAAGTTATTCGACTAAATTGTTTTGGATAAGCATCGACTTAAAGTGCGCAAGGCATCACAGACATCACATATTGATTTAAAATTTGGACTCAATGCAAGTACAATAGTTAATATACAAGAGTATTATATTACAGTACATACTCGTACTCCATTATTTTCTTCATATTTTCATAAAAAATTTTGGTGATGCATCTACTACTCGTACATTCCACTATTGAAGGTCAATTGGGATTAGTGTTCGGGTCAGTTAGTTAGTTATTGTTGCACGTAAAACTAACTTTTAGACAGTACCTACTACTTACATACATATGCCTTTTGTTTAGTAATGAATTGGAAATTAGCATGCTGTGCGGTGCCTTAATAAGTGTAACCTCCTAACTTTATAGCACATACTTACGTATACATTTGATACCCGGACATTTGTACAGACAAGAACACAGCCACGGACATGGACACGGACACGAACACAAATACTGTCACTGTTTCATCCAAGCAGTTTAGCACAATGTTGAATCATTGAATTTTGCTTGTGATTCGAATGTGAATTGATATTGGGTTATGGGGAAAATGGAATGGAATATATCTACGTAAATAATGGTGTACATTGTAAGTATGTAAAAAGGTTAGCAGAAGCAAGGCAAAATCAAACTAATTTCCATATGTTTGTGTTCGCATTAATTTGCCATTGATTTATGCTTGTGTTGTGACGATGAATCAATGCCAAAAAGCTGTGCCATAGCTAAAGCCAATAAGTGATGAAGAAGTAGGGAGAACTTTTCTATGTTCTATATTCTCTATTCTCTATTGTCAAACGATCGACTAACCAATAGACTGACAGACTGTCCGACCAATTTTATGTTTACTATGCTGCAACTACAATAAATCAAATAAGAATGAGACTTTTCTGGTTTGGGTTAGTCTTTTGTGTTTAGGTACTTTGATTTGGGCTGATCTGATCAGGTTTAGGTTGGTTTGGGTGTGTTTTTGGCTAAGTGCTGGCATTTCGTTTCAATCAAGCATTGATGAAATTCAACTACTGTTCCGTGTAGTACAATACATATGCATGGATATACTATAGTTTAATAGTTGCAAGTAAATGAAGGACAAAGTTTTTATATCACCCATGAGAAAATGGAACTCAACTCAACTAAACATACGGAAAACTTTATTTGTTACAGACAAGCATAACGTATTGCTTTTGTGTTTTGGATGAATACTACATACTTACTTACTTACTTACGATATATGAGTACTACTATGTATATAGGTAGGTTGGGTTGGGTTGGGTTGGGTTGAGTTGGTACCTGACACACACTTATTTACGAATGAATGGATGTAGGTCGATGGATGGATGAGATGTATGGACAAATGGACTTAACGCATAACTAAAACTAAAAATATGTTGAGTTATGTTCATACTTGTGTGTTTCGGTGTGTGTGAGTGTGTCATTTGTTAGAGTTGAATAAAATATGCAATTAGATACTTATTTTTGGTAGCTTGTAGCTATTGCAAATAGATTGAGTTAGTTAGTTGGTTCTATAGTAGTTTGCCGCGACTAAAACTGTGAATCGGACACATTGTAACAAGGTGTAGATCAATTAAGATTCAGCTTGAGGCATCATTGTATTGCCAAAATCGAAATCATGTCATTCTTCTATATTGTTCTATATACATATGGACATACAAATGTACATGTAAATGTGTTTATATGTGTATGCATATGGTTCGATTTAAGTTGTGTGGTCCGTTAAATGGTGTGATAATAAATTATTTTGTCCCAAAATCTTTGCGCACGAATGCTTTTCAATACTATTTACTTTGTTTTGTCATTTCACTTAGTATTCTTTCTCTTATTCCAATAATGAAATGATGTTGGTCATCAAAATAAGGATTGTACTGATGATGATGATGATGCTGACGATGATGATGATGATGATGATGATGATGATGATTTGTTCAACCGCCCTTTAACGTTAAATTCACCATTTGCTAGTCCGCCTCAATAATTATTAGCTGCTTCTTCTGTTGTTTGATCCCCTTTTCATTGTCCAATCCCCCCTTTCTTTTTTCCTTTCATAGTTATTACATTATGTTGCTTTGGTTGTTGTTTTTATCATTTTATTTTATTTTATTTTAGTTTTGTTTATTTCAATGCTTGAGAATAAAATTCTAGAGCAAATCTGACATGAATTCAAATTCGAATCCGATTAAGTTGCGCAACTTGTTGCGTATAAGCAATGTATGACAACGGATGAGAATGGGTTAGTGAGTAGATACTCTTACTACAACCAAGAACTACATAGGGATGTGTTTGTTGGCTTTGGTGTGTCACTATTTAGTTTTAGTAAATTGAACGATATGGGGAAGAGGAAAGGGGCATTTGATGTGGTTGAAATTGTCTTACTACTAAATGCATTCATTCATTCATTCATTGAGGGGTTACATGCGACATTTACTGATAGTGATTTCTTAACCCCTTGGTAAAAAGGAAATAACATTTCCTCGTGCACTATATACAATTTTATTTCATTCCCTTTATTAAAGTTTAATATCATTTAAATTTGTTTTATTTTCTGATTCCAGTGTAAATTTTCATAATCATAAAATCATACAATTTTTGTACTATAAAAAATATAATATAAAATCTCTTTTGCCTACATGTTTGCAACTCAGTTGACTGTCAAACTACCAAAGTCCCTCCAATTCTAGCACCGAATAACACACAAAACTATCTTTACAGCTTTCATAGATGGGCTAAGCGCTGGAACTGCTGTTTTACGCTACGTCGCGACAGGTGCCCTACAGTCAACATGGGTGGTAATGACATTCCCTATGCTGGTAATGTAACATATCTCCAAATAAATCTACACTTTTCCCTTGTTTTTATATACATACATACAATATGTTTTCTACTCTGTGAAATGTTTAAAAATGGAAAATAAAGAAAAATCATTAAAATTAACTACTAAGTACTATAACAACAAACAGCAATGTGTGTAAAAAATGTTGAACAAAGTGAAATCTTATTAAGAAGTGGAAGTTCAACACAATTAAAATAATGGTTTGAATGTATCGCATTATTGTATAAAAAGAAAATAAGTACCTATAAAGTAGAAGACATATAAATACAAGTATCTATAAATAAACCAAGAGGCAATGGTTGTGCAAAATCAAAGTGATGCCACCTTGGCCACTGGTTGTAATGACACAATGCTGAGGCTGACTATATTTTTAGGGTTCCGGACCCAAGGGATACCAAAAGGAACCATATTGCAAAGTCTTCGTTGTCCGTCCAAGGGTCATATCTCATAAACCGCAATAGCTAGAGAGTTGAAATTTTCACAGAATGTGTAGTTCTATCCGGGAATCAGCAACAAATACTAAAATATTTTCAAAAACTACAAGAAACATTTTGGTTTGTATGGCAGCTGTACGATCCAGTAATCCCACGATCTTGAAATTTTGATGATTGGTGGCTATATATCAGAAACTTATATTGTCGAAACTTATATTTCAGTTTGATCGGATTACTAGGAAGGGGTACCCCATACAAACCCACCATTCAAATTCAGGTTCTTATTCGGAAAACTTTTTTTGTTTTTTGAACTAATGAACTGAAATTTAGACACTATAAGTTTCTAGTATAGTGTACAAATGTACTTGTTGCAATCAGTCAAATCGGACCACTAGGGGGAGTACCTCCCATACAAACCCCAATCTGTAACGGAACCCTCCGTGTACGTGTCTGACTCTTACTTGGCCCATTTTTTTCTTTTTGACTAAGCAATTTGGATCTAGTAAAAAACTTTCAAGGCTATGTTTGCCCAAATGGACAAGAATTATGCAAATTCCAGCCATTGATGGCTACTATCCAATCATTGATATGCAGCCTACTATCGCTTCTTTGTGAAATGTATTGAACTGGACAATCAGACAAGATGCAAGTATCCTCTCAAGATATTCGTTTCTAGAATTTGCACTGCAAATGACCAAGTGTCATGCTTTTCATCAATATTATGCAACCGAGTTCTTTTGTCATTGGATTTGTCATGCTCACGAGTCCAGAAGTGTGTTAAGCTTTACTGTTGTCTACTGCATAATAAATTTGATAAATAATTCTCATTGTTTGCAAGAGAAAATTGAGAAAAAGTAATATTTTTTCTTTATTTCCTATTTTCCACGTTTTCGTTATATGTTTTTCTCTTTTCACATCCATTTTGTTTTTTTTTTTTTTTTTTGGTTTGTTGAGTGATATACATATACTTTATTATATATCCTTTTTTCTTTCTTTGAAATGTTGCGGTGAAATTGCAACAAAAATAAATGGAAATGAAAACAACAAAGCGTAGAGGCAAAGCTAAAATGGTAGATGACTGGTAATCATCATGGGTACAGTCTGTTGGAATAGATGTCAAATCTCAGTCTTAGTCACTTGCTTTGTACTTCTGTACTGTACTGTGTATCTGGAATGGCAGAAGCAGCAATGACAACAATAAAAAGAAAATTAAACAAATGTGTGAAGTTATAAATTACATTGTGTCATCATAATTATGACATTAATCACAAACTGTTGTTGAATGAACATACAAATGAAGAAATGAATGAATGAATGAATGAATGAATGACTGAATATCCATGTGCAAGTCTATGTCCAGTCCAAGTGAACAATGGACGATGGACAAATGCAACTGGACTGAATGCACAACTGACAATGCAAACAATAATAATGATGACGGCATGACAGTCTGAATCATAGGCTGGCTGACTGGACATGTTGCAGACAACAATAAGCCATTCTAAAATGTTCAAAAATAACATTTCATTGTTTTTCTTTTATCCAAAATTTTGGTGAAATTTTGTGAACAGAATATGAAGAACAAACAATTTAATTAGAAATCTAGAATATACATACATAACTAAACATACTTATGTACATATGTGTAAATGCGAAGCTGGCTTTACACTGCAATATAATGGACACAACTTGCATGCATCCAAGTCTCTAAGTTTCATTAGATTAGAACAGGGATTAGTAACTGGGGCCACCAGGACCAAACATCCATTTATATATAATTTTTTTGGATTCTGGTAGTGGTAAAGTGTCAGCAAAAGATTTGGATTTGAAGATCACAAATAAGTTTGACGATTCCTATACAAGATAAGTGATAAGTCACTTGAATTGACCATAACCTAAATGCATTTAAAAATACACTATGTAGTCAATGTAATTGAATGTGGAACTGCAATATACTTGTATACTTACAAATATTATACTTCAAAGCAAACTCTGAACACCAATGCCTATTGCGACTTGTATTATTAGGCGCTCTTTATTGAACTCGTAGATGGTAGGCTTACTTGTGGGACACTGCCTAATCGGTAGAAATAGTTTAATGAAAGTCATCACTTTTATAAAAGTTACATGATGACTTAATAATGATCCTACGATATGTGGAGATATGTATGTGCAAATACATATGTGTACAAGCTTAAGTGTGTCAAGTCTGACAGATACTTAACCTAACCTAACATTGTCACGTATTATATTTTATTTTACGGTGGCGTTCTTAAGATTTACTTCTCACTTTTTGTATATAGTACACCAACAAATACGAAACACAAAACACAAAACACAAAACAACTAACAACTTACAACATTCAAAACTATGAAGAGTATACAACATGCAGAAGTGCTGCCAGGCAATAGTTGCGTGCGTGCCATGCTCACATTTCCTGTTTTAAGCTAACATCGTGACATATAGAAAAAATATTGTATAAGATCTAACAAATAGCTAAGAGTTGGAGGCTCATGTGGCTGAATGATATACTAGCAGCAGCCAAGAGGGCAATGGCAAATGGAAACACAGCATGTTGCATGGCATATTAAGATACTATACCTACAACTACCACTCACATGTAGCATGTAACACAATTATCATCAGTGGTAGGTGTGAGTCCATGTGAGTCAGTGAATAGCCAAAGTTAGTTTTAAATTGTGTACTATGTATGCAAAGCGATCACGCCTACAACACAGAAATGTTGCTTCCATGCCACATACCACACACCACACACCAAATACTATTGTACATACATGTGTAGAAACACTGACTCTGGGACTCAGTGGCGCGTGCCACTATCAAATGTGGACAACACACATCTGCAACAGCAACAACAACTGACAATCACAGCATGTTAGAGCAACTCAACTCTAACACTGAACAACAAGAACCAAAACAATCCAAATACATCATTGCCCTCTTTGCCACAGATACAATTGTTGCAACACTGTTCAACAACATTTGATGATGGCATTTTGCCAAAAACAAAAAAAAGAAAAAATAAAAATTCAACTTCAACGTCAATATTATCAAGCTATTGACAATGACAACTGACAACGATACTCGTAACGATAAAAATGCAAACACCTTTTCAATTCGAATGAATGATTCACCCAATAAGCAAAAACACCCAATCATAGTGGATCTGTCAATAGATTTGGAATTGAAATTAGGTGAGTTGAGTTGAGTTGAGTTGAGTTGAGTTGAGTTGAGCTGAGCTGAGGTGAGGTGATGGTAGTCTGTGTAAAAGTAGACAAGTGTCCAAAAGCAAAGCACTTAATATTTGTTAATAGATTTTCAATATAAATGCAAGCAATTTATGCAATGTGTGAGTAATTTATTGAATTTATATCCTTTTTATTGATTATGCATAATTGATATTTATTTCGTGTTAAGTGTATGCAATTAAATTACAAAAACAACAACAACCCAGGAATAGTGAAAAACAATGGCTAAAGGCAGACCGACGACCGACGGACAAACCGAAGCTCCCAAATATTGTAAAAGACTAAATGAATTTGGGTATGAGTTAATGATTAAGTTAGAAAATAAATGACTGAATAACTGAGTTGAGTTCATTCTGATGCCACCCACTCACCTTAAATGTACCCCAGAGGGCAAATTTACCCAAAGTTTGCATTTCACGTACCAATTATGTCAATAAATACTTATATATCTTTATATTTATTGTATTGTAATACAAGATATGTAATAAAGAGATACATAGGTATGTTACAGAGGGAATGAGAGTCAGAGTGAAAGCAAATAAAATATGTAACTTTTGGATGGGGAAATGTAATCGGGATACTCATAAGTAATACAATAGAATTCACTCAATATGGGTAGCATAATACATAAATAAGGGAAATCGTTGCATTAATGATGTATGATGTGTGATAATGCAATCAAGGACATCATACATCTTGTCCCTAGTAACATGTTTCTTAAATTAATAAAAATTTATTGATTACATTTGTCATTGGCATTTCCTCTCATTTCCTCCTTGTCACATTTCAACATTATGATGTTGATGATGATGATGTCTTAACACAATAATATGGCAAGTAAGTTAAGGTGAGCTCCACTATTTCTCTAGCAAATTTCAGCACCAAACTAAAAACATGTATTAGAAATAATACAATACCCATGTATGACTAGTCCCAATCTCAATCTCAATTGATTCTCTTCAATGAAGAGTCCAGTTATTTCAATGCATTTTTATACAAATAAGTTGCATATAATTTTTAATTGTATTTATATTTTTTGTGGCAACGAATTGTTATGAAACAGAAAACTACTTTCAAAATAAAATAAATATATAATACTACATTTGATGATGATGATGATGTTGATATGGTTGATAAAATCCAATAATATACAATAAAATGGAAACAAAAATAGCAAAAAAAAAAAAAATAAAAATAAAAAATACTCTTTTCCCATCAACTTACTAATTGCTTGTGTTAAAGTTATTGCAAATTTTGCCATATAATTATTTTCGTAATGGAAATGCAACATCATCTTCATCATTAACAGTTACTCTTTACTACTTATATTTATTGTACATATATGCCAAAACATTAATAAGTAAGAGTTGCACATGAAGAAAACATGATGATGATGAAGAAATTTTGTATTCAAAAAAGAATACATTTTTTGTTTTTGTTTGGAAACTCATGCCAAATGAGTCCGAATGAAGTTAAGTAGTACGAGTAACAGAACCAGAACCAGAACAGAAAGCAAACGAAATTTAACAAAAACAATTATATTGGTTCCACTTAAGATTACATACCTTTCACACATAATCCATTATCCATTCATACCAAAACAATCTTTATCAATTTAAAAATGTTTTTCATTCCACAAAGCAAAAGTTGACTATGCATTAATTTGTTTTATATGTATCTCTAAGTTTATAGGGAGTCTATGTAATATTGGATAAGATGCTTTTATAGAAAATTTCAATTTGAAATCTAAAAACTAAGTTACTAATGCAACAACAACAGCAACAACAAAATATGTGTGAAGGGTACAAAAATATGAAACCAAACCACACTAAAACCAAGGACTCAGGCTATCAACTCTTCCAACTCTGCAACAAATGGCAGAAAGCAGAAAGCAGAAACAAAAAAAAAAGAATAAAGTTCAAATTAAAAATCCGCGAAAAGTTTATACAAAAAACAAAAAAAAAAAAAAATTATAATAATAAAATAAAAAAAAGAGAAAAGGAAAATATACTTACTATAACGTAAAAAAGTTATAGAAATTTTTAAGGAAAAAAAAAAATAAAAAAAAAAATTCATAAAATGAACAATCAAAAAAATGGGTAAAAGGTGTAAGAACTTTGTACTTAGTAGAACAGCAGCAGCAGCAGCAGCAGCAGCAGCAGCAGCAGCAGCAGCAGCAGCAGCAGCAGCAGCAGCAGCAGCAGCAGCAGCAGCAGCAGCAGCAGCAGCAGCAGCAGCAGCAGCAGCAGCAGCAACAACACTAACATCAACATCAACACCAACACCAACACCAACATCAACACCAACACCAACACCAACACCAGCACCAACACCAACACCAACATCCACACCAACACCAACAGCAAGAAAGAACTTAGAGAAGAAATTTGTAGCTTCAAAAGAACAATTTTATTGTAATGTGCTTTGTTTTTCGTTTCGTTTTTCGCTTCTTTGAAATTTTCATAATTAAAATGAAATTATATTTGTTAAATTACCCACCCAGTTCAACAGAAGGGTGGGCGGGCAAAGATGTAAATGTACATACACGTATAACATTTTCAGAAGGACTAATTTGTTATCCAAGAATACTTAGTGTTTTTTAAACGTTTTGTTGAGTTTCTTCTTTCTTGTTGAACTTAATTTATATGCAATAAATGCAGTTATACACCATAGGCTAGATATTCAGATCAGGTTTTCCTTCAATGCAGACATCTGTCACAAAATTGCACTATGCCTATGAAGTTATGACTCATTTGCATATTCAGCCTTAATTCATGTTGGTTGGTGTTCTTTATGTTTTATTCTCAGTCATGACTTCTAAGGTTATTAACACTATCAAGAATGAAAGGAGCGCGAACAACATAAAGGACACAAGAAGACCATAACCACTAACGCACACACAATACAATGTGTATACATGAGTGTATACTCGTATTTCAAAATATTGTATCTACAAAATAGACATTTCCTTTTACTGATTGTTGCCACTTCTGTTTGGTTTTGTTTGGTTTGGTTTGATGTTGTTCTGGTCTGGTCTGGTCTGGTGTGCTCTGTTCTGTTCTGTTAGTTCTGTTGCTTCTGGTTAACATTGTGGCATATCAAATGACTGATGTCGACATAAAGTTTGTCATTTATTTCACTTAAATCCACTACAAGAGCAACCGACAGCAAAATCCCAACCATACAAGAAGATGGCAATAACCCAGTCAAGTAGCAGTCAAGATAAAGTTGTTTATTCACGCACCGCATCTAGAATTGTCTATTTCTTCTTCTACTCACCCATTCATCCCGTCATCACTCCTTCGTTTCTCCCTTCATACATATGTATATGTATACAATATAAGTTTCTTTTTTTGAAATGTCCCTGTTTTAGTGGCGGGCATTGGTTTGCCTACGTGCCTTCTTCTTGTCTTCCTCCTTTCAGTTCTTTTACAACATACTACTTACTTCTTGTTGATGTTGATAATAATGTTTGTTATTTACTTTATGAGACTGATATGTTGTTGGTGTCCTACTTTCTGGCACAAATCATGTCCTCATTCTCTTGTCGCTTTCACCAAACTCACTCACTCACTCAGTCACTCTTTCAGCAACCAATTCCTCACACAAGTGTATTCATTCATTCACTCTCTCGGCAGTGTGTCATTATCATCATATAGAAAGTGTACTTACTGCCTTTTCATTATTATCCTTCTCTTCCATTACAGTACTGCTTCATTTCGTCCTTCCTTCCTATACAAATTTACTTTACGCCATAAGTAAATCAGCTTTGAATCACTTCATAACTCAAATTTGCCAAAGAAACAATCAAAAAAAGAAAGTTAAACTTGGCATTGCTGTTGCTGTCACTGTCACTTGATGTTGGTTGAAGCTGATCCTGATGGTGGCAATGATGGCAATGGTGTCAATGGTAATGATACTGATGCTGCTGACAGTAGTGATGGAGATGGTAATAGTACTCGCGATTATGGCACCTGTTGAATTTGAATAATTTTATAATACATAAGTATTATAAAGTAAATATGCACATGTGTTTTTCCATTGATTTTAAATAATAAATGATAAAATAATAGAAATATTTTCAAGCCACAATTTTATTTATTTTAATACTGTATGAGTATGAGTACTTCATTTATTTTGTAGATACTCGATAGTACAACTAAACAATGAAGTGACATAGGAACATTTTTATTGGCTTTCTGGGCCTCCTTCCGATTCTTCTAGAAATTCTTCATCATCCTCCATTTCTTCGTTTTCGGGGTCATCCATTCCATCAAGCTGTTTTAAACAAAATCAAAAGTTTATTCTCAATATATTTTTTATACGATTCTGTTTTAAATCTTACCATGCTTATTACTTCCTCCCGACGGCTCACTTGCATTTGTTCCATTTCTTCATAAAATGCTAGCTTTATTCCGTTCTCTTCACTCTCCTCAACTTTACCAATAAGAAAATATAATTATTTAGTACCCTTGAAATAAATATAATTAAATTTATAATTTAACTTACTAATATTACTCTTCTTTGCTCTGATTTCATTTATGAACATATTTAATGTGCACAGTGCACCTGTCAGGAATATTTGCCGTTCGGCCGAGCTGAATTAATGAAGAGAACTTGGATTAGTGAAATTGCACAGAAATGTTAAGCACATGTTAATTCACAAATATTTTGCGCTAATATTTTCAAGATAAAATTAAATGCTGATAACTTAAGATGGTAGTTATTAATTGAAAGTCTTTCTGTTATACTTACTTTAAGTTCATGATATTAACCTCACTCATTTCAATATGCTCCGAATAAATGCCAAATCACTTGAACAAACGAAACACAAGCCACGTAATTGACTTAGCTTGGCAGAAAATTTTAGAGATGTGTATTTTTTTCTGTCTATGATTTTTAGCACTGGAAACAGTGAAGTTTGCGGTTTGATTGTGATTACTGAAAAAACAAAAATTTAAAAGGCCTTTTAAACGGTCAGACACGAATAATCCAAATCTTAGTGTTGTCAATCGTTTTAGAGTTATTATACAACACTGAACAAAGTTGGTTTGATGATAACTGATGGATATACAATATTTCAATGAGTTCCACAGTAAAATCGTGCTTCGTCATATCTGCATGCATTTTGAGAATTCTAAGACGCTTGTCGCACCTGTTCCATTTGATAACTTTTATCGATATGTCATGGAAATGGACTGGTAAATAAGCTGGGGCCATCAATCCATTTTTTGTTATCGTTGCGGTTATCGGTGCGGACTTTCATTCATTTCATTCATTTCGTCCTTCCTTCCTATACAAATTTACTTTACGCCATAAGTAAATCAGCTTTGAATCACTTCATAACTCAAATTTGCCAAAGAAACAATCAAAAAAAGAAAGTTAAACTTGGCATTGCTGTTGCTGTCACTGTCACTTGATGTTGGTTGAAGCTGATCCTGATGGTGGCAATGATGGCAATGGTGTCAATGGTAATGATACTGATGCTGCTGACAGTAGTGATGGAGATGGTAATAGTACTCGCGATTATGGCACCTGTTGAATTTGAATAATTTTATAATACATAAGTATTATAAAGTAAATATGCACATGTGTTTTTCCATTGATTTTAAATAATAAATGATAAAATAATAGAAATATTTTCAAGCCACAATTTTATTTATTTTAATACTGTATGAGTATGAGTACTTCATTTATTTTGTAGATACTCGATAGTACAACTAAACAATGAAGTGACATAGGAACATTTTTATTGGCTTTCTGGGCCTCCTTCCGATTCTTCTAGAAATTCTTCATCATCCTCCATTTCTTCGTTTTCGGGGTCATCCATTCCATCAAGCTGTTTTAAACAAAATCAAAAGTTTATTCTCAATATATTTTTTATACGATTCTGTTTTAAATCTTACCATGCTTATTACTTCCTCCCGACGGCTCACTTGCATTTGTTCCATTTCTTCATAAAGTGCTAGTATTATTCCGTTCTCTTCACTCTCCTCAACTTTACCAATAAGAAAATATAATTATTTAGTACCCTTGAAATAAATATTATTAAATTTATAATTTAACTTACTAAAATTAATCTTCTTTGCTCTGATTTCATTTATGAACATATTTAATGTGCACAGCGCACCTGTCAGGAATATTTGCCGTTCGGCCGAGCTGAATTAATGAAGAGAACTTGGATTAGTGAAATTGCACAGAAATGTTAAGCACATGTTAATTCACAAATATTTTGCGCTAATATTTTCAAGATAAAATTAAATGCTGATAACTTAAGATGGTAGTTATTAATTGAAAGTCTTTCTGTTATACTTACTTTAAGTTCATGATATTAACCTCACTCATTTCAATATGCTCCGAATAAATGCCAAATCACTTGAACAAACGAAACACAAGCCACGTAATTGACTTAGCTTGGCAGAAAATTTTAGAGATGTGTATTTTTTTCTTTCTAAGATTTTTAGCACTGGAAACAGTGAAGTTTGCGGTTTGATTGTGATTACTGAAAAAACAAAAATGTAAAAGGCCTTTTAGGCGGTCAGACACGAATAATCCAAATCTTAGTGTTGTCAATCGTTTTAGAGTTATTATACAACACTGAACAAAGTTGGTTTGATGATAACTGATGGATATACAATATTTCAATGAGTTCCACAGTAAAATCGTGCTTCGTCATATCTGCATGCATTTTGAGAATTCTAAGACGCTTGTCGCACCTGTTCCATTTGATAACTTTTATCGATATGTCATGGAAATGGACTGATAAATAAGCTGGGGCCATCAATCCATTTTTTGTTATCGTTGCGGTTATCGGTGCGGACTTTCATTCATTTCATTCATTTCGTCCTTCCTTCCTATACAAATTTACTTTACGCCATAAGTAAATCAGCTTTGAATCACTTCATAACTCAAATTTGCCAAAGAAACAATCAAAAAAAGAAAGTTAAACTTAGCATTGCTGTTGCTGTCACTGTCACTTGATGTTGGTTGAAGCTGATCCTGATGGTGGCAATGGTGTCAATGGTAATGATACTGATGCTGCTGATAGTAGTGATGGAGGTGGTAATAGTACTTGCGATTATGGCACCTCTTGAATTTGAATAATTTTATAATACATAAGTATTATAAAGTAAATATGCACATGTGTTTTTCCATTGATTTTAAATAATAAATGATAAAATAATAGAAATATTTTCAAGCCACAATTTTATTTATTTTAATACTGTATGAGTATGAGTACTTCATTTATTTTGTAGATACTCGATAGTACAACTAAACAATGAAGTGACATAGGAACATTTTTATTGGCTTTCTGGGCCTCCTTCCGATTCTTCTAGAAATTCTTCATCATCCTCCATTTCTTCGTTTTCGGGGTCATCCATTCCATCAAGCTGTTTTAAACAAAATCAAAAGTTTATTCTCAATATATTTTTTATACGATTCTGTTTTAAATCTTACCATGCTTATTACTGCCTCCCGACGGCTCACTTGCATTTGTTCCATTTCTTCATAAAGTGCTAGTATTATTCCGTTCTCTTCACTCTCCTCAACTTTACCAATAAGAAAATATAATTATTTAGTACCCTTGAAATAAATATTATTAAATTTATAATTTAACTTACTAAAATTAATCTTCTTTGCTCTGATTTCATTTATGAACATATTTAATGTGCACAGCGCACCTGTCAGGAATATTTGCCGTTCGGCCGAGCTGAATTAATGAAGAGAACTTGGATTAGTGAAATTGCACAGAAATGTTAAGCACATGTTAATTCACAAATATTTTGCGCTAATATTTTCAAGATAAAATTAAATGCTGATAACTTAAGATGGTAGTTATTAATTGAAAGTCTTTCTGTTATACTTACTTTAAGTTCATGATATTAACCTCACTCATTTCAATGTGCTCCGAATAAATGCCAAATCACTTGAACAAACGAAACACAAGCCACGTAATTGACTTAGCTTGGCAGAAAATTTTAGAGATGTGTATTTTTTTCTTTCTATGATTTTTAGCACTGGAAACAGTGAAGTTTGCGGTTTGATTGTGATTACTGAAAAAACAAAAATGTAAAAGGCCTTTTAGGCGGTCAGACACGAATAATCCAAATCTTAGTGTTGTCAATCGTTTTAGAGTTATTATACAACACTGAACAAAGTTGGTTTGATGATAACTGATGGATATACAATATTTCAATGAGTTCCACAGTAAAATCGTGCTTCGTCATATCTGCATGCATTTTGAGAATTCTAAGACGCTTGTCGCACCTGTTCCATTTGATAACTTTTATCGATATGTCATGGAAATGGACTGGTAAATAAGCTGGGGCCATCAATCCATTTTTTGTTATCGTTGCGGTTATCGGTGCGGACTTTCATTCATTTCATTCATTTCGTCCTTCCTTCCTATACAAATTTACTTTACGCCATAAGTAAATCAGCTTTGAATCACTTCATAACTCAAATTTGCCAAAGAAACAATCAAAAAAAGAAAGTTAAACTTGGCATTGCTGTTGCTGTCACTGTCACTTGATGTTGGTTGAAGCTGATCCTGATGGTGGCAATGATGGCAATGGTGTCAATGGTAATGATACTGATGCTGCTGACAGTAGTGATGGAGATGGTAATAGTACTCGCGATTATGGCACCTGTTGAATTTGAATAATTTTATAATACATAAGTATTATAAAGTAAATATGCACATGTGTTTTTCCATTGATTTTAAATAATAAATGATAAAATAATAGAAATATTTTCAAGCCACAATTTTATTTATTTTAATACTGTATGAGTATGAGTACTTCATTTATTTTGTAGATACTCGATAGTACAACTAAACAATGAAGTGACATAGGAACATTTTTATTGGCTTTCTGGGCCTCCTTCCGATTCTTCTAGAAATTCTTCATCATCCTCCATTTCTTCGTTTTCGGGGTCATCCATTCCATCAAGCTGTTTTAAACAAAATCAAAAGTTTATTCTCAATATATTTTTTATACGATTCTGTTTTAAATCTTACCATGCTTATTACTTCCTCCCGACGGCTCACTTGCATTTGTTCCATTTCTTCATAAAGTGCTAGTATTATTCCGTTCTCTTCACTCTCCTCAACTTTACCAATAAGAAAATATAATTATTTAGTACCCTTGAAATAAATATTATTAAATTTATAATTTAACTTACTAAAATTAATCTTCTTTGCTCTGATTTCATTTATGAACATATTTAATGTGCACAGCGCACCTGTCAGGAATATTTGCCGTTCGGCCGAGCTGAATTAATGAAGAGAACTTGGATTAGTGAAATTGCACAGAAATGTTAAGCACATGTTAATTCACAAATATTTTGCGCTAATATTTTCAAGATAAAATTAAATGCTGATAACTTAAGATGGTAGTTATTAATTGAAAGTCTTTCTGTTATACTTACTTTAAGTTCATGATATTAACCTCACTCATTTCAATATGCTCCGAATAAATGCCAAATCACTTGAACAAACGAAACACAAGCCACGTAATTGACTTAGCTTGGCAGAAAATTTTAGAGATGTGTATTTTTTTCTTTCTAAGATTTTTAGCACTGGAAACAGTGAAGTTTGCGGTTTGATTGTGATTACTGAAAAAACAAAAATGTAAAAGGCCTTTTAGGCGGTCAGACACGAATAATCCAAATCTTAGTGTTGTCAATCGTTTTAGAGTTATTATACAACACTGAACAAAGTTGGTTTGATGATAACTGATGGATATACAATATTTCAATGAGTTCCACAGTAAAATCGTGCTTCGTCATATCTGCATGCATTTTGAGAATTCTAAGACGCTTGTCGCACCTGTTCCATTTGATAACTTTTATCGATATGTCATGGAAATGGACTGATAAATAAGCTGGGGCCATCAATCCATTTTTTGTTATCGTTGCGGTTATCGGTGCGGACTTTCATTCATTTCATTCATTTCGTCCTTCCTTCCTATACAAATTTACTTTACGCCATAAGTAAATCAGCTTTGAATCACTTCATAACTCAAATTTGCCAAAGAAACAATCAAAAAAAGAAAGTTAAACTTAGCATTGCTGTTGCTGTCACTGTCACTTGATGTTGGTTGAAGCTGATCCTGATGGTGGCAATGGTGTCAATGGTAATGATACTGATGCTGCTGATAGTAGTGATGGAGGTGGTAATAGTACTTGCGATTATGGCACCTCTTGAATTTGAATAATTTTATAATACATAAGTATTATAAAGTAAATATGCACATGTGTTTTTCCATTGATTTTAAATAATAAATGATAAAATAATAGAAATATTTTCAAGCCACAATTTTATTTATTTTAATACTGTATGAGTATGAGTACTTCATTTATTTTGTAGATACTCGATAGTACAACTAAACAATGAAGTGACATAGGAACATTTTTATTGGCTTTCTGGGCCTCCTTCCGATTCTTCTAGAAATTCTTCATCATCCTCCATTTCTTCGTTTTCGGGGTCATCCATTCCATCAAGCTGTTTTAAACAAAATCAAAAGTTTATTCTCAATATATTTTTTATACGATTCTGTTTTAAATCTTACCATGCTTATTACTGCCTCCCGACGGCTCACTTGCATTTGTTCCATTTCTTCATAAAGTGCTAGTATTATTCCGTTCTCTTCACTCTCCTCAACTTTACCAATAAGAAAATATAATTATTTAGTACCCTTGAAATAAATATTATTAAATTTATAATTTAACTTACTAAAATTAATCTTCTTTGCTCTGATTTCATTTATGAACATATTTAATGTGCACAGCGCACCTGTCAGGAATATTTGCCGTTCGGCCGAGCTGAATTAATGAAGAGAACTTGGATTAGTGAAATTGCACAGAAATGTTAAGCACATGTTAATTCACAAATATTTTGCGCTAATATTTTCAAGATAAAATTAAATGCTGATAACTTAAGATGGTAGTTATTAATTGAAAGTCTTTCTGTTATACTTACTTTAAGTTCATGATATTAACCTCACTCATTTCAATGTGCTCCGAATAAATGCCAAATCACTTGAACAAACGAAACACAAGCCACGTAATTGACTTAGCTTGGCAGAAAATTTTAGAGATGTGTATTTTTTTCTTTCTATGATTTTTAGCACTGGAAACAGTGAAGTTTGCGGTTTGATTGTGATTACTGAAAAAACAAAAATGTAAAAGGCCTTTTAGACGGTCAGACACGAATAATCCAAATCTTAGTGTTGTCAATCGTTTTAGAGTTATTATACAACACTGAACAAAGTTGGTTTGATGATAACTGATGGATATACAATATTTCAATGAGTTCCACAGTAAAATCGTGCTTCGTCATATCTGCATGCATTTTGAGAATTCTAAGACGCTTGTCGCACCTGTTCCATTTGATAACTTTTATCGATATGTCATGGAAATGGACTGGTAAATAAGCTGGGGCCATCAATCCATTTTTTGTTATCGTTGCGGTTATCGGTGCGAACTTTGAGTCGCTAATGTACTGAGATTGAGACTGACAGTCTTAAAGGGCCTTTAACAAAACTGCAGTCGCATTTTGTGTTTCAAAATATTTCACAAACTAAACAAAATTGGAAATTTCGGTGAGTTTCATACCATAAGATGCTATTAGTTAAATTTATATACAAATTTTAGGGATTGCAGGACAAGGAATTCAAAATGTATCGCCAAAAGAAAAATGCGAAATACGAAATGCGTGTCAAGGGGAAATGCAATGATGCGTATAAGATAACAAAAAAAAATGTTCGTAAGGTAAGTAAAACTTTTGAATAATGAATTATTTGGTTATTGTAATAGTAATAGTATATTTTTTTTTAACTTTTTCAAGCAACCGCATGCACCGTTGGCACCTCAACAACCACAGCATCGTCCACGCATTGGCGCGTCCACATTTCGTGGTGGTGTTGCTTTGTTGTCTAAAGCTGTTGGCGCCATAACCAAGCGAAATAGGATACCGAATATTCGTAGTGCTGAGTCTGTCAAAGGTAAACTATTTATTAAAAATCATATTAAATATGAAGTCAAGTTCTTCGTCTCTCGTCATTTGAAATGTTTAGCTTAAAAATAGAACTCAGGAGTCACTGCCCATAATATCAACTAAAGACGCTAACAGCACAAATAATATTTAACCTTCTAATTAATATTCTAATTTCATCGCTGCCTAATGTTTATTATCCTCTTCACGCAGTAAATAACTCGATTGATTTTTGCATTAGCAAACTGAATTTTAAAAACTATAAGGGCCACATTCGCCAACCATGTCAAATTCAAGACCATGGGATTACTGGATCGTATAGCTCCTACACAAACACAGATCCAAGTTCATACTCTTATTAGAAACACTTTTTTCTTTTTTACACTAAGCATAAGTCAAATCAATATTGTAATATTTCTGTATGCTAAAACACACTAGGATAAGCAAAAACATTTTCTAGGGGTGCGTGAAGAGTGTACAAAAGCCATTTCCGCCAACAATTCTATTGAAGGTAATGGTGGTAACCCAGTGTCAGTGCCCGTTCCTTTCGAAGGATATGGTAGAATCCAAGTGACAGAGCCCGATGCCACCAAAGAACATTGGAATGAAGAACTGGAGGATATTGATTTTCCAACGTCACTAAGTGTTTCCTTCTTTCGTTCAAACGACTGAGATTATGAAAATACTACACCTTCCAATAGCAATGATGGTAAAATATTAGACACAATGGAAAATGTCTTATAGTGTTTATATATTTCTTTATTTTAACAATCTGGTTCAGAACCCTCCATGTACGAGTCTCACTCGCACTTAATCCATTTTTTTTTTTGTTTGTTTATACGTATATATTAAGGTTACTACCATGAACCGAAGAACAAAGTGGAGAACGAATTTATTGAGGTTGCCAGCAGAAAGGAGAAATCAATGCGGGTAAGAAAATCAGTATAAAATTGTACAAATTATCTTTAATGTCAAATTATTATTCTAAGCCTTCAGCTGTAGAAAATTACTTAAAAAACTCTGAATACGAAGCAGAATATACCAAAATAAGCAATTCACCGCAGCTTCACTACCAACCGTGGAGACAAAGTGGAGTTTGTATGTATGAATGTTAATGAGGAGAAATTTATGTAATTCACCCACTCATTATAACAGATTCAGAAAACCAGTTCTATCGTGGACGAATGACCAACTTTTCAAAGGACGAGGCTTATAAAAGCTACCCATCACAAGCAGAATATACCAAAATAAGTAATTCACCGCAGCTTGACTACCAACCGTGGAGACAAAGTGGAGTTTGTATGTATGAATGTTAATGAGGAGAAATTTATTTAATTCACCCACTCATTATAACAGATTCAGAAAACCAGTTCTATCGTGGACGAATGACCAACTTTTCAAAGGACGAGGCTTATATTAGCTACCCATCACAAGCAGAATATACCAAAATAAGTAATTCACCGCAGCTTGACTACCAACCGTGGAGACAAAGTGGAGTTTGTATGTATGAATGTTAATGAGGAGAAATTTATGTAATTCACCCACTCATTATAACAGATTCAGAAAACCAGTTCTATCGTGGACGAATGACCAACTTTTCAAAGGACGAGGCTTATATTAGCTACCCATCACAAGCAGAATATACCAAAATAAGTAATTTACCGCAGCTTGACTACCAACCGTGGAGACAAAGTGGGGTTTGTAAGTATGAATGTTTTTGAGAAGAAATGTATGTAATAAACCCACTCATTATAACAGATTCAGAAAACCAGTTCTATCGTGGACGAATGACCAACTTTTCAAAGGACGAGGCTTATAAAAGCTACCCATCACAAGCAGAATATACCAAAATAAGTAATTCACCGCAGCTTGACTACCAACCGTGGAGACAAAGTGGAGTTTGTATGTATGAATGTTAATGAGGAGAAATTTATGTAATTCACCCACTCATTATAACAGATTCAGAAAACCAGTTCTATCCTGGACGAATGACCAACTTTTCAAAGGACGAGGCTTATAAAAGCTACCCATCACAAGCAGAATATACCAAAATAAGTAATTCACCGCAGCTTGACTACCAACCGTGGAGACAAAGTGGAGTTTGTATGTATGAATGTTAATGAGGAGAAATTTATGTAATTCACCCACTCATTATAACAGATTCAGAAAACCAGTTCTATCGTGGACGAATGAGCAACTTTTCAAAGGACGAGGCTTATAAAAGCTACCCATCACAAGCAGAATATACCAAAATAAGTAATTCACCGCAGCTTGACTACCAACCGTGGAGACAAAGTGGAGTTTGTATGTATGAATGTTAATGAGGAGAAATTTATGTAATTCACCCACTCATTATAACAGATTCAGAAAACCAGTTCCATCCTGGACGAATGACCAACTTTTGAAAGGACGAGGCTGATATTATCTGCCCACTACCGCCAATTTGGCCAGTATTTGAACCACGGCCAGGGTAAAACCAACAAATTGGTCATTCAAAAATATCGGATCAACATGTAGACTGATATAAAGAAAAACTTTAAAAAACTATAAATTTTATTTATTTTTATACCTCAAAATATGAAAATGTTAGATATGCATCCAGTATTTATACTCCTCACGCAGTGAGTAGATTTATAAGTTTGTCATGTAGTTTGTAATAGACAAAGGGAGACATGTTAGAGAGAAGAATGAAATAGTCCTTTCATACTAATGGCTTACTGCTTCAGAAGAAGAGTCTAAGTGATAATTTTGTATTATTGGTTTTAACATTTTATAAAGCCTGTGACATTTTACTGGAATGTTATCCAGACAAAGACTCTAAAATCTATTCTATTTCATTAAAATAATATAATTGTTTTTTTTTTTTTTAATAAAATGACATACTTATTTACTGACTAATAAAATGTGCTTAATTTGTAGAGTTTTTGGTAAATCATAATAAAATCTGTGTGCATATAACTCAATAATCACGTTTATACATAGAAAGTTAAGGACATGAAAAATATATTCATACATGTTTCTATTCTAAAATTTCGCAAAGTTTTCTTGGGAATTTCAAATGACTTTATGGCGCGCCTCGTTAAATTTGTAAACAATAAGTAACTTTCACACTCAAAGTACACATTGTAGGGTACATACATACATACATTTATACAAACATAGATACTAAAAGAAACAAAACACATAAATACTATAGAATGAGGAGAAAGAGAAATGAGAAAAAGTTAGGCGGAAGTGGAATTGGAGTACTTTCTCCAATGCATTATGATGTGTGTTTTTAGTATCAAAACGAATGAAAAGTTTTGTAGTGAGTGAAACTTTACATTTTCTTTTCTCTTCCATTGACTTCACTTTACCAATTCCAAGAGTCAATTTTACAGAAACAGCATACAAGCAAAAACTATAGATAAAGTATTTACGCTTGATATGAATGAGTGAGTGAATGAGTTAGTGAGTTAGTAAATATGTTAGTCAGTTTTTTGCAGATAAACAGACAAAAGGACTGACTGAGACAAACGAAAACTTGCATAAGAAATGATTGGAATGATGTCATGACAACCAAATGCAGTACTAGTATGTTTGGTATTTACACAGGAGCTGCAGAATTAGATGATGCAGAGTATCTTTTACACAGGCCTTTCTGCATCATGAACATGAACAGCTGTTTCATGTTCTGGTTATTCTGACTACTTGTTGGGAATTAAAACTGAAAATGTGATTTAGAACAATTTGCAATGTATGCAAATAGTTTTTGCAATTCGTTTTTTTATTGTATTACTGCTATGTACTTATCTTATTAAAATTTTAACATTCCATACAAACTCCAATCTGGTACGGAACCCTCCGTGTATGAGTCTGACGCGCCAATTAAATGTTCCATCCGATCTCATATATGGTAAAATGTAGAAACTTGAAATTTTCACAGAATTTGTAGTTTTATCGAGGCTATAGCAACAAATAAAAAAAAACAAAATAAACTTTAAAATTTGAGAGGGTCGCCAAACAGGAAACCTATGGGTTTGTGTGGGAGCTATATGACAAATAATCTTAAAATTTACATGATTGATGGATATAAATTCAAAATTAATAGTGGCTTCTCCAAACGCTTGAATATTTAAAAGATAAAAGTATATTTCATAATATTTTAATTATCCAATATTGTTCGTGATTATGGGTTATATATACTTACATATGTATATTGTTATATATGGCTTCGGAATATCAAATAATTCATCAGTCGTTGCTGTAGTCATTAATTCTAGTTGATGATATGAAATATATAAAATATATTAGCTAATTAAAATAGTTTAATCTTGAGCTATGTAGGAGAAATATACATACATACACTTACATAAATGTCATTGCCATCAGATGAAATGCAATAGTTATTATTAATAAGTGTGTTATGGAATTATGGACTTTTTCATTGTACAGAGAGAAAAGAAACAATTTTCTGGTTAATAAAGTACATATTCCAGCAATAAAAATCCTTTTCATGAGTTTTTTAATACTGGATTACAATGATCTGTTGCTTATAAACGTTTCTACAATATTTTATTAGCTACTGCTGTATTTGTACATTCTATATATATTTAATTGACCACTGCTGTATTTGATCTCTTTACTTTTGCTTTGTTCTTTACGCTGGTATTGAGTCACTATTTTCATCTCACTCTAACCCTTGTCATTATATATGGATGAGTTCTCTTTGTTCTTTCATGTCATTCATATTCGTACTTATATCCAGAAGAGTCGTGTTGCCCGCGCAAACTGGGAACTACAATTGTAGTTTATTTTGTGACAATTATCTTGTTAGTATATTGCAATTAAATTAAATTATCATCATGATAATGACATGAAGAAGTGCGAAAGATCTTTAGACGCCTTGTCATAAATAATAATAGCCCAATAAATTACGCTTGGACTCCTATAGACATAACGTGAATTCAATTGTGTAAGTGAAAAAAATAAACAAAAATTTACATTTATTGTGCAACATTTTGTAGAAGTGGAAAGGCATAAAAATTATCGCCGGCATCAATTTCAATATACTTGTTGTGGATTTTAATGGCAGCCTATGACTCTTGCCAAAATTTTGTGCAGATAACAATAGTGTATCAGAGAAACATATGTATACATAAGTATAACCTGATGAGGCAAGGCATCCATCCATCCATTGAGATTAATTGCTTGGATTATGTTGTTCTACCTGGTTCAATCGCTAGGTAAGCGAATCTGATTTTGTTGAGTATTCACAATATTTTTTTAAACATCACATTTTTAAATTTGTTTTATGTTCATTTTGATAAGTGTACTTAAGTATAACGAATAATACATTCCATAGGCGGCATTTATACTTAGAGGTATCTTTTTTCAATTAATTGTAATTGTTTTGTATTCAGTACAATCCACCAATATTGCCAATTACTTGAAGCTATTCAATTATCTATGTTCATGCTGTTTGTGTACATACATTTATCATGCTGTGTTTCCAAAGCCAAAGGATAACCAATAAATGGTTTCAATATCCCGCTGGGCAATTTATTTAGAACATGGGAAAATGGTAATTGTTAAATTTGTTAAGTGAACATAACCACATAAATAATAATGATCATGATGTTGATGATGATGATGATGATATGAAGAGATCAGTTTTGTTCTTTAATTTTTGTTTTATTTTATTCTGGATTTGCTTCAAATTTTTCGATTTTTGAGTTGAAATCACTAAACTAAGCCAAACCAATGCGTACGAAAATATCTAACATCAATGTCACTTGCACAATAAGCTAGTTTTCTTATTTATGGCTTTATATTTTATATTATGTGATTTATGAAGTTTAAATTTTAAGTAAGTTTTGCAAATATCAATATTGATGATTTTGGTACTCTTAAAAATCCAGTTTATTGAGCCTAATGTAGCTCAACAATCTCATATTACTAAATAAATACCAACCAACCGACATTTTTCATAATAAATCAAATAATAATCATTTGACATAAAGGACGGACAACAATAAACAACAAAAGTATATAGATATATTAAATATTTCTTGCTTCCATTCGAAGAAAATTAAACGGACAAAACTTCACGTATCCTTGTGGAGGCTTAGAATCAAGTTTTAACAAAATGTTTTCGACACTTAAAAAATCAAGGAAACACGGCCAGCATTCCGCTGCCTTATTTGATTTACTCACAGTACTTAAAGATGCCTTTCGAGAGTCATTAATTCAGAAGATGCTTCATTCACTTGCCGAGCAACAGTTTTTAATATAAATTGACCTAAAGATTTTAATTAATTTCTTTTCTAAACAAAAAATTGATTATTCAATGTTACCATTTTCTTTGGAAATAAATAATTGATTGAGAAATAATGTTAGAGTAAGTAAGAAAGTTTGTTTTAGTTCTTTTTCTATCTATCAATGAACATTTTGGGTTTCCCAATAACAGGTCACGTCTTTACCTACAATTACTAAACGCACCCAATAAACAGGCATATTGAATATGGAATTGTATGCATGCACACAGAAGGTAGGATTGTAAACAATCGTATTAAATTATGGGTATAAGATAGAAACATAGATTTGTATAGAAGCCAACTGTGTGTGTACAGTGTACATACAAAGGTATAAATAGATATGTATGTTTCAAAATCTTTGTTAAATCAACCAACTAACTGACTGAGTGTCTTGACTGCTTACCTGCCTGCCTGTCTGCCTGCTTCCTAAGAATCTATGTATCTACTAAATGATGCCTGCCTGCCTGCCTTATGTTGTCGTCATTTTGTATTCCTTTACTGTTTTCACAGTTAATGAGAATTTATCGATTGCCAATAGAGGTGTTTGTTTGTATGTGTGTCAGGAATCGATAATACAAATCTTGAGTTAAACATACAGTAATATAAGCAAAGACCAAGCAACAACATCATTATTACCAACGCCATCAACACCATCAACATCATCACCTCCAATAAGAATGAAATGGCACAAATTTTTGTTAATGTAGTACAAGAAATGCAGGGCAAAGTATTAACAGAGAATTAACTGCGAATCGAAATGAATAAATAAGTTATTTTCTTTGTATCCATTTTAAGAATGTGAACATTATTTTCATGTTGCTGAATTACGCTATCGAAAATTTTGTTAACTAAATTGGCTATTTATAAAGCATAATTGATTGGCGTGATAACGACGACTCTGAAATGATGTCTACGTAATGTGGCTAAATAAGTAGTCTAAGGAACGGAACGTTAATCTTCAATGCCGTATGCTGCTACCCGATGCTACTTTCTACATATTACTCACTCACTCACCTACTCACTCCAACAAGCCAATTTTCCTTATCAAGTGAAATGAATGGCAAATGTTGTTTGTTGTTGCTGATTGGTTGGTCAACAATATGCCATGGACATGTCTATTACAATGAAAACTGCCATGGCTACATTTAACCTAAATGCGTCAGTTGAAACTTAAGCTGAAACTTAGCAATAAAGTGGCCTTTGCCGAAATTTACGAGTGTTTATTGTTTATTATAATGGTTTCTTTTGAGTGAGCATACTACTTATTAACTACTGATTAATCAATGTAAATAAAAGTTAATAGTTTTTCTTCTGTTCTTTATAGAATTATAATTTCTTTTTCCATTGAATTTAAAAAATATTTATGCATGTGTGTGTATAAACATATTAAGAAACAAAAGAGAATCAAGAGACCATGGCCATGACGATGATGGTTAATGCGTTTCACATCCAAATTTAAACGGGTATGGCACGCTCGTCTTGATAAGAGGAAGAGTTTGCAATAATAGCTACCACTTCAATAGTCTCAGCATCCAAAAAATCATATTCAAGATCCTCAGTTGTACGGCGATGCTTTATCCACCACTTCACAAGTAGACATTGCAAAAGTAAACAAATGAACAAAACATCCACCCACACCAACAGTATCCAAATCGGCATATAAAATGATTCATCCATTTTCATAATAAACATGAAAATTTTTTTTATTAGTTTCTGTTGAGATTTTTCAATAT
Organism: Amiota minor; assembly: GCA_037043295.1. Classification (NCBI taxonomy): domain Eukaryota; kingdom Metazoa; phylum Arthropoda; class Insecta; order Diptera; family Drosophilidae; genus Amiota; species Amiota minor. The sequence goes on along the minus strand of JBAMAW010001498.1, from coordinate 165,176 downwards.
GATCAAATGTTTAATTATTGTAGCAGCTGCCTACTTTGAATGATTTTATTTGCTATTTCTTCTTCTTTTTTTAATGAACAAAACTTGTCTTATGATCTATTTGCAGTGAGTTGAGGTACAATTTCTGTTGAACTCGAGTTAACTACTATATATACATACGTGCGCAATATACATAAGTATGCGTATATATCACGAAGTAAGAAACAAATTATAAAGACAATAGAGAAGACTCAATCATTCTCTTACTTACTGCATATGTTGATATAAGAAGAGATTCCGACTTGCCGGAAAGTGTAACATAAATTCCAAAAAACAAATTGGTTTCATGGTAACAAAGTGATCAAATTTCTGCTGCTCCCGGCCCCGGTAAGCAGATTTCTATTAATTGGTTATATTATTTCTTTGTTTTTAGTTGAAATACAATGAAAGCCTTTGACATTTTGTATCATGCATAGCAGGTAAATATCAAATTCCATTAGAAAGTTTATCTCATTTTGTATTCTTTTAGGAAATCAGCAGCAAGGAGTTTATAAAGAACAAGGAGCCAAGGGTCACCTTTTTTAGTTCTTTAGAAGAGATTTTTCGCCAAGCAGATGTGCAATGAAACAACTTTAGTTTCATCAAGGTATTTAAATATCTAAGACTGCTTCATTATAGCGAATAGCCTAAAACTATCAAGTGATAAATGGGTAAGATACCAAGAGTTTGTAATTTAAAATTTGTATCGGAGGCTTTTAACATTTTTAGCTTTTCATAAATAATGGTAAAAATACAAACCATGTATGAAGTTTGTTAGTTAGATAGACATATACAGACACACAGATACTGAATGTATCTGATGATTAGGTGAAGTTATGGAGTAGATAATGATTATGATGTATGTATGTATGTAAGTTCTGTTTAGTTGAATTTGTCTGCATTTGGATGAGTTAAGTTAAGTTAAGTTGAGTTGAGTAGAATTGAATTGTTCCAAGTTGAAATCCATGCCAATTTCTATTCAACGAGTTTAGAATGTTGGAGCATACATTTTTGTTGCTGTTTTTTGTTAGTTGGTTGGTTTTCTATCTACCTTTTTCTTTGTATTCATTCAGTTTTTTTGTTTTGTTTTTATTTTGTGTTTGGTCAAAATAACCAAGTATGCATATGTGTGTATGGGTGTGGGTGTACACATATGCATTGGACAACTAACTGTTGCAGCTGCTGCAGCAACATCAAATGATGTTATACTTTCAATTTTATATACTCGTATTGAGTGAGTGAGTGAGTGAGTTAGCGATAAAACTCCAAACTCCAACAACTGAACAACTAAATAACTGAAATTGACGCGAAAGCAGAAAAAGTCCGGAACTCAGTTTGGGTTCAACAATTTTAATTAAAAATCAACTTTGTTTCAAAGTGATCCAATTTCAGACTGAGCTTGCGAACACTCCAAAACATCACCGCCACAGAGCAATCAAAACCAACTAACTTTGGGCTCACCAAAATCTAAGCTGCTTGACTAAAATTATATAAAAATTCAATTTTAAAAAAACGCAGTGAATTGGAAATTTTATTATACAAAAAAATGTACGCAAAGATATGCGAACCATGATCGATTCTAGTATGGTGATTTCGTTCGTCACTAAGCTATTTATATAGAAAATTAGAAGCCATGTGTGCAAGAGTTCATCTTCACCTTTACTATGTATTATTGTGATCTGGGATTCTTATTTTGTTGTTATATTTATAAACGTTTCAAGATTCGATTTGACCATGTGTCAGTCCGTATATCCTTTTTCTTTACATGTAAAATAAACTCTTAGTGTTTTGAAGTACATAAGTATATGTATATATGATATCTACTTATTAATTGGAATTAGAGTTCTCAGACAATTGGAAACTACCAACCAGTCCTCAAAAACAATATTCAATTCAAATTCATAACATTTTTTTTTTTATATTTTATCAATTTAATGACCTTTTAGTCGTTAAGATTTCTTTCTAAATAATTTGCACAATATTTTCAAAACAATTTAACCTTTTGGATCAATTTTTAGAGGAGGGAGGACACTGTTTTGTATCATCATCTTCTTCTGCTGTTGTCCTTGCTGATTTCTACATACATACATATGTATTTTGTTTCGAATTTGTTTATCAACTTACAATATTTAAGGAATTTCTATTGTTTTTCTTTTTGATGCCGTTGTTGTTGTTGTTTTTGTTGTAGAAATGATTTCAAATTGATTCCATCGAGCTTAATTAATATTAATCAATTAGATTTTGTTATTCTTAGTTGATAAGTTTTTAAAGATGAACAACCCCAAACTTATCTTCCATTTATTTCAGTTTCACTTTGCTGTTTATTGCAAGCACAAACTATGTAGTTCAAACTAGATGAATGAACTGATCACAAATGAAGCCAGAATCAATCTCCAAAGGTACATCATCGTCAAAGATTACGTGCATGTGTAGTGCATCTCACTTGTGTTGCACAAAATTTTGAGTATTTCAAAATATTCAAACGAGTAATTGAGTTTTGATGAAGTGACTGTAATTAGAGTCATGACAAAAATTTGAAACAAGAAATTTATGTGGCACTTAAGTCCATCACTCAGAAAATATTGAAGTATGTAATAGGAGAATCTACCAAATTATTAATAAGCAAACAAATATTTTTTCATAGAAACTTAAAAAGATAGAAATTAATTAGTAATTTCATGTGTTGGCATAAGTATTTTGACAAGTATGTAATACTAAGAAATCAAAGTCTAAACTTAACAAAAGTAAGAAATGAAGAAGAATTTAGTAAAATTTATAACCTCCTTTGACTTCAGTAACTTTTTGAAGGCGTCTCGGTATTGAATCTACTAAATTTTGAAGAATCTCTGGATGTATCTCTTTCCAAAGGAAAGTAACCTCAGAAATTGTCTCCTCTCTGTTCCTATTGCGTTTGAAAAGAGACCACACGTTTTCTATAATGTTTGGATATGGACTTTGAGGTGGCCAGTCCAAAGTGGTAATACCAACATACTTCAAAAAGTTTGTTATCATTCGGGCTTTGTAGCATGAGGCATTATCCTGTTGCAGGATAAATGATTCCCCAAAAAGCCTATCTCCGTACTTAAATATTGACCTTGGTTCATCGAGCCGGTGACCAAGTTACCCAGTCCATTATACGCAACACATCCCCACCATGGCCGTCTTTTTGCCTTTGTACCTTTGGCAATCGTACAAAAAATGTGTGAGTTCTACTCAAAGGAGCTTTCATCTATCCATAGAACGCTTCTCCAGAACTCCTTTGGCTTGTGCAGATGTTCCTTTGCGAAGGCCATTTTAAGCTTGTTTGCCTTTCATATGTACGGCACGTCCTTAGCTTTACTTGCCTTAAAATCTTCTTCCTTTAAACGTCGTCAGACAGTGCGCTCACTGATTGGATTCTTGGCTGTCAAATTCTATTGATCTGTAGGAGATTGAGGCTTCAGAAAAATATTTTTTAAATTCCCGTAGAATGACTCGGTCTTCAGTGGGCGTTCTTTTGTGCTTAGCACCTGATCTCGTTAAGTTTCTTATGTCATTATGATTTTTAAACTTATTAATTTGATAGTGCACAGTTTGACGCGATACATTAAACTCATTTGCTATGTCTTTAACTGCCGTTCCTGCGTTAAATTTTGCTACCATTGAAGATCTGATAACCAAACTCAACTCTGCCGTTTTAATAAATTTGAATCAATTTTTATTTTTTTTTTATCAACGTTTAATATCAATTAAGGTTAAATACCAAAGTTGTGCCAGACAAAAATTCATAATAGGCACGCATTCTTATCAGCAGAAAGAGAATGCAAAAGGCAAACGATAAAATATTTGGCATGTATATAGCTGTAAATACGATCTTTCTTTTGAGTATCATTTTCGTACCGTTATTTAACAGTACTAAGCAAAACAAGGTCCGATAGTCACAAATACATTTTGTCAAGATAATTATGCCAACCAGTGTATTATATATTTCTGTGTTACTTAATTTTAACTAAACTTTTTTCGAAAAGGACAAGAAGAACGAGATGAATTACAGATTTCTTATTTTAATATTCTATAAATGTCCTTATAATGAGATCCTTCAATGGGATTGCATATAAAGAATATAAGACTGTAACTATATAAATATGTCCGAACATCCCAAGAAAATAAAATAGAATATTGGTGGTTTTGGTCTTAAGATCACTTTTGAACTAAGTGTCTTTCTTTTCTTTATGTTCATTGCTCTTATTATGTCTCTTCTGTAGGGTTTGAAATGATTGAGAGTACAGTATGCCGCATTTTGCCTTTGGCTTTGTTTTATACTTTTCACGCAGAGAATACAAGACATCGAAGATCCTATTAAGTATATACACATATTCTTGATCAGCCATTGTGCGCCTGTACTTATGTATACAAACTAATCCTATAGTTTTTGAGCTAGATGGCTGAAATATTGCACGCAGTTCAAGTTCTTCCACAACTTTTGTTATTTTTAATGCCATAAATGTCTGACACTTATTCACTAACCATGTAAGTCTTAAAATTTGGTATGTTGACTCTATAGAATCCGTAGCAGATGTAATGCAAATTCAATTTCCTCTGGTTTTCAAAACCACTTGCTCAGTGAAAGAAATAAGTTTGAATTAGAATTAAGATTTTTTAGATTGAGGATATCTTTGACCCATGTCCATCTCACTAAAACTGGTTAAATTGATATTTACGTTTTAAATACAATGTACAATGATTAATGTAATGAGAACCATAACAGAAACACCATTGAAGTAATAAGACTAGGAACTGTTGCCTCTTCTGAACAACAACAGGAACAAGAACAGCAACAACAACAATAACAATGAGGTGATTATTTTTGAAAATAAATTAAATTTTCATAAATTATTAATTTCCATTTTGCAGTCCGGTCATAAATTGTAAATAAAAACCTGCACACTCGTGCTGTTAGTTGGTAATTGGACTTCTTTTCTTCATGTTTTGTATAATGTACGATGTTACTATACGAGTATCTACAATAAGTATGTGTACAGAAGTTCAGTCTACCAGAGTGGAAGAGGATTCACTGTATATCCAAATGCTGCCAGTGAAGGCGTTAGAACGAGTCACAGCTAAAGCGCCAAAATCCATAGTTCTCCACATAGATACTCTCAGACACATACTATAATTATGTGCGTGTGAGTGAGTGAGTGCATATCAGTGTGTGTTTGTAAGCGCCGACAAAATTGCTAAGCACTTTCCCTGTAGCTGCACATTGAATCCGCGTGCATAATGTTCATCCATTAGTTCATTCGTTGGTTCTTTGGTACGTTGGTTCATGGAGTTGCATGGAATTCCCGGCTCAAGGATTGTTATGTACTTGGCATTTATATAAGTCTTCCTTGTTACTTTTACTTTACTTCTCTTCTCTTGTCGCCTCTTCAGATCTCTCTGTCTCTATACATAAATTGTTTAAAAATGCATGTTGAGAACGTTGGGCCTTCGTTTTGTGTGGACTAGTTGGGCCTTGGTCGGTTGGGTCTATCCTATCCTGGCCAAAGCACATCATATGCCACAGCAAGAGATTGTTTTTTTTTTTGTTTTGGGTCAGCAAGAAACACAACAACATGAGAATGAGAAGTGAGTTAAACAGCAGCAACAGCAGCAGCAACAACAGCAGTAACAACAATCAACCAACACTTCCAACATTTTGTTTTTAAAAACATTTTACTTCCTTTCGGCATATCCCGTTTATTCTGACAATCCTACTTCAAACTCCATTTGACCTGACTACTGTGCAATGTGTCCCTTGCTTGCTTGCTTGTTTGTTTGTTTGAACCACGAGTATGTTGGGGGAGCAGTGGTTCAGCTTGGTTCTGACCTGTACACTCCACGGGTACTGATACACTTTTGTTTGCTTGCTCTCTTCAATTCTTTTTGAATATGTTTGTCCTTTCTTATGTGTACCGAGATACACATGTACATATGTATATAATTTGTTCTTATAGTATTATTTTTAGTCCACAGTGCTCATTAAGTTTGTTAAAATGTAATTTATGTTTCCTAACCTAACACATCCACCACACTACAACATTACTATCACCTTAGCTTCAGTCATTAGACTCCCATAGTTTCCCTTAATTTTTTGTTGCTTGGTGGTTGGTGCTGATGATATAGTAATAATTTCTTAAGAGTAGCCCAGATTACACAATATATTCTACTTATTAAACAGTATTCGTCCTTCCTGCTTTCTTTCTGTTCATTGCTTTTATCGTAGCCAAAATATTACACATACATATATTCTAATTTGAAGCAAGGATACATGAGGGTATCAATGAGTCTGCCTTCTATAAATAAAATTAATATTATTAAGAGCCAAAACTATGTTAACTTTTTTAATAAACGTGTATGTACAGTCTTATTTTTTGGCATTACACAATGATGGAACAAACAATGCTGATGATGAGAGCAGCAAGTCGACAGTTACAAATGCTCATAAGTATCTTAACTGAGCAACGACAACAACACACTGTAAACAAGAAAAACAACAAAAAACAGATAGTATGAAAGGAAGAACGTCAAGAGCATCTTAAGTTTATGCCCCCTTTGAGTGGTATTCACATTTATCTAGTTGTGCTGTGATACTACTCAGAATTGTAAACTGTTTTTTGTTGTGTAGTGTTATTGTGAAATAGCATAAAATGCACTCAAATCGACTACAAGTTAAGTCCGCATTATGAATAAAATAAGTTCCTACTCTTATTTATCCTCAACAACATGCCAACCACTGCGTACAGAATTTCTTTCATTCTACAATATCTCGTACTATGCTTAACTTGCAATTTATGTATTGTAGATATCTATGTATGTATATATTGTACATGTATCTGTATGTTCGCTTGTATATCTACCTGCGTGCCTGCCTACCTAGACTTGCATTTAATTTGAAATACTCATTGAGGTGAGATAAGTACCTAAGATACTCATCATCCATTCATGCACTCACCCACTCACTAACCACTCACCAATGTCTGTAAGTCACTCACCCACTTCCTTTTCAGAACTAAAGTATTTATACTAACAATTTTGCTGTTGATTTTCAGATACAATAATAAAAGGAATTAGATGCACACTGACTGACTGACTTGTTGCAACTAGTCATGATGTTGCATAATAAATGATAATCGCACAGTGTTTCGATTTCAATATAAAAATGCATATATACAAACATACATAGATAGTACAATCGATAAGTTAGTAAACTGCTGCTACGTACTAGTATTAATTGCATATGTTTCTCAACTGAACTTGAACTTGATGATCATCCAATATCAATTCAAAGTTACAATTAAGTATGAGACTACTAATTACTTAGTTGAAATAGAATATTGCTAGACTATTATAGTTATACCAATTAAATTTTAAGTGATACCAAATGGAGTTCATGGATATGGTAAGAATATAAAGAAGAAATGCTTCAAGATATCCGAACTTATTGGTGGTTGTCAGTTCCAGTTTCAGATACTAAGAGAGAAGATGTGACCTGTGATAGTTCTACAGTCCTTATTGAAGCTCATTTTGGTACATAAGTAGAAATTTCCATTAGTAAAATCTGTTCAGTTGCAGTGTGTTTCAATGTTCCTTAACCAGTGCAGATTCAGTGAAAAAGGGCTAAGAAACAAAGGAAACCTATTAAAATGGTGATTGCTGATCGAAAGTAATATTTCCAACTCTTTTGGCTTTTGCCAAATAATCGCCTAATGTAGTTCAGCCTTCGCAGAGGTCTATGAAATGATATATGTATGTGTGATGTCATATGACACAAACTTACATAATTTCTTTTCTAACTCTGAAATCACAAAGTCTTCTGTGACTTGATATAAAATTTGTCAAAAGTTTTTTTTCACAAAAAACACAAATTAATTTTTCAAAAGACTCTTTTTCTTATCAATATTCAGAATATTATGTACTACGTGTATGTTGTATAAAATCAACTTGCTTGACTAGTGAAAGCACTGTACGTTGTGGTGTATGGCTTCACAAATTGACTTTATCTCATCTCGACTTTTGAGTTGTGTTCAGTTGAGATGTCTTGATGCGAATTGTTTCAAGCTGTTTCTTTTTTACATAATACCTGAATCATTGCAACCAAAGTGAAGTAAGAACATATGTGGATTTGCAGGAGTTTTCTCGTAAGTATTGTTGGGAAAGTGGAGAGACAACAAGAAAAATACTACATGAATATACTTATGAAATGCAATAAGGAAAATTAAGTTTAGTTTAGCTGAAGAAGATAGAAACAATTTTACGACTACATTATACTAAAATTCATGTAATTAATATTGTAAAAGTATTACATCAGAAGAAGAACGATTAACCTAATTATTTATTGGATATGCAGATACTCGTAAAAATTACTCAAAACTGACTGACTGTTATTACATATGGTTTTCTAAAGAACGCAAATGAAATTGAGTAAGTGTGTGGTGGTGGTTTGTGCATGAAGACTATCTCTTCCAGTAAGGACAGAACTTCAAGAGAGTGATGTTATCAGTGTTATTGGCATATTTGTGTCAAATTTTAGCACAATAGCTCCACAACAGAAAGCTAAGTTTTCACATTATCAGATAGATAAATCGCTTCTCTTACATACTTATGATGTCTTCGACGCACAGTTTTATGCATTGTAAATATCACAAGAAAGCGATAATACTTTTTCACCCGAGTGTGTAAGTTATAAAGCAGACGAAAGACGGAAACACTTAATGTCAAATTGAACTGAATAAGCTTAAGCTGCTAGTACGTGCCGTTGGCGCACAGGTGTCCTGGAGTCTTGGTATCCTGCTTGATGATTGAAGTTTTGTGTTTCCATGTGTGTGGGAGTCAGTGAGCGAGTGCGTGTACCAAAAATACTATACTGAAGTGTCAAATAAGTCAGTAAAAGTATTTTCTCCACAAAACATGAAATAAATACTCAACCCTACTTTATTTATTCTACTTCTACGACTACATCTACTGCTCTTCACTCTGCTCCCCAATCTGAGAACTTCAACAACTTTGGTATAAAAAAATAACTTGGACTTGAGCAAACGAACATAGAAATATTGTATGTTTTTTAAAGGGAAATAAGGAACAAAGTACCACCACCAACACCTTGTACTGTATTTGACTTTATAGGCAGCACACTGCCGCCCATATGTATGTATGTATTTCTATCAAAAATTCATAGACACACAACACATTCTACTCTGTTATAACCGACTCGTGCTGCTGTTAGTCAATTGACGGTATTAGTATCGCCACCCAAAAAGTTTTTTGTGCGACGTTGATTCGCGTTACTAAATAAGCAAACGGAAGCAACCCGTGTTTACTCATAAACACTTTCAGACAGCCACTTTATACTTGAAGCTGAAACCCTAAGAACAAACAGAAATAGGAACGCAACACAACATAACATTATTTTCGTTTCGCCGAAGCTTAAATACCTTTCGCATCAAAATATGCATTTATACATTAACATAAAAAATTCAAAAGTATTCAAAGTCTTATCTCCCACTAACATTAAATATTGGTATAATCAGTATAATTTTTGGATATACATATATTGTGGAAATTGTCAAGAAAAAGAGCTTCAGATCTGATTTTGAAATGCAAGTGACTTTATTGATTTCTTTGTTTTCAGTAAATAATGAAATCTGATATTTATAAGTATTTCTTTATTTTATTGTAGTAAACTTCACGGGATCACCAAGGCATGTTTTGGCATCATGTTAACAAACATCACGACAAAATACTAATGCATGCTGCATTGAGACTAAGTAGTTTGAAGGATATGAAAACACGTTGGAAAACAGTCAGTCGAATCAACCACGCTTGACTTGGCCACAATTCTCGTCAATTTTTGCTGTGATTGCATATGGTAAGCGTTTAGTAATAATGTATTTCTTGCATGGCAGGGTCTTAATTTGTTGTGCGTGTGTTTGCTCAAAGTCAATGAGAGTCAATAAGCAGCTCAAGTTGTACACAAGACCATGCAAGGCACACACATCAGTTGTCCCGACAGAGTTGAGCATGTTTACAGAATTAACAATATTTTTCTTGTGATGAAATACAAAATATTCTAGATAAATATCCGTGTGCCAAATTAAAATTTAATTTGTGGTTTCTTCTCCTTTGTCTTCTGTTTTCTGTTGTTTTGGTTAATTTGTGTCCTCTGTATTGAGTGTCATCTTGGGTTAATACCATTAAAGGAAAAGAAGGGTGTCTATTTTCTGCTGTTCATATTTGAAATTATTGAATTTATTCTGGAATCGTAAGGAAAAGAAGAGAGTTGAGTTTTTTCATTTGTTGAGTGCTCTCTCCTCAATTGCTTTGAATCATTATTTTCATTGAGCTAAGACAATTCGGTTACCTTGTGTTGCTTTTACGATAACAATTTTAAACGCTGCCACGTGACACTTTTGCAAAACATTCCATCAATGCCTCATGTCGGTATATCTATTTAGTATGAAACTTGTAACGTACAATCATGTCTGCATTGACTATGTCAACGCACAGACAAGTCAATTTCTTGTCGAAAATCCACAAGAAACTCAATTCAGTTAAGAAATCGTTGTATCGTTTGCCATTGTTTATTTATGTATATTTTTGTTAGTCGCGTAATTTGCTCAATTTTTCATCTTTTCGACAATTGCTTCATGTTCCATGCCATCATCATTATCATCCAGACAAGTTGGTTCGTATGGTTAAACGATGGCTGACTTCATCTGGGCCAAACAAAATTTTATGGACGAAAAGTCATTACTCATACGATGCTTTAGGCAATAGACAGATTTGTTTATCTTCTGTGTCAATAGATGAAGACTTGTATACCTGTAGTAGTAGTAGTAGTAGCAGTTTAGTATTCTTTGTGGCTTTTACTATCTTAATCAACAGATTGCGTTTTTCTCTTAGTCCTGGACCAACTACAAATTCTTCTGTTTCATTGATCGATTTGAAAATAGCTAAAGCGCTAGGCGCTTGTTGTAAACATTACGCTAGCGACATCAATTTATTTCGATATCCAAAAAGGTTTAACTACTAAAGGTGCCACAATTTAGCTGTCGATGTACCATCGAATATCTCAGCTCAGTTTGAGTTTTGCCTGCTTTTATGTCTCCATTGATACACGGCTGGCATGGTATGATGTGATAGACAGGCACAAACAGATAGATAAGTAGTTAGATAGGTAGATAGATAAGTAGGTAGGTTGGGAGATAAATGTGTATGTAGATAGGTAGGTAGGTAGGTAAGTTTGGTAGGTAGATGGATAAGTGTAGGTTGGGAGATATATACAAGTAGGTAGGTATGTAGGTTTGGTAGGTAAAAGAACAAGTTAAAGCTAGAAATGTATTGTTGTGGTTGTGAAGTTAATTGTATCGTTTAGCTATTGATAATTTGGTTGGTAGTATCGTTTATGATTAGACCCTGAGTCTTACCTAGAGGCTGTCACCTAAATTTCATGGCTTTCTTCAGATTCTCTCGGCTTGACTTGAGCAATACAACGGACAATTTGTTCAGTTGTCTGTCCTCTGCAGCTCTTTCTTTTGTGTATTGATTGAGTTGTTGTTATCTCTTTATCTTGGGCATTTCGCCAAATTGGGTAACATCAACATTTTTCAGATGTCCTCATTTATTGAGTGTATATTTTTTATATTTTGTGTATTCCTGCTTACTTGGTGGAAAATTGATTAAGAAACAAGTTTCGTGTGGTGCGGTGTTGTTGATCTACTTCTGGAATCTTTCTTAACGTTGTATGCAATTTTCTTCTCCTAGTTCTGTTTATTTCCTGTATATTTTTAGTTCATCCTTTCTTATTTTTATTTGTTAAAAACTTACTCGACCAATTGCCAACAATTTTATATTTTGGCATCACCAACTAAAATTCTTAACTTGAACTCAAATGGGTTTTCATTTTTGTTAACAAAGTTTTCTTATTTTCATCTGAAGCAATAAAAACTCATTGCATTGCAAAAGAGAAGACAATAAAAGCCATTTCATGTTCTAATTATCAATGCATCTCCCCAACTCTGTTCTTTTTTACAAAATGACATATTTTTGGGTGTTCTCAGGCTTGCATTCGATTGACATAATCTGCCATCTAAGTTCAAGAAGAAATAAAAATGAAAAATAAAAAAAAAATCGCTTATAAAAAAAAAGATAAAAAGGAGAAAAAGAAACTGTCCCTCAAGAATAAGAAGAACAATTAAGTGTTTTTCAGTTTTGTAATTTTTACAAAGTTTTAGCTGCTTATTATTAAAACAGAAGATGCATTTTATTTAGTTCCGAGAAATTGATGATTTTTTAAAAGGATTTTATTAGATAAATGCTAGTGTGGATAACATAGATTCATGATTAGGTGGCACAATTTATTCCCATAAGTCCAAGCATATTGTTCAACCATGAGATGCAACAGACTATGGATACCAAGTGTCATCACACCACATCACACCATCATGGTTATTGCTGTAGCTCATTCTGCTATTGAAAGACTTCATTTGGAAATTGAAACTATAAATTACAACATGCATTGAGTAAGCTTTTATTAACGTTGGTTTTTAGCTCGCTTTGCCACCATCATCATTGTAAAGGCTTTTGATACTTTTGTGTCGTGTATGAGGTCACTTTTCTGTAGAGTAACGAAAACACATACGCCGTCAAGCACACGGATATACGAGGTATGTATTTAGCACTAGCTTCCTTTATAAAACAATTGCCGAAACACTCACAATATAAGTATATTTCTTTTCAGGATCGCATGTCGTTTTAAACAACAAAAATTAATTGAACTTTTGCCTAAATGGCGTATAATAATAAAAACCAAAATGGTTTTAATCAGCGTAGAATACCCGCATTTCTTGGTCGTCAAGACCAACAAAGAAGCCGAGGAAAACCTCGTGACGTGCAGCGATTGGCTGCCTATAATCAGGGCAAATTCAGCCAACAATATGACGATTCAAATTGGTCTGGCCAAATGGCTTCACAAGACCGGCAGGAAGAGGCGATGTCATGGTTTCCGTCTCGACCAGCAAGGAGTCAGAGTTTCAAAAAACCAATTCCTAAAAATAAATCAGTTAATAAGCAAGGTCCACCTGACCTAAAACACAGTACTGTGGAGACTCCAACTAATGATGAAATGTTATATACTGGTAACGGTCGAGGTAGTAAACCGTCTAACAAAACACTTGGACAAAATTTTGATTTTTCGGGTTTTATATCCTTAGTCAGGCAGGTCTATAAAACATTGTGTATAGAAGACCAAAGAATGCAAAGAAGCCTACCCTTCCCAATCATCCAACATGCAATGACGGAATTCCTCGTTGCTTATCAGTTATATTACGGAAGATACAATCTTAAAATACCGGACTTGCAACGGCTTATGGATCCTCTAGCTGCGATAAGCGCATCTGATTACAATATTCCTAAGCCAATTTTTGATTATATATGTGGAGTGGGAACGAATATTACTCCTACTGGCGTTACTGTTTATTGGAATCTACCCAATACCGCCGTTCCACAAGGTCCGTTAGACAATGCAGGTGACGTTATTCGATCCGGCACTTTTGGCCCAGTAGCCGCTGAGAATCACAACGTCTATGAATGTTATGTTAGCCCGTACATAACTTCACAATATATAATTAAAACACGTGAATTGCCACCAAATTCACGTTCACTTAACTGGAGACCCCTACCTGCAGGGTGGTTCCCAGTAAACTGCACACCTACTGAAAATTTATTAGGTTATCAGTTACTTGCTAAGCATCACCCAGATGCAATGAGAAAACTTAATGAGTGCGAATTCGTCTCAAGTGATTCTGTAGCTGGATTATTGTGTCATTGTCCATATGCGATGAATTTAAGTTCATCAGTTATTGGTAAACTTGATAGGCTAAATTATGTTAAAGCCGAATTTAAAGCTAAGGAAAACCAATCAGCTTTTATTTTCAAAGAGTGCACAGGTGAAGGTGATGTTGAAACGATCCTATGGGATGAACCTTCAACCTTATATAGTCCATATGCGTTCTCCGCAGTAGCCTCAAATCGGGCAAATATTATGGCTTACAAAAGAAGGAGAACTGAAAAGTTACCAGGCACTTGTTATGTGTGTACGACAAATAATGAGCTTGTTGCGCCCACTGGATGGTTACAAACCATCAATAAGAATTTTAATTGCGAACCACCATTTAACCTCCAAAGAGGCTTTAGAGATCGGATCAGTATTAGAGAACCCGATCATGAAGAAGGAGGATTAGGTACGTTTATACAAGATATCTTCAATATCAATATTAATATCTTCTTGTTTATCATTATTATTATTATTCTCTTAATTTCTTATACTTAGAGCTGTGTAAATATGAAGAATCTTCATTTAATTTACTGTACACTCCGTTTACTCTTCCTTCTTTTAAACAAAATATAGAATTTGTATTCCATCAATTAAATTAACATTTTCTATGTCTCATTTTTCTAGAAAGTCCTTCGAACTTTGTGTATCGCAAAAGAATCTAAGTAATATTAATCACTGAGTGAAGAACCAAATGGCCAAAAGCGATTAATTTAAATGATGCCAACCTGCTTGCTTCGCATTTAAGTTTTAACATTTTCGAACATCCAAATTTGTATTTAATTCATCAATTGATATGTTAAAATAAGCTATAAATATTAATAATAAAGCTGATGCTTATGTTTGTTTTAAAAATGCTTAGAAAGTGATTAGTTCATTGAAAAGTTTTAATAATCTCATTGGTGAAAGTTGACATTTTTGCAGTTTGTGTACGTGCTGGTGAAATCGAGGTTTTGTACTATATAGTGCTCTTGTGGCAGTTATCTGTCTCGTGATTTTTGTCTTCTTTCGGGTATTTTTGCTTTTATCGAGTTAAGAACATCGGGGATAATGCAATAAATGAAATCGGTTTTTATTGGGAGCCAATCTACAATAATTTTATTAAAAAATGGTGAATAGTAAGTTTATTTTGAAGTGTTTGTTTTTGTTCATGAAAATTTAATACATAATATTCTTTTGTTCTTTATTTTTAGTTGTGAAATACTTTATATGAAGCTCCATGAATCGTTCGATATTATTCAGAAATAAAACATAAATTAATTAAGCGTTAACATTCGATATATTACACGCCAATCGACATTCTTCGATTTACAAAGCAATATTTCGGATACCCGAGACACTTAAAAAATTTACCATTTACAATAAAACAAAAGGAACAGTATATTATATACATATACATTATAAACAAACCATGTTCTTAAGTTCTGTCTATAATCTATTAAACAATTAATTGATTTCTTAAATTTAACAATTATTTTTTGGTTAATTTTTTTCGTTCATTTTACTTTTTTCTCTACAATTCTCTTACTTTTTTATTTCACACTTAATTTATAGAAATTGGGGCTGTGTTTTGCACGCAGTGAGCAACCAATATGTATGATATGAGTGCTACGCGTTGGTCAATAAAAGCAATATTAGGATTATTTGATTTAGAAATATTACAATGTTATAATTTAATTACCATACATATATTGTGAAATTATCAGTAATAAATGTGCTTGATCGTTTGTTTAAGATTTGTCCGCCATATTGCAATGTGATCGTGTATGTGCTCGAGTATGTACGATGATGCACTCGATTGCAACGCATACCCCGAGCAAAGTAATCGGAACACATTTTATATATTTTATGTACACACATATATTTTCAATATGTAAGTTAAATATAATTATGTCATATAGTTTATGGTGTTTTAGGTATGATGATTATTTTAAAGACACAATTTAAGTATGCTTTCTTCTTGCTTCATTTAAGATGAGACCGATGATATGCTACTTAGTACAATAAAATAGTGCCTCTCGAATGAAAAGTCTCTTAAGTTATGTCGCCATGTGCTACTGGAGCAGGTAAGATTTGAAAATATTGTTGTAATTATGTGTATATTAGAAATATAATTTCTAATCTCTTTTAAACAGACAAGTCACATTGTGGGATCAGAGGACTTGCATTATGATGATGGAATTAAATCAAATTTGGATTCTGAGAAGACTTCAGAGAGCATCATTTACCATAAAAATTAGTTGATATGGTTCACAAATAAATCTTATCAGGTTTATTTTCAAAAGGAAACAATCTAATAATGCAATCCAATTATAGTTATTGATGAGAAATTTCAACCGATCATCATCTAAAATCTAAATCTAAAAAATGTTACGTACCACTACGCCAGCGCTGCGCCGAATCTACTGTGAAGTACCACAGCCACTGGACATTGTGCTGCTGTATGGCTTGTGATCGAGCGCCCAATAATTGCCATTCATCTCTCGGTAGATGTTGAGATATTTCCCAAACTTTTAGTACTGCTGGGCATGGATACGATAGTTTTAACAATTTTTTTATTTTTTTTTTTTTGTAGCCACTTCTTTATAACAGTCCACCTTTGTTTTACCAATTGCTTTATGATTTCCCATGTTCAATATATTTCGTTGGGTTTTGAGGAGCCTAGGCAAAATACATCACTGGATAAGAAGCATTAATCGGGTCTAGTCAATTTTAGAATTCTTATGTATATAATTTTTTTGTTTTTTTTTTTTATTTATTTTTAAGCTTGCAGCATCAGTTGTAACAAAAGAATTGCTTGCAAACTGACGGTTGATGAAGGCGCCGTTGATGACAGACAATGCAACAGAAAAGAACAGAACAAAATGAGCAGGAGCAGTAAAAGGGAACAAGAAAATGAGAAAAACTTCAAAGTTTCTTAATGGTTGCAAGCTTTGAAAGGAACGAAGAAACGATGGAAACGAGGTATAACTATTTTTCCACATGTTAAAGATTTTTCTCTTTTATTTTGTGGACCAATTTGTCCAACTACAACGTTGATGATGATAATAATGAATATGAGCTGAAGCGAGCGCGGGAGCAGAAGCATAAAGAAGTGGAAAGAAATAACAGTAGAAATGGAAGTGATGACAAAATTTCGCATATGTTTGTTCTTTGGTTTTGTGTTGGATTGCGTTATTTCTACTTGTGGTGGTGGTGGTGGTGGATTGGACGTAAAGTATAATCTTAGGTTCTTGCTGTCCGTACTGTTTTGTGTTGTGTTGTGTTCTTTTGTTCTGTTTTGTTTTTTGTACTTTGTTGGAAAACATGGCGTCATAAATACCGTTACAAACTGCAACACAAATTCAAAGAATATCTAAAAAAAAAAAAAAAGGGAAACATGGGGTAACATGAAGAACAAGATGAAGAAGAGCAGAAACAACTTAATTGCAAAGACAACAAGCAAAGAGTTCATTCTTCATGTTGCGTTCATTGCTCTATACCAAGTTCAACGGCCTTGGAATTGGAATCAAAAGTAAATATAAAACAATAAACAAAATGTGTAACAAATGTTCCGTCAAATGTTGAATGAAGATACATTTTGTATCCAATCTTCCAGCTCATCTCAGCACATTCAACAAAGTTCCAAATCATGTTCATCATGTTGTAGGACTAGAATTCTAATCTTTCATTTGTTACACTTTTGTGCTGAATCTGCTTGTGTCTCTCTGTACATATGTGTATCTGAGTGTGCGAGTGTATCTAGAAAGAACACAATTTTTTACTTAGTTACAGCATCATGTTTGATGTTGTTTTTTAACTTGGTAAAAAGGAAGGGAAATTGTAACAGAACTTATTGCATTTCTTTTGTTTTGTTTTTATTGATTAAAGTAATTTCACTTACTCATACCGAAAATATGTACTTATGTATGTCCTTTGTGTTCTTCAAAAAGGAAAACATTCTGATCGAACAATCATATTACTTATATAGGTTATCAGTAGTCATACAGTTAAGATTCTGAAAGAATAATAATGAAAGTGAAATCTGTACTCTGTAATTGTTAAATACATAGATCATATTGATCTCACTGAAGGTAAACCCTATGGATTATGTAACGATACCAGGAGCTCCTCCGCCCTGAATATCTTTTTATATAATACCTGTACGAACACTCATTAATTGAAAACGGTTGAACCAATTTAATAATTTTTTTTGTTGTACTTATGGGGCCACCAAGATGGTTTATGCTTCAGTTGGATTCAGTAGGTGGCGTTATTGTCGAGATACAGGTACTTTTTTATCAAGTTTTTTACATTTCTTTATCTAGCTCACACTATACTAAACCGATTTTAAAATTTTTTTTTTTTAGAATAACAAATGAATGCTGATGAAAAGATTTGCATTATTATTTTTTTCAGTTTTTAACTTTTAATATAATATTTTTAAGTGTTAAGTGTTTTGAAAACCACTGCCAGACCAAGCAACTCGACTTTATAATCTTCGAAGCAATGTGTCGGAAGAAGAACGTAGCTAAACGTTTGCAGGCAGAGAGAGTGAAAATTTCTCGAGTGAGATCATTTATGGCTCCGGAGCAATCCATTCCATTGAGATTAGGCGAGAGGCGACTAAATAGACGGGCAAATGTTGCAATTCTCTATGAACGTTTGGCGTCTAGGTATGATGTAACTGTCGATTACGCCGGCGATAATTCCGTGCAGTTTGGAACAATGATCAATGAACAAGTTGTCAATATTGCAGTACTTTGAGGTTTCGCCTTGAACCAACAGGGTAATATTGGCTAAACGGCAAGGTCTACAACTGAACCTCTGAATTCATTAGTTTCGAGACAAAAACCTCTGTCAAATCATTTTTTGCAGAACATTCAAAGTTACATTATTTGGTACAAATATAATTGAGGAACGGAGTTTCAATCCAACTTTTAAGGTATTTTTTTTTCTTCCGTAACACCGATCACATACGTTCGTTCCAACATATAACCACGAATATGAAAACTCAATAAATGAATTTCTATATTACAGATTCAAGGACAAATTGACCATTTCGCTGGAGCATTATTGCCAATTGATGGGGAATATAAATTTATTCAAATTTATTTCCTTCGAAATTCTAAAGCTGAAGTGAATCAACGCTATGCCATCAATCATGTAACTAGGCGAGAGATAATATGCAATTTGCTTCATTACCATTCATTTGTTGTTTTATGCTGACAAAAAAGTTTAACTTCAATGGACCTGATTGTTCCAAAATACATACATACATATTGTACATATATTGGCGGAACCTGGATCAGCCAAGGCAAACTTGTTACACTCGCGTACATGGAGGAGGATCGATAATGACATGGACTGCAATTTGTTACAAATAAAAGTCTCAAATATGTTTCATATAAACAAAAATGAATGCGATGATGTTTTAAGGATTTGATGACCTTAAGAAAGACACAAAAAGAACTGCTTCTACATGCCAAAGAAAATGAGACACCTTAAGAAAAATGTCAAGCTCACTATTTTAAAGTATTGTAAGTAAAGTATATATCTCAATCAGTTATTATATTACCACTTTAAAATAGATAAATATGAACAATATGTAAACAAATAATATTGTACAAAAACTCTGAAACGATTGACAAAACTAAGATTTGGACTGATCTACACGATCAGAACAAACATTTTGTCAGTTAATTTCGATTTCTGAAGCAATAACATGGACTGAGACTGAACTGATAATTTACAAGGCCTTTTAAAGCGCACTGTATTAAATATCGTAACCGATACCCCAAGAATATTAAACATTCGGTAGTGGAATGCAATCGATTGTTAAATTAAATCTATGCTATCGTTTCAACATATTGTAATATAGATTTTAACAAATAACAACCTTGTGCCTATAATTCCGAATACGTCAAATTGAGAGTCAAGTTGAGCGAGTTGTGTCATAAATTTTTATAAAATAAATTGAAATATTTTTGGTGAAAAAGTGTGGTTTAGGAAAATTAGATAAGCGATTGTGATTTTAGGCTAATTTTTTGCATCAACTTTATTGAACAATCTGTGTGTTGTAGAATTTATTGTAGTTGAATTTCAAGTTATTTGTTGCCAACGCACTTTAGTAAAATTTAGAGCATCTTTCATTTTTTACAATTTCTCAATTCTCGCAATCAAATCGGCATGATGCGCCAAAATAATTCCTTAGACGTAACACAAGAAGACATAGACACAACCACAGATCTGAGCGCGATGTTCAGTGCCCTCTCTATACAAGATAGTAGCAGTGATGCTGCTGTCGCTATTGTTCCAGTTAAAATGTCAAAAAAAAAGGATAAATGCTTGACCCCGGGTAAGTTGACAATTTTCTTAAGCGTTCCAGAATACCTTCTAAATTACTATTCTATGAAATAAATAATTATTTTGCTTTAATCATGTCATCTGTAGATAATCACAGTGCCAAAGTTGGATTGACTGAAAAAAACATTGAGTAAGTCTACATCTGCTATCTCTCTCTCTGTGAGTGTAGAACTAAAACAAACTTTTGATTGGTGCTTTTTCGTAGATGTGCAGAAAAATCCATTAATCATACAATGGGTAGCAATGTAGTGCCATCGACTGTGGGTGGATCGCATACGTTGGAGGCACCATCCAAATTGGATATTA
The DNA here is from genome assembly GCA_037043295.1 of Amiota minor. Lineage (NCBI taxonomy): Eukaryota > Metazoa > Arthropoda > Insecta > Diptera > Drosophilidae > Amiota > Amiota minor. Next base: position 144,658 of record JBAMAW010001498.1, on the reverse strand, counting down.
CTTTACAGCAGCAGGAACAAGTTTCTAATTTGTTGCAAAACAATGAAAATAGTGGATCTAGAGACGATGCTTCCGAAAATACATTTGGAATCACCATACCTGTCCATCAGAGTTGGATTAAACCGGAGGTGAGATAAGCAAGACCAAGGTGCACAAATTACCTTTTAAATCAAATTATTTTTCAGCTTACCAAGTTTGCTATCGATCGCAATTGTCAATACATACAATGTTTTTCAAATTGTGTTGTGAATTGCAAGGAGGGGAGTATTTCAGGTTTTAGTCCCGTGCTACCCTTAATAAAGCTAGTGAATCAGCCACAAATAACATTGAATGACAATACCCCCAATTTCAATGGCAGTCTAACTAGAAACAAACAGCCTGGTGCCATCGGTAAGTAATGTTTTCCTGGTACCAGTGGTATTCGCCAGAGTGAATATCTTTGAAATGAAATATTTTATATGAAATTCATTTAATCCATCTACTCTTTGTTGCAGCTTCACGGACACGTCGCATTCATTTCCTAAGGGATACTGGAGAGAAGAGATTTAGTGTTTACACACGTAAAACAAATAGTTAGTTTGTGTTTTCTTCAAATACTCAATATATTTTTGTAAATTAAAAATATTCTGATATTCTTTTTCATTCAGAAAAGATCACCTATAACTTCGCAGAGTTGCTTTTCCATTCGAAAAGCCCACTTGCTTCGCAGTTGCCTGAGGACTTAAAAAATTTGTCTGGCACGTTAAGCGGAATTCTACGCAACCAACAAGTCCGTTGCATTAATTTCGTAAGGGATACTGGAAACCCTTCATTTAGTGTGAATACATGTAAAACAAACAGTAAGTTTGTGATTTCTTCAAATACTCAACGTACACGTCGAAATCATTTCCTAAGGGATACAGGAGAGAACAGATTTAGTGTTTACAGACGTAAAACAAATAGTAAGTTTGTGTTTTCTTCAAATACTCAATATATTTTTGTAAATTAAAAATATTCTGATATTCTTTTTTATTCAGAAAAGATTACCTATAACTTCGCAGAGTTGCTTTTCCATTCGAAAAGCCCACTTGCTTCGCAGTTGCCTGAGGACTTAAAAAATTTGACTGGCACGTTAAGCGGAATTCTACGCAACCAACAAGTCCGTTGCATTAATTTCGTAAGGGATACTGGAAACCCTTCATTTAGTGTGAATACATGTAAAACAAACAGTAAGTTTGTGATTTCTTCAAATACTCAACGTACACGTCGAAATCATTTCCTAAGGGATACAGGAGAGAACACATTTAGTGTTAACACACGTAAAACAAATAGTAAGTTTGTGTTTTCTTCAAATACTCAATATATTTTTCTAAATTTAAAATATTCTGATATTCTTTTTTATTCAGAAAAGATTACCTATAACTTCGCAGAGTTGCTTTTCCATTCGAAAAGCCCACTTGCTTCGCAGTTGCCTGAGGACTTAAAAAATTTGTCTGGCACGTTAAGCGGAATTCTACGCAACCAACAAGTCCGTTGCATTAATTTCGTAAGGGATACTGGAAACCCTTCATTTAGTGTGAATACATGTAAAACAAACAGTAAGTTTGTGATTTCTTCAAATACTCAACGTACACGTCGAAATCATTTCCTAAGGGATACAGGAGAGAACAGATTTAGTGTTTACAGACGTAAAACAAATAGTAAGTTCGTGTTTTCTTCAAATACTCAATATATTTTTCTAAATTAAAAATATTCTGATATTCTTTTTTATTCAGAAAAGATTACCTATAACTTCGCAGAGTTGCTTTTCCATTCGAAAAGCCCACTTGCTTCGCAGTTGCCTGAGGACTTAAAAAATTTGACTGGCACGTTAAGCGGAATTCTACGCAACCAACAAGTCCGTTGCATTAATTTCGTAAGGGATACTGGAAACCCTTCATTTAGTGTGAATACATGTAAAACAAACAGTAAGTTTGTGATTTCTTCAAATACTCAACGTACACGTCGAAATCATTTCCTAAGGGATACAGGAGAGAACAGATTTAGTGTTTACAGACGTAAAACAAATAGTAAGTTTGTGTTTTCTTCAAATACTCAATATATTTTTGTAAATTAAAAATATTCTGATATTCTTTTTTATTCAGAAAAAATTACCTATAACTTCGCAGAGTTGCTTTTCCATTCGAAAAGCCCACTTGCTTCGCAGTTGCCTGAGGACTTAAAAAATTTGTCTGGCATGTTAAGCGGAATTCTACGCAGCCAACGACAACGCCCAACTAACCTGCTCCAACTAAAATAATGGAAACAAATTTGAATCAGGATCAGTAATAAACAACATGTTCAAGAACAAAGATTTGCCATCTTTATAAATGTTTATAAAAATTATAAAAATACATTAACACACAAATTATGTAAGCACCAAATGTATATTCCGCATAAAAAATATTATTTGTGAACCTAATTCCAGAATTTTTTTTTGGTAGAAATTTTATTCTGATATTTCCATTTAACCACTTGGATTTTAAAAATTCGACACAAATGCATATAGAATTCTATTAAGTTCTTGTACGAGTATACAACTTCACATTAACATTTAAAAAACTAAGAGATCAAGTGGTTAGAGCCATTGCATGCGCTACAAACCTCACAACAAAGTCATAATACCACACTATATACTTGTATATCGAGATGATATAACAAAAGTACCAGGTAACAGCAGGAGTAATTGATAAATGATACAAAAAAATTGACAAAATCGAAGCAAATTACAAATGATTTGATTATAAGGATACTTAAATAAAATACAATTCAATAATTTTTTTGTTTTTAATTGATATTGGTACTGGAAAGGGAAAAATGTAGCCATCAAGTTGTTTGAAAAATGCATTGTTGATTATACTTTATTGTTTCACTTTATTTATTCCAGATTTTTGTAAATTTTTCAACAAAAAAGCTTAGTTGGTCAATGATCTACGATGAATGTCATCGACTCACAAATTACATTTGTTCCAGGACTATCAGCTTAGTTTAGTGGAAACACATTAAAATGAAATGAGAATTAGTTTTGTGTTAGTTAAAGCAAAATAGTAGTCAATATGAGTAGAGTGAATAAGAACGTTTTTCCCTCCTATGTTTTTAGCTCTGAGATTTTGAACTTCATCATTTCAATGTTGATTGTCATTGGGATGCGTAGCTCAGTTGCTCCATCATCGATTCAACAAAGTACCGATTCTTGTTTAGTGTAAATTCACTATAAGTTCACTATAGCAGTCCAAATTGCGCTACCTTGTTTTATTGTATCATGTTATTGACCCATAGTACAAAATTTGTACTACAAGTGATAGAGCTCAAGTATTGAGGTAAACGTCAACCATCCGCAGTATTTGTAGAAATATGGCATTGTGAATGTGTCACACAGCACGGTCAACCGGTGTTAGTGATGGCGTTGTATGTATCCCCGAATCTGGTAATTTATAAAATTATTTCGTTTATTCACAAAACAATATTTTTATATTCATTTGAAGCGGATACAATTCTTAATCTTGGTTTAGAAAAAATCCCTATAATTGTAGATTTTCCCAAAGAATCATCAGCGTCACTTATAAGTTTTCGCAATGAAAAATTTCATTTCAAAAAGTCAAATGATCCTGCAAAATCAACAACATGTTTTTGGTGCTATATTTATACGATATTTAAACACGGTAGACACACGAATATTTATATCTCATTTTAGTTATTATAAGCGGCTTATAACGTTTGTATCACAAAAAAATATTGAAATAAATAAATTATATTATATTATTTAATAATATTATGTGCACCCCTGAAAGTAATCCTGACGGCGCCCATGTACATATGTATATAATTTCATGGAATGAGATATTTTTGTCCTTAATTTAACTTCGATCAATTAATTTGAGTTCCATTTTCATTATCATTTCCAATGAACATTACTAGAATATAAAATATGGTATAATTCTTTTAGTTGTTATTGTTGCTGAAGTTGCTGTTGTTATTGTTGTTGTAGTGTTTTATAATTTTAATCCAAAGATAATTTTGGTTAAAGAGACAAGTAAAGCGCAGGCCTTAAAACTCACTTTAATTGACTGGGACGCCTCCGTGGGACCCAAAATGAGTGACGTGGCCTGATGATGTTAAGTATTTTAATTAATAAAAATTAATTAACAGAAATTTTTATTATTTAAAGGCTTTTTCAAAAATAATAATGAAACTGTGTAAATGACTGACTGAGTGGCAGATTGGCGGAATGACTCAATGACTAAATGAGTGAGTGAAAAGAAAGAAATAATGACTTCTTGTGGCATGCGAAACTTTTGTGTTGGTTTTAATTTGCATATATTTATTAAATGTCTCCTCTTACTTGCTCTCACTTCTATTTCAAAATACCTTACACAATATCCTTGGTAGGTTTTAACTCTTTGTCATAGCATTTGTAACACACAGAACAGACAAATCATTGTTCAAATAGAAATGACTACATTGATCACTTCTTGAATAAGTAAGTCTTTAAAATACTAATTTTATTTTTTCATACAAACAGTTCTTTTTGCTGTCTTCTAATATGTTTTGTTTTTGTTTATGGGAACACAAAAACCCCTCTGAGATAATTATTAACTTAAGAACCTCACTTTTTATTGCCGCCTTAAGTATAGTAATAAGTTTTCATCAAAGTTCTCAGGTTTCTGGAAAATATGGTAACTCCTACACAAAAATCTACAGTAACCACAACACACATCGAAAAATTTGAATAGAAGGAGTACTAGATACCACTGTCTATGACTCTATAATGAGATGCACTTAAGATGATTAGATTGAGTGGATTAGATTACAATGAAGATAGAAATTATAAACCAAGTCAATATTACAAAAAAAAAAGCATTCATTCGCTTAAAAGTTCTGATGGTTGAAAATAAAGCCATAGCACCCCCCAAGCTTGGACAGACACATAGAATGTGGTTGTCGGAGGTTGTGCAGTGATAGAGTGACGATGCCTGAGTTGCGTATGCCGATACTTAGGAGGACAAACATAGACTACCGTTGTTTTGAGGTATTTGATAGAAAATGGATGCTGTGTTGGGATCTTGCTCAATTTGCCAAAATCTTTGTGATGTAAAATATATTGAATTACAAAGACCCCAAAAAGACAATACACAATACACAAATACACTATGGCATTGATCTTCTTGACCAGATGAATAGATTTTTGTGGGATGTTAACGCAGAAAATTCTTCCTTTAGCAGATATTTAAATCGAAGTTCCCTCCAATTACTGGAAAACATCATGCATATAGATTGATCGAAAACTTCAAAGAACTTCCATAGAGGAAATGTAAAAGGTATAGAAGCTTCAGTGGAACTGAACTTAATATTTTTGTCTCATTTTTTTTACAATAATTTTTGTTTTTGTTTATTTCAATAAAATGTGGTTATACGGAAGCAGAGAGATGGGAGGAAAGTGTGTTTGTTTTTATGTTTTACGCTTTGTTCTGTTGTCTGAGCTCAGTGAAATCGTTTAATGGATGAAAAGTGCGGTGAATAAATGAAATGATGGTGGATGGAAATGAAGATGGAAATGGAGATGCTGAATGGTGGATTTGGATGAGAATATAAGCACAATGGTGGACGTGTGAAATTTAAATGTTTGACAAAGGCGACAATGAAGAGTTGATAATGATGAAAATAAGGATTATGATGAATGTCAAAGCCATGGTCAACAACAACAAAACAACGACATCAAGAAATGAAATGCCATAAAATATGAAAAACTTTAGAAAGCCGACAGACAGGAAAAGTTTTTCCCTTTTAATTCCATTTGTTCACGTTCCTAACCAAAATACAAAACCAGATAAAGAAGGGTAAATAAGAAGGATTTGTAGGAAGGAAGGACAACAAGTGGAGTAGAGCTTGAGCTTTATTTGGGTTGTTTGTTTCGCGAAAATGAAATGCGAAGAAAGCCACTTAAACAAGTTTACATTTATAATTGTTGTCCTTTGCATTGTGTTTTGTTTTGTTTTGTTTTACATATTTTATTTTGTCATTTTCTTTCTTTATATGTTTTTTTGGTATTTGTTATTTGTGTTGTTCAAGTTGGTGTGCTATGGTGTTTTGGTATTGTTCAAAACCATTGGTCTGCTCAATAATTCACATTGACGCCTCAAGAGATTCGCGCCTGGACTTCTTCTCTTGTAGCTATGTATATTATCCCTTGAGTATCCTTGGTCACCTACCCAGTATCCTTATATTATATGCATTATTTTTTATATTTTCTTTCCTTTTGCTTACTTATTTTATTTTCCCTTTTGTTTTTTTTTTGTTGGTAGTGTTGGTGGTCGGTGGTTGGTGGTCCATTTACCATTTTGGTTGGTTTTTGATTACAATCGCATGGATTTGGCTTTGTTTTCTAACAAACGTTTGTGTTGTGTTTTGATGTGAATTTTTTTTGCTGATTTCTGTTGTTATGTTTCTCAATGTTTTTCAACTTTATTCCATTTGAACTTCTCCGATTTGTGTTGTTTTTGGTCCCGTTTTAGTTTCATTTTTTTTGACTTGCATATTAATCATGCTAATTATTTTAACAAACCCTTATTTCTTCTGGCTTCGTGGCTTAAGCAAACTACAAAAAATAAATAAAAAAAAAAAAAAAAATAATACAAAAAAAAACAAAAAAGGAAAACAAAACCGAAAAGAACAAGGAAAGCATTAAAAAATAAAGACAGCTGAAAAATCCAGCGAATAAATAAAGCGTCTTTTCTTTTGTTATGGTATTTTATCTTCATTATTTATTACAATGTTGAACAATAACAAAATATAAAAGAAACCAGAGGGGAGTCAACAATGGCTTTACCAAAGACTTCACACCTTATACAAAATTATGTAAAACTTTAATCAAGAACCTGTGCGAGCTTTACATAGGCATACATACATACATACATAGTATATCGATGGATAAAATGAAATAATGTGAATAAATGTGTCTGCATAAGGTCGAAGAAACATTTGCGCCCACAAGGAGCAAAAATTATCTATGCCTCAAGGCACATAGCAAGGGAATGTGATTAATATGAGCTTCAGAAAGATAGTGGATTTCAATGGCCATGGCCAATGGATCCACATAATTTAATCGAGCTCATTATAATATGAAATTTAAACATCTAATTAATCAAATTAAGGTTGGTGAAATGGCGCTTCTCGTAATCTGAATCCAGAAACTGTCTACTTAATTTCGTAGCGTTGGGGATCGCAATCGACTGAATCGAGTATGTTGGATATTGTGGTGAGTAAGTCTATTCTATGAGAATTAAAAAACTCTAACTGTATAATTACAACTGGGCGATTGATTTGTGATTTCATTTCATTTCATTCAAATTTGCTAAAATACAAATATTAACAATCTAAAGTGCAATTAAGGAGAACTCAAATTTAATGAAGAATCATCATTGACATTCCATTGATGATACAAAATGAAAAGGTCTTTCCGAAACATAACAAATAAGAATGATGATGAATGAACTGAGTACTACTGGTTAAAAGACTAACAACTGGGAAGCAATGGGCAACTAACTACCCAATACTGTTTCTGAGCAAGTAGATTTTTTCTTCAGTTTTCGACAACGAAATCATAGATACCCCTGCGAAAGACGGTTTATTTGTGGAATGATGAGAATGCTGTTCTTAGGAGAGGATGGAATCGAATCGGTTCCGAAGAAAGGCCAGATTACTTGAGCTTGGAAGCAACTACTCATTGACTTTAAGATACTCAGACATATCCGGAAAAAAGGCAATTTGGTCGAGCAAAGACTTAAACGCATTGTAGACCGTGCTAAAGACAACAATGAAATTTGATTCTGTCAATCAACCCCTTTTGGTGAAAATCTGCAGTTACCAAATTCGAGTCATACATATATTGGTTACCAAAACCTCTTCAAAAATGACTGTTTTTATGCAACTGATACAATAGTCGTATGTTACTGGGTAGTAGCTAATTGTGTGTTATTGGACTTACAGGACGTATATTCCGAATATTCATGTTTTTCGTGTCAAGCTAAAGAACATCATTACATAGAAAAATATTGGCTTATCCGAAATGATTTGACTCAAGAAAAAAGAAATGTGAATTATGCGTCTTTAGTGGATTCGTAAAATCTAATTTTGCCACAATTACACAGTAAATTGAGCTTGATAAAAAAATTCAACAAAACAAAGCTGATTTTAAACAATTACACATTATTCAGATACAAAATTAATAGAAGGAATTTTTGTCGATCCACAGATACGTAAGGACTTTCAAAATCTTTTATCTATTAAGGAAATAATGCTTGGAATACATTTAAAATAGTCATAAATGGATTCTTAGGAAATCATAGAGATGAAAATTGCAAAGAAAATATTGGGGATTTATTAAAAAACTATCATACCATGGGTATGAACATGTCTCCCAAAATACATTATCTCTCTTGGCCCTGCATCGCCTGTGGTTCAACTGCACTGTTTTTTTCTCGTTAATCTTAATACATAATTTTTTGGGTTCATCAAGTATTTCTTGTTGTCTATATTTTTGTGTGCATTAAGCCCTATAGTTGCATCCGCAAATGTAGCGTTCATTGATGATTGTAGTTTTGGGTTGGGATATCACCAGTGTATAGAGTGTAAATTACTGGTTCTAGTACACTTCGTAGAGGGATGCCAGATCGAATATGTACTTCTTAATGAGACATATTTTTCCTTTTATATTTGACAAAATAACATCTTCCTGTAATACAACTTTCTATAATGTCAGAATTAAGCCAGAAGGTGCTTTAGTTTATATAAAAGATCAACAAGTAATCCAAAGCAGAATTTTTTATCGTCCAATTCGTCTAGTATTTTTCTGCTGAACATGAATGGCATGTTTGATTTAAGCACTGGTTACATTCTGTCGTAGAGCAATTTTTCTAGAAATTTACTAAACATTCGTAGTAAGCTGAATGATCTACTATATGGGATATGAATGCTAACAAGTCTTTTCTTGTCTTTGGTGCACGTATAATTTCTGCAACATTCATATTGAACTAATTTCCAACGTAAAATGTATGAAATTACATGATCCAGAACAATTTGACTACATTGCAACTCCCTTTTTCATTCCAGCTATGTAATTTATTACAATTTAAAAAAAAAACGTTAACAATATGAAATTAACTGAAATCAACATCATCGGAATTCAGTCAAGAATGACCAAAAGTTGACTTTCACATAATTGATATACTCTTGACTTATGTTTAGGGTATAGTCAGTACACATACAGCATTCCAACACTGAGACCGAAATATTTGTATAAGAGCTTTTCGATCCAGTAATCATAGAGTGTTGAAAGCCACACGGTTGAAATTTTAGTTCGATTGATTCGAAACTTATATTTGCAAAACTTTAGTACAATAGGACAAAAACAAGTTTTTCTTATAAGAACCTGAATTTAAATAGATGGTTTGTATGTATCAATTCGCCTCATCGAGCTGCTCAAGACTTTATATGCTTTGTTGAGTCTCTGTTGTCTCCTTCTGTCCGTTATAAATTTCATGACAAACTTACAACACAATTCACTGCGTGAAGAGTATGAAAAACAAAAATAAAAATAAACACTGAACAACACTTTTTTTTCTTTTTTTTGATTTATTCACTATTCTGTCACTTAAAGTTTTTCTGGTTTTCACAGCAGTCAAATTTCTCCTGTGCAAATTTAAGAATTTCTATTTAGAAAAACTAAAATTAATTTTTTTAAAAAAATGAATCCTGTCGAGGAGCGAAATAAAATGATCACGTGCCCCTTCGATAGCAACCACCGCTTCTTAAAATTTCGAGAAACCATACATTTGCTGCGTTGCTGCAAAAATCATAAGAGTGAGAAAATGAAGAGGTGCCCCTACGATAATTTGCATATGGTTTATGAGGAAGAATTCGAGGTAAGTATACACATTTGTATAAGGGAAAGTGTTAAGGGTTTCAAATATCGGTTTCTTTTACATTGCACATAAACAAGTGGATAGTTATGTATGTTGCATGTAAAGGGACTGCAAGAATGATGGTTATTCATTGGAAAGTGAGAATGGGTTTGTGTCACCAATTTAGGCATTTCTTCATCACAAGTAAATTAACATTTCCTGCTTTATCTATTATACTAATTGTATTTTTCTGACTTCTACAGGCGCACGTTGCCCAATGCCCAGCAGGTGCTAAACAGCGCAGCAAGATATTTGTCGAACCTGTATCAGCGCCAGTACCGCGTCATCAACTGGAAAGCACTGAGAATTGGGATGAAGAGCCTCCAGTGGAACCATATAACCCGCAGGAGTACTGCAAGAATAATATGATAATACGCACTATCCAGGGCGAAACGCGTTCTGTTCGTCGTAAGTTTCGCGAAAGCGAACGTGTGCGTTTGGATCAACTAAAAGCTAAAAGTAATCAATAAGTTTTTACTTTTAAAAGATACTCTACGCCACTGCATCTCACACATTGTGTCATTCTCATGTCACTTCTCACATTTACTGGAATTTACGTTGACGATTGAGCTGACAATCATTTCTTGTACGAGTATGCACTGAAACTGCTGTCATTGCCATACTACTTGTTATGGTATTTGCGCAGGCTCTGCATCAGGCCCCTTGAATGCAGAGATACAGAGAATCTTTTATATCGTAAACTAATTGATAGAAATTAAAACTGAAAATGCGTGAAAAATAAATATTACAATTTGAAATTTGCTGATATCACCAACAACTTTTTTCAAAAAAAAGGAGAAGTTACCTGACAATCAGCAGAAAAAGGGGGAAACTAACAAAGAGATACCAACTTTCCTGGAAAAATTGTCCACCTTCTTCTTCTTCCTTACTATTATCAATAATTACACATTCTGCATCGTCAACATCACTAACTTGGACTTCATAATCAACTTCTGTTTATTTATTACTTTCATCGTCGGTGTCTTCTTAGTTTCTTCGTCATCAGGTTCAGTTTTAATTTTCAATTCGTAGTAGTTGGTAGTCACTTGTATTGTATTGTATTGTATTGTATATACTTTGCTCGTTTGTTTCATCGCAATTTGGCTGAAAATTTGTAGCCATTTAGGTCTACAGTAAGACAAAACTTTGACACGAAGTTAAACCCAAACAAGGCGTCAACTACCACGTGGAAGCTCTCTTGCGTCTCTTTGTCATCTATGTATATGTACAGTGCCAATGATGGCATATCTCGGGAATGTTTTTAAAGTGTTTAAGTGTTTAATAGATGACCTAGTTTACGTGTACCAATATCAATTTAGAATACTAGTAACTTAGTGCTATGCATAGATTATTTTTTCCGATGCGAAAAAATTCAATCTCGATGGAGCGCGATCTGAGAAAGGAACCCCTTGTTTTGTCTAAGAGAAACTTTGGTGTTGGGTCAGAAATGGTCGGGGGCGGGCGCATTCACTAAATGTGGTAGGCTCGAATTAAAATTTACAAGCTCAAAAATGAACAGCGCAGACTACATAAATTTGATTGAAAGTAACCTGCTTCCTTTTTTGGCCGTAAAACGGGGAAAACCCGATACAATACATAAAAGTCGCCGAATAATGGCATTTTTGCAAGACTGCTCTGTCCAGGTGATGGACTGGCCGGCATGCTCACCAGACTTAATCCCCATTGAAAATGTTTGGGGAGTATTAGTACGTCGAGTTTATGCTGAAAATAAAAAATTCGCATTATTTTTCCGATCTAATTATGTCGATTTTACATGAGTGGAACAAGCTTGACCCAGCCTTGCTTCACAACCTTATAAATTCAATATAAAGCAGTATTTTTGAAATTGGGAAAAACCGAGATGGACACATCGGTTCTTATAATTATTTTTTGTTTTTCTAAAAAATACTGGTGAAATAAATGTTTTTTGTTGTTTTATGACTCAATTGTTTTAGGTGTCTTATAATTTTGATAAGCGCGCAAAAGAGGAATTTCACAATTTTTGTATTTTTCTGTTTATTATTTTATTATAATATTATTACAATATTACTAAATAAAAAAAAAAAAAGACGAAATTGATAGTACTAATTGACAATTAAAAGCCAATAACCTAAAATTATTTCTAAATTTGCTGGTTGGGTCAGTTGTGATTAATACACATACATCTACACATACACATACATAAGTATGTATGTATCAGAAACTTATAGAATATTTATTGTACATATATATTTGCAAAAAAAAATCAAAGAAATATGTTGATGATGATGATGATGATGGGCAATGGTAACTAATTAAGTATAGCTGTGTACATATGTATGTATGTATGTGTGTCAAGTATGATTGTTGTTGCTTTGTGTCCTTGTAATGAGTTTCACCTCTTTAATGTGTTATGTTACATTGCTTTGCATTATCCACATTTACGTTGGAAACGTCCAACACTTGCCGAAGCAGTCATGGGCAATTAAAGTGTCATTGTCACTTTTATGGTTTGAACGTTCTTTCCTTCATTCATTCGTTCGTAGTCCCTTCCTCCCTCCCATTCTTTCAATTTGTTTTTATTCATTTGTTCTTTTATTCTATTGTTGCTATTTTGTTTTGTGTTTCTACTTAATATGTTGCTGCTGCTGCTGTTGTTGTTGTTTCAACTACTATTTAAGTTGCTATTTTCTTTTCTTTTTTTTTGTTTGTTGATGTTGTGGCTTTTCTCTACTTTCATTTTGCATTAATGTTGTTGCTGTTGCTGCTGTTGTTGTTGTTGTTGTTGTTCTTATTGTTGGCCTTTGGCTTAGCATTTGGCATTTTTGCACGTACTCAAGTATGTTAAGGAACAACAAACATGTGTAAAACAACCGCAACAACAACAACAATCAAAAGATACATTAAGGTCATTACAAATGGCAGCTGCTGTTGCTGTTTCTGTTGCTGTTGCTGTTCTTTCTTATTGTCATACGTATCTTTCTCTATTTCTCTATTTCTCCATTCTCCCCTTTCTATTTGCCATTCAGTCAGTCATTGCATATTTTTGTTTTTCTTCATCATATTTATTTTTTTTTTTTCTGTATATTTTTGTTATTGGATAAGTTCGTTGCTCTTGGCTTCATAAGGTCTGGGTTCGGGGTCTGAATCTAAGCATGTACTTGGGGTCCTTCGATGAAACACATATCATACAATAGAATAGAATAGAATAGAATATTTTGTACTGCCACCATACGATTTACCCTAATGAGATTCAAGCGCATTTACTCTTATTTGTCTGTTTCTGTTTCTGTTTCTATTTCTGTTTTTGTTAAATTTATTTTCTATTTTCATGTTAAGTATACGCCACCGTATTAAACTTCTAACGATTTCTTTTTTCTTCTCTTTAATTATTTTCATTTTCTTGCATTGCTTTGGTTTGTCTTTCTCCTTCTCCACTTCTTCACCTTCTTAAGGGGGTCTGAAACATCATAAACTTGATGTGTTCTTCATGACAGAATTAATATTAAAATTACAAAAATACCAGTGACAATGACTTCATTTGCTGAATGGATGAATGCCAGTGCATGTACAATACAATACAATACGTGGAGTATCCATGTATCTAAATATGTACCTATCTTTTCATATATACACATACATAATTGTGTGTGTGTGTGTGTTGTATCTTTTTATGCGTTTAGATTTCTTATGCTTTTATTTGGTTGTTGTTGTTTCTTTGTTTTATCAGTTGTCCTTTTTTCCCATTGTTGTTGGTTCTTGTTGGTTGTTGTTATTCAATGTTTATGATGCAAAATAGCGACACATTTTGTTCATTTGCTTCTTAGTTCCTCAACATGTTCATGTTCTGTTCTGTTCTATTCTAATCTGATCTGTTCTGTTCTTTAACATTTATACTTCATCCCGAGCTTATGATTGAACCCCTTGCCTATTATGTAACCCCCACAAAAACAAAAAAAAAAAAGAAAAGAAATCCAGGAACACAGAACGAGAGACACAAACAAAAAGGCAGTAAAATGTGACAATTAAGTGCTTATTTTTGCTATTTTGTTGGTGTTCCTTTGGTTGTGGTTTAGGTTTTCTGTGTTTTTTTCTTTCTTTTTTTTTTTTTTTTTGCCACAATGTTTCTGAGGTTTTACTTATTCTTCTTAAAATCGTCCCCTTCTCTTTCTTCTTGTTAAAAATTTTCACATTATTTTGGTTGTTGTTGTTGTTATTGTTGTTGTTGTTACTGTTGCTCATTTAAACGTTTTATTTATGCGTTAAAAGATGCAAAGCAGACATAAAACGTCATACCAAGTAAAAAGTTTTTTTCGTCTAGTTTTCTTTATATTTTTCTTATTTGGTTGCTGCTGCTTACTTTTCCACATTCTCAGCTTAATTATAACAAGTAAGTAGTAGAGTATCTTCTACTACTTACTTTGCCTATTACACAATATCAAGGAAAATCCTTTCGCCTTTGGTCTCAATTGAGAGGCGAACTTATTGAGAAGATAGCGAATGCTCATTGTTAGATTTTAATGGAGAAGTAATTTTAAGAATTTCAGCATACTTATTTCACACATCATAGTACATATTCACAAAGACAGATGAAGTAATGTATGCAGAATATACAAACTTGTATTTGTACAATATTAATCTCAGAGATATAACTCAATTTTTCAAACCTTTTCAATAGCACATACATGATAACATTGCAATACAAAATTCCCTAAATCATCTCTTAAGGGATTATGTAAGTTAATTACTAATAATTAACTCATCACCATCCTTGGGAATTCCGTACAGTAATTACTTCATTTTCACTTTGTCCATTGTCCGTTGACTGTTCTCAGTTGCGTTGCTCAATAAATGCAATTGTATTTCATTTCTATTCCATAACTGTCCAATAACTGTTTGCTTAACTTATGTTTAGTTAAGATTAGTTTAGTTAATTCAGGTTCCAACACTCAATTGATGATTAAAAAATGAAATGAAAATGAATTACAATTACAATATATTGATTGATATTGTATCCATTCTTCTGGCTTCTAACTTTCCCATCATATGTTCTATATGTTCGTGCCGCAACTGATTCTTAATCCCGATCTTTTAGCAAAGCGTCTACTTCAGCTTGCAAAGTGGCTTTCACCAATTTTATGATGGCAAGATTCTTTTTCAGCACCACACCACGACCGCATCATGTTCCATCTATTAAATTCATATTCTTCTTCGGTCATTATTGATTTATCACGGATCACACGCTTTATGTCCATCACAAGCAAGCGCTTGTCCATAGTATTCGAAAGCAATTTGGGTCCATCAGCATATCGAACACATTTGTTTGATGCTGGAGGAATATGTTCGTCCGTCTCTATATCCATAATTGCCATCTCAAGCTCCTTAATGATACCAGCGTATTCACAACTGTCTCTCTAATTAGGTTTCGTCTCGGGCAGACATATCTAACCCACAGCTTCATCATAAACAAACTTCTACATTCACTTTGTGAATTTTGCAATTCATACCTTTCTATTCAACATATCCTTTCGGATTGCCCCAAAATCCTAACAAAAAAGACTACATGTATTTCCTGTTAATAAACGTATTTATTCCAAAGAAATCATTTGTTTCTGCCACTTACAGTTACAGTGAAGATTTGGAATTAGATGATGCCGGTGCATCAGTTTTAATTGTAGTTTTTACTCAAAAGAATACTTATAAGTTTTATATCGAGTGTGGAATCAGAAACTTATTTTTAATTGATACCAATAGTTTCGACAAATCCACAACATTGGTCTAGATCAAAGAAGACCACATTACGATTTGGTTCCTCCATTCTTGTCAGAACTTTGAATACATCTTGTGCGACTGCTCCACCGACAATGGTCGCTATTGGTGAAAATACAGCAAACACTGATTCGAAGGAACTGTCTGGTAAAACATCAGAATGTGTTTTGTTTTTACGGCATATGCTTTTCAAAACAGCAATGTCATTTTCGCGTGACTTGTTGCTGGGATCTCTATTTTCAGTTCCACGGAATTCTTGCAGAATACGTAAAAGTATAAATGCGGGGCCGTTGCGTCTTAGAACCATTTCGGCCTCGTCTGTAGTAATATCAAAACTTGTTACCGCAGAGTAAGGGGGATGATTCCCGTGGATCGGGTGAGACGCGGTTATATCCCTAAAATTAGCTTGTTAATGCTTTCATTATAAATTATATACACATACATATTGATGGGTTTGATAATGGAATAAGCCAAAATTACCCCAAACATCGGCGGCAAGATAATGATGCGACAAATATTGTCGATACGTTAGTCATTGCTCCAATCACAATCACCATATCAATGGTCTTCACTTGGTAGCCAGTGGCTGGCATCGCAGTATGTCTACCGATAGTTCTGGAGTTGCACCAAAGCCTCTGCACGGGGAGGCATCGCAAGGTGCCGAAAATTGTGAATGTCGGTTACCAATTTGTCATCTTGCAACTTAATAGAAGTGACAAGAAGAAGAATATCTGTTACAGCCTAAGCCATTTAATCCGGCTAGTTTTGGCGCTACGAAGCCTTATAATGCGGTATGCGTATGTAGCGATTATTCCAAAATGCACACAAACACTTGTGGCGGACGCTGTATCATTGACGATGGCACGGCTGCCACCATTTTTAGATATCATTCATTTGGATTCACAATTCTTATAAAAGATATATAATTTGCGGTGTGGAGCCGGCAGCAGGCACAATTAGGGGGCAATGCTTCTTCTTCTCGATTGAAATCAATAAGGTCTAGATGGTCAGTTATCGCTCAGTGTATCGCTTCAGATATCGAAGGGCGAAAATGGCGTTTGTACTTGTTCATATTGATCTATTTAAAAGGGAATAACTGATGGATATATTTCAATGTCCCAGGCAGTAAAATCGCGGTTCGCATGCATGTTTGAAAAGTCAACGACGCTGTTGCGGATTTGATTACTTTTATCGATATGTCATCGAAATGGATTGGTAAATAAGCTGGGGCCATCAGTCCATTTTTTGTTATCGTTTCGGTTATCGATGCGGATTTCAAGTCGATAATGGACTGAGACTGAGACTGAATTGACCATCTAAAAGGCTCTTTTATGCTATGCTATCATTTCACCATAATGAACATAATTTCTAATATAGAGTTTTACAAATAACAACATTTTGATTTGCCTCGTAAATTATTTATAAACTAAATTGAAATATTGTTGGTGAAAAAGTGTGGTCTAAGAAAATTATATAAGGGAATGTCAATTCAGGCGCATTTTCTTTATCATCTTAATTGAACAGTCTCTGTGTTGTACAATTTATTTGGTTTTTATTGCCGTTGGGCCAACGCACTTTAGTAATATTTAGAGCATCTTTGATTTTTTACAATTTGATTTGAGATACTCGTATTCAATTTTCTCAATTCTCGCAATCAAAACGGCACGAAACACGCAACCAATTTTATTGACGTAGCACAAGAACACATGGACACAATCACAGATCTGTGCGCGATGTTCAGTGCCCTCTCTATACAAGATGGTGACAGTGATGTTGCTGTCGCTATTGTTCCAGTTAACATGTCAAATAGAGAGGATATATGCTAGACCCCGGGTAAGTTGACAATTTTCGTAAGCGTTCCAGAATATCTTCCAAATTACTTTTCTATGAAATAAATAATTATTTTGCTTTAATCATGTCATCCTGTAGATAATCACAGTGCCAAAGTTGGATTGACTGAAAAAAACATTGAGTAAGTCTTCTCTAAGCTCTCTCTCCCTCTGTGAGTGTAGAACTAAAACATACTTTTGATTGGTGCTTTTTCGTAGATGTGCAGAAAAATTCATTAATCATACAATGGGTGGAAATGTAGTGCCATCGGCTGTGGGTGGATCGCATACGTTGGAGGCACCATCCAAATTGGATATTACTTTACAGCAGCAGGAACAAGTTTCTAATTTGTTGCAAAACAATGCCAATAGTGGATCTAGAGACGATGCTTCCGAAAATACATTTGGGATCACCATACCTGTCCATCAGAGTTGGATTAAACCGGAAGTGAGATAAGCAATACCAAGGTGCACAAATTACCTTTTAAATCAAACTATTTTTCATCTTGCCAAGTTTGCTATCGATCGCAATTGTCAATACATACAATGTTTTTTAAATTGTGTTGTGGATTACACAGAGTATTTCAGATTTTAGTCTCGTGCTACCCTTAATAAAGCTAGTGAATCTGCCACAAAAAACATTGAATGACAATGGCCCCAATATCAAAGTCAGTCCAACTGGAAACAATAAGCCTGGTACCAGTGGTATTCGTCAGAATGAATATCTTTGAAAGGAAATTGTGTATATGAAATTCATTTAATCCATCTACTCTATGCAGATAGCAATGATGATACCCCCAATATCTATGTCAGTCCAACTGGAAACAATCAGCCTAGTGCCATCGGTAAGTAGTGTTTTCCTAATACCAGTGGTATTCGTCAGAATGAATATCTTTGAAATGAAATTTTTTATATGAAATTCCCTTCTACTCCATGTTGCAGCTTCACGGACACGTCGCATTCATTTCATTAGGGATAGTGAAAAGAACGCAATTCGTGTGAACACATGTAAAACAAAAAGTAAGTTTGTGATTTCTTCAAATACTTAATATATTTTTGTAAATTAAAAATATTCTGATATTCTTTTTTATTCATAAAAGATTACCTATAACTTCACAGAGTTGCTTTTCCATTCGAAAAGCCCTCCTGCTTCGCAGTTGCCTGAGGACTTAAAAAATGAGTGTGGCACGTTAAGCGGAATTCTAGGCAGCCAACGACAACGCCCAACTAACCTGCTCCAACTAAAATGATGGAAACAAATTTGAATCAGGATCAGTAATAAACAACATGTTCAAGAACAAAGATTTGCCATCTTTATAAATGTTTATAAAAATACATTAACACACAAATTATGTAAGCACCAAATGTATATTCCGCATAAAAAATATTATTTCTGAACCTAATTCCAGAATTTTGTTTTGGTACAAATTTTATTCTGATATTTCAATTTAACCACTTGGATTTTAAAAATTCGACACAAATGCATATAGAATTCTATTAAGTTCTTGTACGAGTATACAACTTCACATTAACATTTAAAAAACTAAGAGATCAAGTGGTTAGAGCCATTGCATGCGCTACAAACCTCACAACAAAGTCATAATACCACACTATATACTTGTATATCGAGAAGATATAACAAAAGCACCAGGCAACAGCAGGAGTAATTGATAAATGATACAAAAAAATTGACGAAATCGAAGCAAATTACAAATGATTCGATTATAAGGATTAAACTAAATACAATTGATCTCCATGACGAGATGAATAGATGTTTGTGCAGACATTTCAATCGAAGTTCCCTCCAATTACTGGAAAGCATCATGCATATCGAAAACTTCAAAGAACTAGAGGAAATGTAAAAGGTATGGAAGCTTCAGTGGAACTGAACTTAATATTTTTGTCTCTTGTTATACGGAAGCAGAGGGATGGGAGGAAAGTGTGTGTGCGAAAAGTGCGGTGAATAAATGAAATGATGGTGGATGGAAATGAAGATGGAAATGGAGATGCTGAATGGTGGATTTGGATGAGAATATAAGCACAATGGTGGACGTGTGAAATTTAAATGTTTGACAAAAGCGACAATGAAGAGTTGACAATGATGAAAATAAGGATTATGATGAATGCCAAAGCCATGGTCAACAACAACAACAACAACAACAACAAAATAACGACATCAAGGAATGAAATGCCATAAAATACAATATGAAAAACTTTAGAAAGAAAAAAAAAACAAAAACCAAACCGAAAAGAATAAGGAAGCATTAAAAAAATAAAGACAGCTGAAAAATCCAGCGAATAAATAAAGCGTCTTTTCTTTTATTATGGTATTTTATCTTCATTATTTATTACAATGTTAAATAAAAAACAAAATATAAAAGAAACCAGAGAACCTATTGACTATTTTTAGCTGCTAATTCACGGAAACGCACACGTTCGCTTTCACGAAAGTTACGACGAACAGAACGCGTTTCGCCCTGGACATTGCGTATGATCATATTAGTCTTGCAATGATCATCTGGGTTATATGGTTCCACTGGAGGCTCTTCATCCCAATTCTCAGTGCTTTCCAGTTGATGCCGCAGTACTGGCGCAGATACAGAAACAAGAAAAACTAACAAGAAAGATTATAATAAACACAAATATTGTAATTAACAAACAGACAGACAGACAGACATAAAAAACCATAAGAAGGAGAAAGAAATTTACAAACCGAAAATTGTCAGTTTTCTTTTTATTAATTCGATAATTTTAATTATTTATTATTACGAATAAAGTTTATTTTTAAAAAGTACAAACAAACAAAAATAAAATAAGTTGAATAAATAAAGAAATATAATACAAATTGTTTGAAATATTCATGTTTTTTTTTTATTTGAAAACCTCTTGAGTTGGGAGATGAATATAGTGAAAGTCCTCTGGTGAGGCGTTTAAAGTAAGTTTGCCTTTATTTTTAATATTTAACTTTAAAATTGAATAATGAATAAAATACTCTATAGATATATAGATGTGTATGAAATCAACCTCTAAAGAAAGCCCATATTCTACCATATCCAAAATTCTTAGTTCATATATATTTTAAATCAGTATAATAAAACAACTTTCAAATGACATTACATTTACATATATAAGTATCTAGATTAGCGATAATTACCTAGATAATGTAATATTAAAGGCCTATTCATTAGCTTTTTTCAGCCACCTAAAACACAGAAATCGGTTCAGCCAATATTGAGTTATAGATGCCTAAACATTTTCGATTTTTCGCAGTTGCTTTCTTATCATTTATGCAGCTCCTAAAAGAGGGCAATGCTTTTTTGAAACTTCTGAAAACTTTTAACCGAAAAAAATTGCATACCAGCAAGGCGCGAGTTTCGTAAAAGTAAAATTTCAATTTTGCACCAGGCGAACAGAAATGTACAGCAAGCAACTGTGAGTATTCATAAATGTTTACAGACTTATAACTCGAGAACCACTTAACCGATTTGAAAGATTCTTTTACCAATGGAAAGTTTATGAGTTTAACTAATTTATTGCATATTAAATTTATCAAAATTTGAATGGAAAATATGTTTTATTTAAACGTATGCAAATGGCGTTAATTTCAATAAATTGAGTTCATATTTTGAAAAAATAAAAATGTTTTTCAATAAAGAAGTTTCCAAATTTTCTTATGGTAAAAATTTCATGCGAATTGAACAAAGGATTATTGAGTTATAGCAAATTAAAGTTGACATTTTATATTGATATTAAAAAAACTAAGCGGCGGCGCTGCGAAGCTTCGCTGCCGGCAAAAGCAGAATTTCGTTAAAATAAAATTTCGATTTTGCACAAGGCGAACAGAAATGCACAGCAAGCAACTGTGAGTATTCAAAAATGTTGAGAGGCTTATAACTCGAGAACCACTTAACCGATGCATGATTCTTTTACTAATGGAAAGTTAATGAGTCTAGCTAGATTATTGCTTATTTAGATTATGAAAATATAATTAGGGAATATGTTTTTTTTTTTAAACAAATGCAAATGATGTTATATTTCATATATTTTTTCTCTTATTGATCGAAAGAAAAATTTTTTCTATAAAGGTCTGAGACTTGAGTTTAAGGGTATGTACACTTGTATTACTCTATAACTCTATTATCAAACCAGTTTTGATATATGGTTCCAAATTGTGAACCTCAATGCAGGCACTCCATGGTACATCAGGAAGGAAAATATCTGCAATACAAAGTACTGTTAGTAAAATAAGAATATTCTAAAATAAATGGAATCATATGGATGAATATTGATTCTATTCACTAGCTTTATTTTTTTTTTTTTATAATTTTTTTTTTTTTATTTTATTCATTTGTCGACAAACATTTTCCTTGCTTTTTACTATTCATGGTTTTCAGTTCAGTTTTCTATGAGTACGTGAATGCAGTGTTGCAAATTCATGATAAGTAATTCGACTATTTTCTTATTTTCCAGCGCAGCGATTTCATTGAATGGAATTTCTCAATAAGAAAACTCATTCTCTTCCTTTCGAAAAATGCTAAGCATTGGCGATGTTGAAAGCGAAATCAAAAACGATGCAACGAAATACTAAAATAAAACCAAAGGCCAACTGAAATGAAAGGAAAACAATTGAGAAGTTTTCATTTTCGGTTGTAACTCAAACTTTCGTACCTTCTTCAGTTTCGAAAATTGAAATTCCATGTGATTTTCGTTTCAATTTTTGTATAAATGATACACAACAAGGAATGGATTCTTCATAGGGTGTAGGATTCCTTATTCTTACATTTAGTATTGTAACAGTTCTGTACATTTACATATGTTTTTCATTTACAAATAATTTATGAGATTCTCTGAACTTTATCCATCTTTATTTTATTATTATTTATTTTATATCTTTTTATTTATATAAGACGAGATCATGATCCATTCTTTACTTGAGATTTGTTTTAATTCTCTTCTACTTGGATTGTTCCCAGATTTTTCTGATTGTATGATTCGTAAATCATATCATCTTTATGGGGTCTCTGAGATTTTCTTCATTTATGTTACAAACTTTTCATTGAACTCAAGATACCTTTCACATCTTCTTGATAGACAACCAAAAAGTTATTTTCCTTTGGTGAATATTTAGCGAAACTCTTTCTCTTTTATCTTCCCTGTTCATTTCTCTTAACCTTTTTTTTTTGTTTGTTTGTTTTGTTTGTTTGTTTGTTTTCAATGCACAACGTGATAGTTTCTACGCTTTGTGTTTTCTCTTTTTGTGCATATTTCCGCTTCCGTTTCCGGTTTTCATTTTGACTTTTCACTAACTGTGACAATGAATGCACAAACAGAGAAATAAACTCAAAGAAAGGATTCATCTTTCATCGCAACAAAGGTAGAAACTGACAGATAGGCAGAGGAAGGCACCCGGGAGAGTGAAAGATGAGAGCAGCAGATGAAAAGAGAATAAAGTGGGAATGCAAAGAAAAATAGACAAAGTAAATGAAACAAACACATGCATAAATAATATTAATGCGCATTTAAATGCTTCCTTTGATTTTGTGTGTTCCTCATAGTTCCCTTCAGTTTTAGATACTTTACTTTTCTTTACATTGCTTTGGTTTGCTTTCTCTTTCTCTTTCTTGTTTTTTTTTTTTTTTGCCTTTATTCTTGGTTAGCATGTTTGCTCTTTGGTATTTGCATTCAAGAATAATATAATAATAATAAAAACAACAACAGCAGCAGCAAAAACAAACCAACCAGAATCGTCAAATTTGTACACCTTACGGCTTACGGGATAAGCTGCTCTTTTATTTACCAGATTCAATTCACACTGCATTCTGTGCTCAAGGATTCACTGCACTCATGACTCTACCTTCCTCCCGTCATCGTTGTGGGATCACTCACTCACTCACTTGCTGATTTGTTAGCTTGTTGGTTTTTACTTTAACTCGGAACCCTGATGCTTCTGCTGACTTGAATCGCTTGGCATCTCAATAGCGTGACAGAGTATGGTGAATGGTGAATGGTAAATGGTAAATGGTCACCTTCCAGCACACTAAACGTTTCTGACTTCAGCTTTTCATCATCGTCATCAAGCATCAAATATTTTGCATGAGTTTGTACTCGTTTGTATTCAATGGGATAGCAAACCTTCTCTTACTTTCACCATTACCATCATCATCTCCTCCACCTCGTCCTCCTTCATTTGATTCTCCATCTTCTTTAGCATAGCATGATGCATTTTATTCATACATTCATTGGCTTCCCTTGGTGTGCTTAACAGTCGTCATTCCTTTACTATTATTATCACCATCACCATCACCATCACCATCACCATGGCACCCATCATCATTGGCACCATACACTTTGCTCCACTGTGAAGCAATCTCTATAATCTCTCCCTGCATCACTACTGTCGTTTTGTTTCTCGCTATTCTTTTGTCTATTTTACCATCTTTCATACACTATTTTGACTAAATGCCTTTTGTTGCATTTGCAATTTATATTCTTTGTTTTTCGGTTTTTTGTTTTTTTTTTTTTTGTTTTGTACTCTGTTCTTTTCTGTTATCCTTGAGTGATGCTTGCACTGACTGACTGACTGACTGACTGAGTGACTTTTGACTTTTAACTGTTTGCAAAAGATAATTGTCAATTATTTGAAAAAGTTCTTTATTCTTTGGTCTTTCAGTAAAGTAAGAATTAAAAAGAATTTTATGACTGTCACGCGTATTTTGCTGATAAACAAATTCAATTCTCAAAATATTGACAAAAATCATTCAATTTCAACTTTAAAGATTCAAAAGAAAAAAAATTTGATTGTCTTGAATATAATAAAATCATTATCAGCATCAGCATTTTTAGCTATTCATTTGAAATTACTTTTGTCTATCTAAATATAAAATATCACTTGACTTTCTTTACAGACGACAGACAATTCTATTAAAATCTTTTGATTAAATCGTTATTTAATTTCATCGTTCATTGTTTACATACCAGAATTGAAGGGGTGATGGTTATGTTAACCCATCTTCTATCTATCTGATTTTGTCTCTTCCAATACTCCTCCTCATCATAGTCAGGTCAGACCACACACACCACTTATGTAATTGGGCCTTTCCTTGATATTTGCTCCAAACAAATAAAATTGAATTACACGCAAATTAAATGTTTTGTATTATTCATGAAAATTGTTTTGCAAATTAGATATTAAATTAAAACATTGTTTAATAACAATGATTCTATTCAATTTAACATTTCCCCTACCAAGAGAAAATATCCCAAAGCAACAACGTTGCTTCAAATGTCTGTAAACCAAGCACGCAAGAAGTGAAAGGCAAAGAAGTTCACCATGTTAAACTGCTTTATCAATAACATAATGTTATTTATACATTTTCATTGTCCTCATTGTCGTGTCGTTATGGCAAAGGTGACAGACACAATACTAAGATTAATAAGGAAGGGTAGTGGATAAAATTTTATGATATGCAAAAAATTATACCAATGTGCGGCAACTAATTTCTAAAACGGAAATTCTAAAAATAAAACCAAACCAAACCGAACCCAAACCAAATCAAAACAGAGGTTAAATATCTAAATTACAGTCGTCATTTGAATTTCAATGAAACAGTTGAGATACAAATCTTTATAGAAATTTATCGAAATATCTTTTATACAAATAGAACATACAGAAAAATATGAATTAAAAATAAAATTAAGTTTTAACAAATGGCAACGATGTTTAGTAATGGGATTCCATTTCACAACATTATGTTTTTGTTAAGAAACACAAAGTCTTTGTATCCCAGGCACACACATCATACATACATCATTGCCATGGATATGGGAGAAGGAGTATGAAAAAGATATGTCTTGCAAAGTAAGAAAGCAAGGAATGAAGATGCCAATGTTGTTGGCACTAGAGCGCAACAGCAAACGGCAATTGCAATGGCAATAATCGGTTAACACTCTCTCTTTCCCAGTCAGAGTTCCACACCATGTTTCATGTTCCATGTCTCAATAACTTCAAAGTGTGGATTTAATTTATTTTTGACTTCAAAGTGAGTGAATCTACTTTAATGTGAAAGTCACTTTGTAATCACTTGTCGTTTCAATAAAAGAAAGAAAAAATTTAACCGCAAAACCCAAATCAAAAAATCTTTGACATATTTTTTTTATATTGCAAATACTAATATATCTCTGGATATTGAAATCTAATAAAAAATTGTACTTTAAAGGTGACATGGATAAGAAAAATATCTACATATAAATCTCTTCAAATTGCAATGCCAAACTAAATTGTTTTGAAATTTTAATCCTTTCTAGGTAGCAATGACAGTTGCATCAGAATGAATTTTTTTTCTTTTTCTTTCTTTATGGTTCTTGTTTTTAGTATTCAAAACAAAGCATGCCGCTAAATTAAAATTACGAAACCCATCATAATCATCTCAATATTAGTAGATCAACTGTTTGATATTATTTTGTTTACTAAGTTTGGTGTGGTAAATGATTAAGTCAATTGAAGGCCATGAATTTCGCGGAAATCCAAGAATTTCAACATATCTTTGGTCTCATAGTCGACTTCGATAATGTCCTATTCCATGGCAGAGACAGCTGGAGCATTGTTATCGAGACGCTGGCGTTCCTCTTCTTGCAGTTTGAAAGAGATACCACAGTCTTGAGATTGACACAAACAACCCATTAAATGGGTAACATACCCAGCAATTTTGATCCTCAGTGGTTTAGTGAGAATGATTGCGACTTCTTCGCAAATGCGCTTATGGGTATGGAAATTCAATATCAGACATGCGTAGTATTTCTCAATGAAGACCTTAGCGGCCTTCTTGACTGCCTTGGTTCTGACACGACCCATGGTATGTAATGGTATGGTATCCTGTTTGAGAAGTAGAGTATGGGTGCATTAAAAACGAATAATAAATTGTCATTATTATGAGGAATTGGCCTAGTGTAAACAATAGGGTTTACCCTGTCGTTCAAGCGATCGTCACGATTGACATCCCTTGGCAAAACATGTTTTGCAGTGAATGGCAATAGTGTGAACGCATAGCGCAAAATTGTTTCCGGGAGTCACATGACCCTTGGGTTTTTGTTGCTATTTTGATGCAAAGTTAACCTGATTAGCGATTAAAAATTATGGATTAAAAATCTTAAAAAATCACTTGAAGATCATTGTGAATAGCAACCACTCAAACTATACAAATAGCCATTCATTGAAAATAATGACAATTTGTAATGCGGCTTAAATGCACCTTAAGAGTAAGATACTTTCTAATTGTGACAGTCCCATCAGAAAGCATTTTCCAATACTTTTTGCCACTTCATTCCACTAGTAGCCAATTGATTTACGTTTTCTTTTTTGAAAGCCTCACATACTTGTAGTTTTCTTTGGATTGCATGTATTGCATCTTACTTACACATATGATGGTGATGCCTTTTGATTGTTGACTCGAGCTTTGTATTTCTCTTCATTCTCTCCTCCTGTCTCCCCTTACCTAACCGTATTTCTTCATTTATTCCATTCAATGTCTTTACTTAAGCGTCTCCGCAATGTCTGTTTGCCTTCCGGTTTCTATTCTATTCTATTCTATTGCATTCTTTTCGATTCTATTCTTCTCCTGTTGTGCTATTCTATTCTGTTCTGTTCTGTTCCGTTCTGTTTAGTTCTATTCTTCTCCTGTTGTTGTGTTCTGTTGTCATCGTTTACTATTGTCATAGCATTGTTTTCATAGTATCCTTACTCATTTCCTTTTCTTACACTTACCCATGATACTTGTTTTTCTCTAGCATCACCTTCAATCTTGGTAATGGTTGGTTGGTTGCTTGGATGGTTACTTGGTTAGTTGGTTAGTAATATATAGTTGCACCAACCAACAACACTCGGTCTTGGTTGGTCTGGTGTCGATGTCATCCTCACCGTTATTTTCCTTTAATTTTACTTAGCTTTTCTGTATCAACCTTCTGTGTTTGACTTGGTTGGTGTTGTTGCTTTTGCTACTGGTTTTGTTGTCATTTGACTTTGTCTAGTGTTGACTCCAAGAACTTTTATACCTGTACAGGTTGTCATTTTCTTTACATTTGAATGGCTTATTTCCTGTGATGTGATGTGTTGTGCTGTGTGTTTTTATATCTTTCTAGTTGTATGTCTGTCTAACTCCAATATGTCCACACTCTCATCATCATCATCATCAAATTTCTTGTTGTTTTCTTTGTTTTTGTTTTTATTATAGAGTTTGTTGTTCATTCGTATGCATCAAGAATATTTTGATATCGCATCTCTTGTAACTGTAGTTGTTGAGAGGACTACAGTAGATACAAGATACAATACCAATACTCATACTATAATAAAGTATCATCTACAAACTGCTTTAGAAATATCATATTGTCTTTGGAGCTTTTGCACATAATTTAACCAATTCAAAAGTGAATATGCTTAAAAGTTTCAAACATTTTTTTGTTGTCTGTCTTTCTGCTGTTGTTGTTGTTGTTTTTGTTGTTGTTGTCCCTTACAAGATAAATAAAATAAAAGGAACAAGCATAAAGTGTGCCCCAAAAAAAGAAAGAGCGGTAAAGGAGAGAAAACAAAATGCAACAACATTTTCACATCAACATACAAGTAGTTTTTTACATTCAATAAATTTTCCCTTTTCCCTTTCAATGTTACTCAGTTTTTACTTGTTCTTTTTAGGGTTCCGGACCCAAAGGATGACAAAAGGTTGCAGAGACTTCGTTGTCCGTCCGTCTGTCATCGGGTCATATCTCATAAACTGCAATAGCTAGACAGTTGAAATTTTCACAGAATACATAGTTCTATCCGGGCATCAGTAACAAATACTAAAACTAATATTTTTAAAAACTTAAAGGGGTCCTCATACAAGAAACATTTTGGTTTGTATGGCAGCTATACGATCCAGTAATTCCACGATCTTTATATTTAGATGGTTGGTGGCTATATTTCAAAAACTTACATTGTCGAAATTTCAGTTTGATCTGACCACTAGGAAAGGTACCTTCTATACACACCCCCATTAAAATGCTGGTTCTTATTAGAAAAACTTTTTTGTTTTTTGCTCTATCAAACTGAAATTAAGAAATTATTAGTTTCTGATATAGGTGCGATATATTTATTGGAATCAATCAAATCGGCTACCTGGGAAGGGTACCTCCCACACAAATTCCCATTAAAATTCAGGTTTTTGTTAGAAAAACTTTTTTAATTTCTCTTTTATTGAATTAAATTTTAGACATTGTAAGTTCTGGACATAGACGCTACACATCTGTTAGAATTAGTTAAATCGGCCAACTAGAAGGGATACCTCCCATACAAACCCACCATTAAAATTCAGGTTTTCATTAGAAAAACTTTTTTATTTTTTATTTTATCGAACTGAAATTTAGACACTATAAGTTCTGGATATAGACGCTACACATCTGTTGGAATCAGCCAAATCAGCCAACTAGAAGAGATACCTCCCATACAAATCCACCATTAAAATTAAGGTTCTTATTAGAAAAACTTTTTTGCTTTTCGTTTTATTGAAGTAAAATTTTGAAACTATAAGTTCTAGATATAGGCGCTATACATATGTTAGAATCAGCCAAATCGGCCACCTGGAAGGGATACCTCCCATACAAACGCACCATTAAAATTCAGGTTCTTATTCGAAAAAATTTTTTGTTTTTTAGACTATTGAACTGAAATTTAGACACTATAAGTTTCTGATTTAGGCGCGGTATATTTTTGGGAATCAGTCAAATCAAACCCCAATCTGGTACGGAACCCTGCGTGTACGGATCTGACTCGCACTCGGCCCATTTTTTACAATTTTATTTTGCTTTTCATTCTCCTCATTATTATTTTCCCCATCAGTTTAAGCATTTTGCATCTTTCAATTAATATAATTAAATTACCTTAAATTGTTGTGGTGCCTCCACAGAAGCCACGGACAGGAGTTGAGAAGAGCTGCTACAGGAACCAAGTAATAAAGGAGATAAACATAATATTGTAAAAATAATAGTAAGAATAGTGAAAGACAACAGATGTAAGGCAAATGGGATTGAGATGAGGTTGATGATGAGGATGATGATGATGATGATGACAATAAAATAGACCAAGGCAAAATGTACCAGTTACCATCACATATCAAGGAGTATAAAAAGACTCTACCACAAAAGTACTTAAGCATAACCAAGCCAAACCAAAGTGAAACCAAACTAAATCCAAAAGCCAAAACCAAACCGAAACCGAAACCCAAACCACAACAATGAGTAACCAAAACTAATAATAAAGGAAGGGAAGTTGACACAGGAAAAAAGGAATATTGTAAATAAAGTAAGTACTAACATATATAGAACCAATTCTGCTGCACTTTAGCATGTTTGTGCTGGTATATACAAATGTATATATATAAATATATAGATATTTAAAATACATATGCAATGAATGTACAATCTAAATATTGGAAAGTGACACGGCACCAAGACAGAAGCTTCATAATCCCCAGCAGCCATTAACTCCAGGAGTCACTATGACTCAATTGTACCAAGATGCATCACAAAACAAAAACAAAGTAAACACTAACACACACTTACATCTACATATGTCTATATGGTATATTTATACATACAGTACTGTGCAAAACAAAAGCATAAAAAGAAGTCATTTGGTATTTGAACACAAATGTACATGTATTTAGTGATTTAAAGAATATTATTTCATTAAGTATTACAATATTTTCATCGCTTGGAATACTTAGATATTCTTTGTTAAAAAAAAAAAAAAAAAATATTGAAAGCAAAAGAAATTTTCTATGGATTTTCAATCTGTTAATTGGTGACAACCTAACAAAACTACTTTTGTTCTTTATGAATGTGAATTTTGGGTAAACGAAATCAACAGATTTTTTGACTCCATTACAAAATTATTTGTGGAAAAAAAAAAGAAAATTGTTTACGAAACAAACAAATAAAATGACAAATTCGTTGTGACTTTGGTATTTGTTGCGTTTGTTTTACACAGAATTGTGTTCTATGTTGGTAAATACAGGCAACAAAGCACGCACAAATGCAGGAAATGGAGTTGGCCAACAAAGTGCGCTCGCTCTAAGTATGTTGAATTAGTGTGTAGTTAAGAGTTGCGCTGGAAAATACCGCTTGCTCTCCTTGATAATGATGATGATGATGATGATGATGATAAATAAAACAAATACAAAAAGAAAATTCTTGTTGACTTACAGAAGAATTGTATGTTAAAAGCGCCTAAAAATGTGCTATGCAATGAAATGAAAATATAAAAGCAATAAAAAAAAAAAACATCGCGAAGAAAACTACTGTATAGGCTTAATGGTTTCCTTTCGTCAAGCGCCAGCAGCATTTATTGTAATGGCCCTGCCGGTTCTTCTGTCCCTCAGTCCGTCGATCGGTTGGTTGCTTTTACTCAATACAACAAGATGAAACTCAAACATTTTTCCACAATGCGCACGCAACACAATTTGAATCGCAACGAAACCCATCGAATCCCATCGAACCCATCGAATCCCATCGAACCCATCGAATGGAAATGAATCAACATCAATTGAATGTACTACATATAGTACTACAAAACTATTGTACAATGCTAGAAGTAGATGCAGACCATATGTAAAGAGCCTTCAGGTAATAAAAAGAAAGAAAGAAAGAATGAACAACACTAGTGGGCACAATAATACACTACAATAGTAGAAGTGGTCTTCTAAGCATAAATGAATCCTTGAATCAAAAAAGAAAAAAGTCTTCTTCCCTTTTCCATGTTGCTCTGTTAGCTCAATTGAAACAACATTTTCATTGAATATCAAATACCTTTTCTCCTTTCAATCCAACGAGACATTCTTAAATTCTAAAAGTCATAGTTTTTATAAAGAAGATACCTTGATTGTTTCAGTTTTCTCACATGAGATGAGAGGAAAGGCGCCCGCCAATGGGCCTAGGTATTGTGGCAAAAACTCTTGTACAAACAAAACAAGAAAATTATGAAATTTCCAGCTCTTCCAATGTCTGCTGATCAATATGATATTTCTGAATGATATTTTAGTTCTATAAATCTAAAACAAATAGAAGAAATGGTTTAGTAATGAACAAATGATGTCACCTTGATGATCATTTTGTTAGACACGATTACTTTATGTAGTCTTCGATTATGTCTAGTTTAATACATACTTTACAAACATCTTGACAAAGTAATAAACTACTATTGAAACCATTCCATACAAGGTATACAAAAGAGAAAAGATGACAAAACAAAACAAAAAAAAAAAAAAAACTCAACATAAAAAGGTAAAAGATTTAAAAGCAAAATATGTTTTTGGCAGCAACAAGTTTTGGCATGATAACAATTCTAGTAACAGAACAATGAAAACTACAACGACAACTACGACAATCAACAAAACAAAACAAAACAAAAACATGCCACTGCACACTGTAGAGAACAGTACAGTACAGTACAGTTGATGCCAAAAGCTAAAGTTGATGATGCGGTGCCATGCCATGCCTTGCATGCCATGCATCGTCGTCGCCATCTCATTGTTTTCGAAAGAAAAATAAAATATGTACCAAATTGTTGTGAATTTTTCCGTTAGTTTTCTATGTATTTCTTTTGTTTCTTTTTTATTATTATTTCTGTACTTTCTAAATGTATCGAAATGCACTACAATTTGCTTTTTGTTGTGAAAGTTCTTAGCAACTCAAATACTTGAAAATGTCCTTTGAAATTTGATGACTAATAAATGTACATTCAATACATTCTTTTAAGATTTAAGAAGCCTACTTACTTCTATGTCATGGTACAATATTTACTCTATTTTATTGAAAACTTTTTACAATAGAATCATACGAGCAATTTCTAAATACACTTACATACTTAGTATTTCCATGTGTTGAAGTGATTTTTTAACATTACTAAATACAAGTAAAATCAGAAAAAAAAAGAACAAACTTGTTTTTAAACACTAAATGACCACATTTCTATGCTTTAATCTTTTTATATTCGTGTATGTTCTTCTTTTTCATTTCTGTACAGTTCTCTTTTGACAAATGATGATGATGATGATGATGATGATGATGATGATGATGATATTAGTATTCATCGATTAACTTTTCAAATTTAGATTCTCAGGAGTTCACCGTTCTACCTTATCAACAGTATCAATTGCAGTGTTTCCAGATGCAGTGACGACTGCATGACATAATGGTGCAGCAAATTAGAAACTTGATTCTCTTTCTTCTGTTGCTGATATGTCTGAAGTTACTCTGAGATTTGTTACACACACGACACAGCTATGTGTGCGATGTACTGTCCATTGTTGAATCATTATAACGATCATTTTTGAGTATTTCCTATATGCAATACCAATATTAGAATAATATTATAAAACTTGTTCGATGCACAAGACATTAAAATGCTAATTTAATTAATGGAAGACAAATTTCATATTTCGTATATATTATTTTTTATACGTGTATAAACACAATGAATCTAGGAAGAGTAAATTGAGTATGCAACAATCTAATTAATTTTACAAAGATAATAACATATATGTACTTATTATTATCTCTTCTTATCATCAACATCATCAGGAGAGATGCATCTCCTGCCTTTTGTTGTTTTGCATTGCGTAGAGATCCATTTTATTTTTTCCCTGATTTGAGTCTTCATTAACAAAAACTTTGTCTTCTATATAAGGGCAATTCTTCGTAGCTCTAACATTTTGCCATGTCGCATCCGATCCGCCACACTTAAATTTAAACTAAAAACCTTTAAAATGAATAAAATTTCTGGGTTCAATGGCACATACCATTATACAAATAAAAAAAAAAAAAAAGATTACCTACACCAGTGCCGAAGTTGATATACCCTTCACGCACCCTTAGAAAATGTGTTTCCCTACGCTCCTGTGATAGAGCAATCAGAAATTTTTAATTGTTAATTTGACTTATGTTTAGAGTACAGTCAGTATACATACAGTAACAACACTTAAACCGAAATATTTGATTTGTGTCTAGTAAAAAGAAAAGTTCGTGCAAAATTTCAGCTCTGTAGCTCAAAAACTGAGGAGCTAGTTTACATACATACAGACGGACAAACGAAGTTAGAAGTTTTTATTAATCATTTCTGTTTAGTCTGTCATCACATCTCGTCTCGTCTCGTCTAGTCTCGTCTCATGTGGTCAAAATCTTTAATTCTTTGGATTTTCTATTCGCTTTTGTATGTCAATTTAAATAGTAAATTTGATAAAATTATTCATGTTTTCATATTTGAAATGATGTTTTTATTTGGAAATTTATATAAACTCGCTAAGATTTTGAAACAAATTAGGGACATGAACAAATGGAATTTAATGATAATCAACAGCAACAGCAACAGCAACAGCAGCAGCAACAAAAGCAAAGTTTTTAATTAATTTTTAACGCATTAACTTTTAAAGGTTAAACCTTTATTTATCAAATATTTATAATATCAACACGCATATACCACTACACTCGTCGGCATAATATTGTTTGTATGTTTGTGTGTATATATTGTATTTACCAAGTCGTCGTAATATTGTTAGTATTATTGATGTTGTTGTTGTTGTTGTTGTTGGTGTTGTTGCTTTTTGTTTTAAATAAAAATTAATTTCTATCAAAGTTTGTAAATCTTAATTTATCAAAAAACTTGAAGCGATTAATTTCATTTAAATGAAAGATTAAACTTAATGCATTCATTAATTTCAGACAAGGCAACAACATTGAAAACGAGAAACGCACGTGAGCCACAACATGGTGGATGTTTTTTATGTTGATGCTGATGGGTATGGATTTCTATATAAAATATTGTAGATGAATATCACTCACATTCAGTGATGGAATATATTTTGATAATCATGTTGACGATGCTATGGATATTGTGGATGTTGCTTTGAAGTTTGAAGTCTTTGTAAATAGAAATAGTAATCTGTCATTTTGTGGGTTTATATAGATATTAGAAACTTATCAGAATGAATGAAAGTGAAATGAAATTGAATATGAGTTGTGGATGAGGATGAGGATGATGATGCTGACTGGAATAGTGTTGAAAATCATGCTTCAAAGAGGCACTAAACTTATGCTACATTAACTCGCAATCAATGGCAAGACATTCAACATTTCAACATCACCACCAAGACCACCAGCACCGCTATCTCCAAGAAGAACATCAACGGCAACAGTCAACACGAACAAGGAGTAACAAGTATATGGCAATGATGAAGATGAAGACGAAGACGAAGCAGTCAATCAAGCAAACAATCATGAAGAAAAGAGCGTAAAGCATGTAACGCAATGAAGTCATTATCACGTTTTTGGCTTTGACTTTTGCTTTTTCACGACTTTCGCTTTAATTAAATTTAATTAAACGAAACGAAACGAAACTAAAGCAAAGCAAAGCAATGCGAAGCAAAGAGATGAAAAGCATACTAAAGCATAGCAAATTGAAAGGCAAACTTGGCATGCCACTGAAGGATGGATGGATAGAAGGATGCACCGTACCGTATGAGTAATTTTATGTTATGTTTCGTGAGATTTTTCATGCTTTGAAATAAGAAGAAAAACAAAAAGTAATGAAAAGGGGAAGCTCATGAAATAGAAATGAGTGGCATCCAATCAAAGTTCGATTTGAAAATCGTTTTACAATTTAATGTTTAAGATATCATCAAATTTATCTCTCTTTCTCTCTATCTCTCTCTCTTTCTCTCTTTCTGTTATAGTACAGTTGTGTAAAATGATTCTTATGTGCTTAAAGGTACTTAAAGGGATACTTTAAATGTATTGCAACTCACAAGCAAATATTGAAAGCTTAAGCTATATTTACCAACTTTGTTGGATATCATAAGTAATCCTAAATGGAAGTGAACTAAATTCCATGTACCCAAATAGTTTTCACAATGTGAAACTTTTGATTTGTGCCCAAGAAGTCGAGACATTTTCATTCTTACTTTATAAATAAAATTACTTTTCAAATCAAATGAAATTAAATTACATTAAATTTGTTGACTGAAAGTGAAGTGATTTAATTATTGTCATAATTTTAAATAAAAAAATATAATGTTCACCATCCTTGGCATTCAACAAACGCTTAAATATTCTATAACCTCCGCAATCTTCTTGAATATCAGAATCTCCTGCTTAGCACTTCAGATTCGCCACATTTATTTTGTGGTTTTAAAGAAAGAAAAATATGAAAAAAAACGAAAAGAATCATTGAAAGGGGAGAAGGCCAAGTGAATGTGTAAATCCATGTGCCTTGCAATGTTCACCACAAAACCACATTTACCACTAAGTACTTGACAGACACATGGGTCGTTGCCAAAAACCAAAGAGGGTGAATGACGATGCCAAGAAAACGATATGTCTATTTAAATGGGGAGAAGATCAAGTATCAAAAGTGTCGAACAAACGAAGCAATCGAAATCAAAATCAAAATCAGTTTCAACTGAGTTCTACTGAGAGAAGTTTAAGGGAAATAATGGGTACTCATCGTAGTCTACTACATTCATATATGCTTATATACAATACTAAGTATATATGTATGTACACACATATTGATTGTACTATGCGAGTGTTTGGTTTTCGTATTTGGATTGTGAAGAAGAGAAACTGAATCTCGAACCGAGTGACGCAAAACTTTTAACGACTTTTGTAATCCGACGACGACTACGGCAATGACAACGTTGACATCAAAGCAACAAGAAATATGAGAAAAGAAACTTCGAATGCAAAACGCACTCACCATCATCATCATCATCATCATCACCATGCTCAATACTCCAGACACTCGAATATAAGAAGGGAACATTGGTGTTGGCCATGTACTAAGTTACGAGTTCGAAGTAGCAAGCAATCGAGATCCTTCATTGTTTTCTCCTTTCTCCTAGTTTTACTATTGTAGATAGTTTCACACCATGACCCAGTCTAATGTTTGAAACATTAAGAGTTTCTCTTTTTTGTGGTCAAACAAAAAAAAAAAAAATGGGGAAAACGTTTTAATGTGTGTACAAGAACTTTATCTCTCTCTCTCTCTCTCTCTCTTCATTTACCCCCAATTTATGTAAGTTTTAGCTGCTAGTTGTAATATTCGATGACCATCCGTTGGATATCTCTCCCTTGGCCATCCCTTTCAAAAAGTGAAACATGAAAGTGAATGCTTTGCCGAGCACTTTTGGTATATTTAATTTCCCAAAGGATCACACAAGTGACATACTAAATAAATGAAAATGTGACACTTGATTTCAGTTTCTGTTGTCCAGTAACATTTAAAGTCAATTGCAGTTAAGCAAATACGAATTCTGTATTGAAGTGAGTAAAAAACTGAATTTGATAAATGACACTCATGTCCTTCCATATTCCTCACCTCTATCATCGTCATCCTTCAATTTAGATATGCATGTTATTTGAACTTTTTGGTTTTATATACATATACATAGACAAAGATATACCTATACCGACATCTGTAGAATATATGTATATCAAAAACAAAAGAAAGCATTTGGATGTGATGCTTCCACTGCCCGAATCCACAATCTGTTACTATACTGAAGCTGGTATGGTCTTAAAGTATTCAGCTCTTTAGGAACTGCTGCCAATTCAAATCTTGAAACTTTTCAGAGGTTTCAATCCAAAATCTTGTGTTGTTTGTGTCGATTCATGGTGGTACGTCAGAAACTCTGTCTTTCACCAAGACTTCAAGATGCAAAACATCAGAGACAATCGCAGATACCCACGACGGTGGTGAGAAGGAAGCACCCTGAGGATGTCAGTCAATTTGGTTAATAAGAAGCATAGCTAAACCAAAGCCTATGAAATTATATAGACTAGACAAATCGCTCCCGAAATCATGCTTCCCTCTAAAAATTTCAATTCTCCAGATTCCCAACAATACCAGCAACAAAGAGCGATTTGTTTAGTCTGCATAATTTCATAGTTTTAGCCAACAACATACAAGTATCTCTCTCTAGAAATATCTACAATGAATAAATCTAGGAATTACATTAGATCGTTAAGAAAGTGTTTGCGTTTTCCAATCTTCAATCTGTTTTTTGGTGCAAAATTGAAATTGTCATTCCTGTTTAAATCATAATGTACATAGTAAGTAATAAATTTCTAGGGTAAGGTAAGGCTAAGGCTCAATAAGATACTTGATATCCCGCAGTGGACCGCAGTGATCCAGTTATACCAGTAAGATCAGTCTGTTCTTTACACCATATGGAGATTCCATAAATGTGATGCAAATACTTACCATTTAACTAGCCTATGACCTGGCCTAACAATGACATTGAAAAAACTTTAGATTTCATCTCTTTCCAAACGTCATTTTCACGTGCCACAGAAATCTGCCATGTGGTACGGAACACTCCGTGTGAGAGTTTTACTGGCAGTTGGCCGTTTTCTTTTTTTCTGTTCTACTTTTATTGAGATTTATTGAGATTAGGCGAAAATAGATTTGTTTATCGCTATGTTTCCATTAATTTATTAATATTATTTTTATTTAAATATTTATTTATATGTATGTATGCATTAGAGACGTGCAGTGGCACATTCACATGGCCAACAAAGGTTGTAATTCATGAGTGTATACTCAAATTTAGTGTACGCAACGAAATTTGTATGTTGCTTAGGTTTTGCGAAAGAAGAAGTGATGGTATGTTTGCTATATAGTACAGTACAGTCTGAAATGAATGGGGTGTGTTTGTGCCTTCGCATTGGAAACATTCGAAATGAAACAATGGGTACAAGTAAAACGAACTTGATTCCTACACGCATGACGAAATAGATTAAATTGTTGAATTCCAAATTATAAAAGCGCATTCAAGGAAATAAAAAAAAAGAATTTATTTGTCAATACAATATTTTGATAAATAATATGTTAATTGATATAATTTATGGGGTCTCTGATGTCTCCTTCTACCTGTTACAAACTTCATAACAAACTTAGAATAGTATTCACTGCGTGCAGATTATAATGAGATGAGATGAGATTCGGTTCGCAAGAGCTTATTGCTAAGGAATAATAGCAAATTATGTATGAAAAATTAGAGAAGCACTTGAGGAACAATCTTTTAATATTGGATGCCAATAAACCATAATTGTATTTTTTGGTTCATTTGGTAGACAATATTTTGTTACAGGTTTCTTACATCCTTTGAGCTTGCGCCATGATTTCTTCAACAGTTTGGCTACGAGGTTTGCAGGTTACTTGGAAGAAATGAGTAATAAACAATATCAACGTGTAAACTGATGGTTTTTTTTTGGATGCGCCATGGAGGTGGTAATCTTCAAAAGATTCTAGTAGACCGACCTACTAGGATGCACGATTCGCAGTACAAGCAGTCTCATGGTGCCTACGTACTAAAACCAACCCCCGTTCTACACTGGCTCGTTTTTCAACCCTGGTTCAGCAAATAGGGAGAGCCAGGTTAGAACCGTCCTGCAGTATTATTGGGGAATGTATACGTCATAATGAGACTTCTTATAACGCAGCCTACGGGGATTTTCATTGGCACCAAAACATGCGACCAGTTTTCCATTTTCATAAACTTCTAATTTCAAATTATAAATAATACTTGCCGCCTTTACTTCACTCGTGGCTCCCCATGTGTTTTTTTTACTCATATCACATTTATATGTTGTGCGATTGTTGTAAGTTCTTCCTTTTTTGTCGCTTGTAAGGTTGTGGAACTCATCCCAGTTCTGCCAAACATACTGTACAATATCATTCCTCACACGTGTGGCGGCAGTTTGTGTCTCGTACAAAAAGTACGAGATTGCCCGGAAGAGACAGGAGCCATCGCCACGTATTGGAATTACCAAATGTGGATGCTGCTTTCCATCTATTTTCAAAAACTCTATTTTCATTTTCTTAACATCCATATTTCCTATATTTCCCATATTCACTTTTCTTTTTCATCAAAATCAAATATCACAAAAAAACAAAACAAATTTCAATTGCAATCAGACAAGATGACAACGTCAAACTAAAGCACACCACCCGACACGAGCAGTGAGCACTTGCCTATATTTGCCTCTTTCACACGCACTTACTTCGTGAAGGTGTAAATGAGATATCATAAAAGAAAGCTCTTTTAAACAGAGTTGCCATGTGTTTCAATAAAATGTGAGTTTTGAAAATTTCCTATTTTTGGGCAGAAATCAATTAGAATCAGAATTAATCTACATGACAACCATAAAATCTGTTCAATTAATAGTGACGAATTAGTGACGTGCAGTCGCATTTTGTACAACATAAAAATTCAAAAAGTTAAAAAAAGCGGAAATTTCGGTAAGCCTCTATTTGTTAAATTTATACAAAAATCGTATGAATTGCAACACTTTGCAGGACAAGAAATTGAAAATGTATCGGCAGAGGAAAAATTTCAACATTGAAATGCGTGCCAATTGGAAACATTACATTTGCCGGAACCAGCCCAATCGTAGCACCAGGGAGGTACCTCCCATACAAGCCCACCATTACAAAAAAAAAAAGAAATTTTGTTTGGGTTTCTTTCACTATTAAAAATGAAATTTAAATACTTTGAGTTTTTAACCTAGGCGCGGTACGTTTGTTGGCATCAGCCAAATCGGACAACTAGGGGGGTATCTCCTATACAAATTGTATATTTTCATGATCCATTGGCGGTGATAGAGCAAAGTCAGAAATTTGATATGTTGGATCTTTTTAAAGGACATTAGACAAATCAATGAGATTTGAAGTTATTTCTTAAATTATCCATTGTTACATGGAATCGAAAAGTTGTTATGTTCTCATTACCAATTTTCTCTTCTCTTCTCTTCTGTTGTTTTTGGTTAATCGCTTTGTTCATTTGTTGCTGTTGCTGTTGCTGATGCCGTTGACTTCTTAACAACAGCGTTTGACAATGAGTACATGGAAGAAGGACAATGAACATGAACATGCAGGCATCAGTGAAAAAATGTTTGGATTGAAGCATTTTACCATTCTACCATACTTTTTTTCTTTCACCAAACTTCACTTATCTGAATATTTCAATTAAGAAGTCCGTCCAGCTGAATTGTTTTCCTTGCTGATGCGTTAAGCTGTTTTCCTGCTGTGCGTTTTCATTTATTTTCACAATCTTTCGTTTTTTTCCTTTTTTAATTTTTTTTTTTTTTGCTTTCTTTCTTCTTTTGTTATATCATCATCAAGTGATTTTACATTGACGTCGTCGTCGTCGTCGTCTTCATTTCACATGAGTTAATTAAATTCCAATTTAAAATGAAATTGTCTGATATATGCTGAGTGTCCTATGAGTCCTTTGGTGTTCCTTCCATGATTGCCGTAGATGGCTTCCTCATATTTTAATTGCTCTGAGGGTGTTTGTGATTGTTGGTGAGTTTTAATGACACTTATTTGATTTCCATCTCAACACTCATACAAACCAGGAGACAATTTAAATGGCGATTGATTGAAAAAGAAAAAAAAAAAACAATTATGCAACATTCGTCCAGCCCAAATCAATGATCATTAATGAAACCTATGAGGGTAAACAAAAGATATACAATACATAAATGGAGATTTCATATCTTTAGATCATGATGACAAAAGATGAGACCAAATGATTCAACATAAAAACATACAGTAAACAGTCTCCATAGGCCTTTTGGGGATGTAATTGCTCATTCCAAAGGAGACACCCCTGAGATCTGCTCCTCAGATTTCCTAAATT
This sequence comes from Amiota minor, assembly GCA_037043295.1. Taxonomy (NCBI): domain Eukaryota; kingdom Metazoa; phylum Arthropoda; class Insecta; order Diptera; family Drosophilidae; genus Amiota; species Amiota minor. The sequence goes on along the minus strand of JBAMAW010001498.1, from coordinate 103,381 downwards.
CTCTAATCTTCATGAATTTTTTACAACATACAATAATTGATGTCCTTTCGGTTAGATTGAAAAGTTAGAAATGTTAGCCTGCCAAGAAAACCTTGATTTCACAAAGCAAATGTGCAAAGATTTATACGACATTTGATGAGAGTCAATTAAAGTCAAATAAATCCCCATAAAATCAAGTTGCTTATCTGATCACATAGCTTCCTATTTGGCCGAGAGTTTGAATCATCGCCGATGTTCTACGAATCAAGGCACTCACTCATTGCCGTTGGTTATGTTTAGAGGGAGGGATAAGTCGATATTAAAAACAGATAACTTAGGGCATTAGTTGCCCAAGATACACTTTGTCCTATTCCCTCAGGTACCAAACTGAATACTTCCAGGATATCAAAAAACAACTGATGTTTACCGTTTAGATTAACAAGTTTATTGAAAAAGTATGAACATCAAGATTTCCAAGTTGAATCCATCAATGAACACATGAAGAGAATCCATTGAAATCCCATCTCTTGTGCAAGAGAGGTCTGCCGAGTGAATGGTTTTGCAATTCGGTGAAGTTAACTCGCTGCCAAGACTTTAGACTTTTTAATTATAATACTCTTCGTTTTACTAGGTACAGTATGTTTATCGGAACCAGCCGAATCGGACCACTAGGGGTTACCTCATATAGAATCACCCACTAAAATTCATGTTTTTTTTAGAAAAACTTTTTTTTGTTTTTGAGCTATCGAACTGAAACTTGGACACTATAAGTTTTCTAATTAGTGCCCATAAAATACGTAATTTTAAGATCCTAGATTTACTGGATCGTATAGCTCCCATAAAAAACCAAACCCAAATTTAAGTTTCTGTTAGAAAAACTATTTTGTTTTTTGTGTTATCGAACTGAAATTTGAACAATATAAGTGTCTGACTTATATTCAACAACCATGTCGTTTTCAAGACCCTATGATTACTGGTTTGTAAAGCTCCCATACTAACTGTTTGGTCTCAGCTTTGAAATGCTCTTTGTCTACTGACTACACCTTAAACCTAAGTCAAATCATTAATCAAATATTTCTGAATGCTCTATCACAGAGTGTAAACAAAAATGTTTTCTAGGGGGTGCGTGAAGAGTGTATCAACTTTTCCATAGGCTAAGTTAAACTTCTTTTTATTTGTTTTTTTTTTTTTTTTTTTGTAGTTTTGCTAAAAGATTTAACAATTTTCTATATGACAACTGCTTTTTTCTTTGCATAAACATAAATAGGAACTTTGGAATTTGTCTCTAGGTAAAAATTCTTAATATCTTTTTCACTTTGAGTTCATCGAACTTAAGTTAAAAAAAGAAAATTAAGAGCAGAAAAAGAAACAAAACACACACACACACACACACACAGAACAAGGACATTTAGATGCCATTGGAATTCTTCGCTGTATTTTTATAATAATGATTTCAACGGCAACGGATGCAGTTTATTTTCATGGCCTTCTTAACTTGTCTTTCTCTCTTCTCTGCCTGTTTGTCCTTTTATACATTTTTGGTTCATTTGTTGCCTGTCGTTAGGTTGTCGCAGTTTGAACCTTCATTTCTTTATTCTACTTACTTCTCCATCTTTTCCATTTCCACCATCATCTCTGGCATATTTTTATGAGAATACAAAATGGCAAAAGCCTGTTGAGGGGCAAAAGAGTGGAGATGACGAGGAATCTTTGAGGCAAAATATAAAACTTCACGGTTGCATGTTGCGTTATTAAGAAAATAAAAAAAAAACAAAACAGAAACAAAAACAAAAAAATGTAAAGGTAAAAAGAAAAAAGAACTGACGAACTGACGAAGGCTAAAGCAAGGAATTTAAAGAAAGTAAAATCAAAATAGAAAATTGAAATAAAGGACGCCACTGTGAAATTTAAGTCACATACATTACAGGAAGAGGAAAAGAGCTGGAAAGGGCTGATGCAGCAGATGAAAATCAATTGAGTTTTCTTATTGAGATTACTCGATCTGTAGGACAAAGTTATAAAGAAGGTCATAAGGATGGTTGCATGTGAATGAATAGATAGATGATGGTGTATGCAAAAATAAATGTGAAATAAATGAATAAATTTCTGAATAAATTACTAAATGAATGGCATGGAATAAAGGATACAAGATATACAAAACGCCTTAAGGAAGCAAAATATAATCTCCATATATCTACCATATACAAATACAAGTATACACAAGTACAAGTAAGTGTGTGTCCCAACATATGTTAATAATATTGAAAATATATACCCATTTAAATGATCCCCTTCAAACTAATTGTATAAATAAATACTATGTACGATTGTATCAGTATATTATTTAATAATATTGATAAAATTTACGAAAGATATCATACAAACAGTATTATTATTAAGGCACATCTCTTTGTAAAACTAAGTAAAAATGCTTAAAGCAAATCAAATACTACAAATATATGAAATTAAAAACTCACTCACTTACTTACTTACTCAAGGCAAACTGAACTCGTTTTGAGTACTAAATAATAAATAATAAATCATTAACATTAGCGGCACCAAAAAAGGCAAAATAAATGCTTATAAGGGTACTGAGTCGTATACATAATAAATATTACGAAAATAACGTAAGTGACAGAGAGCAAATTTTACAGAAAATGGTTTTGTTAAATTAGATTAGGTAATGGTTTGCCCAGCAGCCATGCAGCCTATTGTGCCACCTGATTATAGGGAAAGGAGTGGCGTGAATGGGAAGACTGGATTGGGGTAATCAAAGAAAGAGGAAATTTTATGTTATCCACAATTAGTTCCAGAGGTTTCTCCTGAAACCAACCTGAAGAATCGACGACGAACTATCCAAATCTTCAAAAAAGGCTTTTTTAGAAAACTCTAGAAGTTCCGTTTTGGTTGGTTGCAAGGCCAAAGTGTCCTATCGCCAATGCACCTATTCGCATTTGCCCCCTTCATACCAATTAGCTCCTTGGTTCTCATATACAGTTCTGAAAGAAAGTTCTATAAGGTTCTTATGTTAAAACTATGATGTAACCATGATGATTATCGCTTTAATATTTTACCAAGTGATGTGACTTAGTAGTTTTTAAACAATTTCCCATCAAAAAGTAAATTTCGAGATAAAAGAAAAAAGAAATGAGCCTAAAAATAAAGACCTTAACTACCTAACTACTACTATCTGCTCTAAGTATTTAATTTGGAAGACCACAATGGCTACAGTGTAGTATAATTTTCATGATTTATGATCATCATGATCACCATCACTTGATCTGTTTCCATAACAAAGTCGGGAGTATCATGGTGTGGAGAGTGATCTCTGATTATGGAACTTTTGCCTATGACTTATTTACTTAATATTTCAAATGCGATCATATCATCAATAAATCAATAAATGTCTTCACTCATCGCAATGTTGATGGTATGGATTAGTAAGTAGATTATGCTTCACTTTTTATGAGATTAGAATAAACTCATTATACTTAGTAAGTGCCTTTTTCACGTTCTCGATGTAAAGTTGTCGGTTATTAACATGATTTTAGCTTAACCTATTGTATATGTTTGTAATGAACGAGATTTTCACCCACTTCAAAATGTCAGATTAAACTGCAACTTTGCACTCATATCAAGGACCGATGACAATACAATAATATGAAAATTTTGTTCTAATGTCTTCACTGGGATAATCAGGATTAAAGAAAAAATTACTAATTGTAGTGGCGCCATCTAATGTCTCTTAACTAAAGTAAGCAGCAGTGATAGTGTTTGATAGTAGATGGCGCTGTTTTTAAGTCAAGAATTGATTTGGCTATGATTTAGATCAGGGTTAGTTCCGATTGCTATTAAAGCATGTTTTTAGGGTTCCGGACTGAAAGGGTACCAAATGGAACCCTATTGCAGATACTTCGTTGTCCGTCCGTCCGTCCGTCCGTCCGTCCGTCCACGGATCATATCTCATAAACCGCAATAGCTAGAGAGTTGAAATTTTCACGAAATCTGTAGTTCTATTCGCGCATCAGCAAAAATTATTAAAACTAAAGTATTTTTAAAAACTTAAACGGGCCCCCATACAAGAAACATTTTGGTTTGTATGACAGCTATACGATCCAGTAATTCCACGATCTTGAAACTTAGATTTTTGCTGTCTATATATCAGAATCTTATACTGTCGAATTTTCAGTTTGATCGGATTACTAGGGTGGGTACCTCCCATACAAACCCCCACTAAAATTTAGGTTCTAATTAGAAAAACTTTTTTGTTTTTTGTTCTATCAAACTGAAATTTAGACAAAATAAGTTTCTGACATATGCACGGTACATTTGTCGGAATCAGCCATATCGACCAACTGGGAGTGGTACTTCCCATACAAACCGCAATCTGGTACTTAACCTTCCGTGTACGAGTCTGACTCGCACTTGGCTCATTTTTTAGGTTTTTGTTTAACTATATTTTATTATTATAAGTATACTCTTTTTTTTTTACCCTTCTCCAATAATTCGTTACAATTGCTTTTTATGTTTAGTAATTGTTCAGTACATTAAAGGTTGCATGTTTGTCGCATGATACACTGACTGGACCACTTTCGTTGCAGTCTTAGATTGCAAACAACTACAAGTTAATTAGTGAAAATGTCGATTGATTTTGAAGTTAAAAAGTTAAGAAGGAATGGAGGAAATTAGAAAAGTAGAGGGCCAGACTTTCCTTGAGCGGGAATCGAATCCGCGTCTCTTGGGATGTCAGCCCAGCGCACTAACCTCTGAGCCAACAAGACAGTCAAAAAATAATACAATATAAAAATTTAATGTAAGTAGTGACACTTTTCCTTAATGAAGTTATTAGCTCATATAAAAAGTCTCAGCGGCTTTTTGGTACATTTTTGAACAAAAATTCTTTGTTCCAAATCAATTTCAACCAAGTAGACATTTTGCTTTTGGCTCTTCGGTCGGCTAATTTTTTACCATGAAAAGAGTTTTGCAGAGATCGAAACAAATGGTAGTCAGATGCTGCTAGGTCCGGGCTATACGGCATGCATGCATCTCAACTTCTAAACCAAGCTCCGTCGATTTGTTCCGGGTCACCAAAGATGTATGTAGTCTAGCATTATCATGATGGAAGACAACTAACTTTCTGTTGGACGATTATGATCACTCTTTCTTGATTGCTTCATTCAAACTGTCGAGTTGTGCACAGTAGAAGACCGAATTGACCGTTTCGCTATGTTCTAGGAGCTCATAATAGAATTCCCTTCCAATCCACCCACCACTTCATCCGCTTCAAAAATGGTTCCTTACGTTCATTACGTTTCAGCTGCGTCCCACTGTCAATTATTCGGTCAATTAAATTTCTTTGAGTTCATGTGGCACCCAAACATCGAGCTTCTTTGTGTAGCCATATGGTTGATGTTTAGTGCCTCCGCTGTGTTTGGACAGCTTAAGTGCCGGTATTACTCCATTAATTGCAAAATTTCATAGACGTTTTCAATCACAGGCCGACGAGTGCGAGATGCATCTTTTACCGTAAACTGCACACATTTTTTCGGTATTTTTTTTGCAGCGTTTCTCACTTTTTTATAGTAAAAAAAGCATCATTTAGTGTATTGCTTCAGATATTTCACACATGTTCAACTCAGTATAACTTTTAACACGATCATCCAATAACACTGTCTGTCTGTCTGTCTGTCTGTCTGTCTGTCTTCACAAAAAATGTCACCCTTCAAACAAGTTTTCGTTTGACATAGTCAGATTAGTGTTGCCAGACACCAATACCATCTAGAGGCAAAAACCACGCGGATACTTTTTATATGACTTAATATTTGCAAGCATTCACTGGATAATCATTAGATCAAGATATTTCTGTGGTTATTGAAGGTAATCTTTTGAAATGAAATCATCTTATAGATCTTTATTGTATTTATTGTATGTGGATATTAATAATATTTCTTAAATTTTTGGAATTCTTTTATATGCGAATTTGAGTAAAATCTTCATATGTCGCTTGCATTTACATTTTTGGAATGAGTATTTTATACGTTTTGTGTGTTAGTACAAGTACATAAAGCAATTTTAAGGGACCATAAACAAACAAACAAACAACAACAACAACAACTTTGGGCAACCGTCATCAAACCGCCTCAGTCTGTCTAAGACCCTGTGTAGCCCTGTTAATGTCGCCTGTCAATTGTAGGGCGACAGAAAAAAAAAATAATAAAACAAATTATTAAGACAAAACGAAACATTTGCGAATCACTCAGTTCTTAGATCCTTAACACGTTCTCCTTCCTTATTTGTTATGGTATTGGCAATGAATGGTATTGGGGTAGTGAAGATAACATCAAGAGATATTCAACAATTTATAAATCCACACACAGCCACACACATGAAGTGATGTGTGTTCTGTGTGTTCTGTGTATCCTGTGTATCCTGTGTGTCTGGTCTGGGTATGGTGTGTTATTGTCCTTTCATCATTTTTTATTTCTCCATTGTCCATTCTTGCGTTTCTTTGTGTTTATTTTGTTAGTCAAGTGAAGTGTAGAATTTGTTTAGAGCTTTGGTTCCTTTTTTCGTTTGTTTGATATTTGCTTGTCATCCTCGTACCTGTCACCCACTTATCCAGAGAGTCATTTATTATTTTGACATTCGAAGAACGACGCACATTAGCAGACAACTTTGATAGCTTCATGAGTAATTGGGTAAGACGTGTTTGGTGCCATTGCCATTGCCATTGCCACTGTTTTTGTCTCACTTCCATTACACAATTTTCGTTTTTTTTTTAAATTTTGCATCCTTCATTGTATCCTTCTTTGTTGCCTTTCTTTTTTTTTTTGTTGCAAGGTTATGTCATACCCAGAAGAGTATGAAAAAATTAAAACAATAAAAAAAAAGAAACAACTGGTCTGGCTTTGGTAGTCCTTAAAAACTTCGTCCTTCCTGTCTTCTGCCTTCTGCCCACACAATTTGTCTGTCAGCGAGAAAAATAACAACGTAAGCTTCTAAACAATTGAGTTAAGCGAGATGACAATGCCGAAAATTGTGTTTAATGCTCATCAAGAAGGTACAAAGCTGTGAAAATTTGCTATGTAACAACAATTATGGTTGCTTTGGAAAATGCCGAAATTCGATGGATGGGAGCTTTCATCCATTAACCAATTCTCGTCCTGGAATCACATCAATGAATTGTGCTAATACAATATTAGCAAAAAGAATGATGCGTTCCAAAGAACTTGGTAATTGAGGTGGTGGTGGTTCTTCTCCATTTGCTATACTCGTATATTCTACTTACAACATTTGACTGTCTTCTCCAAGTTACGAATTTCAATTCAAATCTTTTTTCTTCCTTTTTGTTTGGTTGCTCTTTCTTCTTTCATTCTTCTCACTGTGCATTCTCTTTTTTGGTATTGTCAATTTTATGTTTGTTTGTTTTTTTGTGTGGATTGAAAGGGAGGAGGAGAGAAATGGGAATTGGTTCCTTTGGTGTGACATTTGTCAAATTGAGTAATGACTTTGCCTGGTTTTTCCTTTCCTTTTTTTTTTTCTGTTTTATTATTATTTTTTATTTGATTTTTTGTTTTTTTGTTTTGTTGTTTTTCGCTTTACTTTGTAAATCAGTGCTCGTTGTTGTTGTTTAAGCTGAACCGCACTTAAGCCCACATCTGACGTTGCTATTTTACTATTTCATATTTCTAGAGAACCCAGACAGGGGCCACTCTTCACTCATATTTTTCTATGCTGTTCTATTATAATTGGTTTTTTCTTTATTTTTTATGTTTTTTTTTTTGTCATGGAAAGGATTTCGTGCAGCCACAAGCCACCTTAAATCAAATTGTCAGCTTCAGTTTCGTTCATATTCATTCTTAACCATTTACCCACTTACTTACTCATAAAACCATTCACTCATTCATTCATCCATTCATTTATTTATTTAGTCACTTGCTAAGTAAGTTACTTAGACACATGAGTGGGGACTTAGATGAGTTTAGCTTGCCGAATTGAAAAGCCATTGACGTGTGAAAATTTATAAATCATTCAAACATGCATTGCCACCAACAATGATGATGCTATGCTGCTTCCTATCATCATCATCATCATCATCATTATTGTCTACATTGCTCTTTTTATCTTTTATTTTGTAGTCCTCCTTTTTCTGAGTACTCATCCACTCGTACGAGTATGTGGCATGTAAAGTATGTGGTGAAATTGATTTGAATCAAAAAGCAATTCCTTATTTCCTTTAACATTTTCATAGAATATCTATTTCACTGCACTCCGTTCTCCCTTCCAATCGACAAAATTTATTTAAATTGACTTCCACGAAAAGTGTAAAAAAAAACAAATGCCAAAAACCAGCAAAAAGTGAAGAATTCAATTAATTCCAAAGTTTATACGAGTATGATGCAGTTGAGTCAAGTTGAAGGTAAAGACAACTTAATTTAAGTTTTTCATCAAACAAAAATAAAAAAAAATACTAAAAAGAAAACAAAAGTTAGAGATAAGAATAGAAAATGAGAAATACAAATCAATTCAAAGGGAAGATGGAAGTGTTCGAGTATCCAAAAATAACATATTTAAATATCAGTCAACATTTGGATAAATTTAACATTTAAATACTTTTCCTCAATTCAACGATTACAAAAACAATTATGCAATTGTAAGAACAATAGAACAACAAATTATGGAGTAAATAAAATATCTAATAAAACAAATTCGATGGATTTGGTTTTGTTTTTAGTTGAGTTTGCTAATCAAGAAATATTAAATTGTTTTTTAGGGACGCCATGACAATCTAATTGCAGTCTCTCATATTTTATTTCGATTTATATGTATCTACCTATATATTAATCTATCTACATATATAACAAACTTGTGTCTTATTCAATCTTTCCATTTACCTTTTATCTATCTATCTATCTATCTAAACATCTACAATATCTTTTTCTCTCTATCTATTCAAGGATAAAAATAAATTATAATAAAATTGATTTTATTCATTTGAATGATATTGGGCGTACAAATAGAAAACCGCCGTTTTCCCATAGATGGCGCCAGCGCCGCTAATCAGTCGATAAGTACGATCAGAAACATTACATAGCCAGCTGAGGTATCGGTCAACAACTCTAAATAATCTCGCTTGTGTATTTTGACTGTGCTTTGTCCTGTTCGTTAGCGAAAATGGCAAAATTCGAGCCTACAAAGGGCCATTTGCGGGAAGTGTTGCTTTTCGTTCTTTCGAAGAAGCCAAAAACTGGATTGATTCGTGGATCGCGTCAAAAGACGAACAATTTTTCTGACGAGGAATTCAAAAGCTGCCAGAAAAATGGGAAAAAGTTGTGGCTAGTAATGGAAATTATTTTGGAGATTGAGTATGTAACGAGTTTTTTATAATAAAGCCTCAAATTATGAAAAAAAAAGGCGATTTTCTATTTGTATGCCCAATATGAAATTGATGTAGAAGTCGAAAGTGGATAAATTTAGTTCAAATTAATGAATGTCAAACTGAGACAATTAGAGTTTTAAAGCTACAACTAAAATCCTTTAACTATGACTGAGTTACAAATTAATTGACTGCCTGTCAAAATATAAAAGTAACAACATCAATGCCAAGAAAAGTTACATAGAAATAGAAAAAGAAATAAAAAATGCAATAAATTTTAGAGAAAGGTTAAAATTGAAAAAGACAGTAACTTTTGAGTTACGTTAAAAATGAGAAAGGGAACAACTACAATATTATGAGAGCAAGAAAAATTGAAAGAAACTTTTCAAAATTATCAGTATTGTGATGCTAAGTGATTTGTTGCAACTCACTTGCATTTGGTTCAATGCTCAATGCTCAATGCACTTACTAAGTATATTGATGTGTGATGAGAATAAAAAATACATATACATATTCCTATAGAGAATAGAGATGTGTGAAATGTTGACATTCGACATTTATTGCCTTAAATTATTGAATTAAATTTTTGTATTTTGGTTTTAAGAAACACTTCAAAATTACAATCAAGCAAGCATCACTCAAATGTTAGTTTATCGATACAATGATATATTTAACAAGAAAAATGAAGGTTGCTTAAGTTGTCATACTCTTCCCGCACCCCTAGAAAACAATATTGTCCTCACTCATGTGATTGGGCATACAGGATTATTTCAATATTGATTTAATTTATGCTTAGGGTGGACAATATTCATACTGCATTTCAAAAATTTTAGTTTTTTTTTTCTTGAAAAATTTGAGTGAAAAAATACAAATCGTCACGTTTTGCTGATTCTGCATCTCGTGAACCGCACTAGGTAGCGACTTAAAATTTTCACAGAATGTGTATTTCTATTGCCATATCGTTAACAAATTATAAAATAAATAAATTTTTGGAAAATCTATAGGAAAAGTCTCAAAAAAGAGATCACATTTCCACAAACAAGCAACATGCAGCTTGTGTGTTTAAAAATGTTTATAACAGCAACATGCAAGCAAACAGCGAATCTACGAAGTGAAGAGATCTAAATAGAAACACACAGAACCTTGTTGATGATCTAATTTATGAGCAAAAGGGGACAGATGGCAAACGTAAATAAAACAATAACAATTAGACACGCCAAAGAAACCAAAAGCAATGCACAGACGGACAGACAGATTGACACACTTTGAGATGATCTCTCTCTGTTTGTTTTTAAGAAGCTTCACTTCATCACGTGAAGGATGGCACACGCGAATTTTTTTTTTATATTGGTATATTTATGACTAGGGCTAACAGTTGGGTTTTAACTCTTAAAAAACTAACACACTTGTGTCCTTCCTACAAGGAAGCACTGCGAGCCTCTATACTCGATTCAGACGAGATGAGTTCTTTGTATGGACAAGGACTCTGGTTAGAGGAATAACGTATCGAACTAGTTTGTCATTGGAGACACCTTTACGCTTGGAACATTCTTCTTTTACTGGTGGTACTTCCAGGTCTTTGTGAATGTCTTCAATCCTGTTATACCATGGAGCTTTCGTGGTTGTTCTAATTATCTTGGTTTGTGCTCTTTGTATAACTTCAATGTGCTTCGCGCTCGCACTACTCCACAATTCAAAACCATAAATCCAAATTGGCCAATTGGTTTAATAACAGAGTTGTAGAGTATGACCTTGTAATCAAGTCTCAGTCAGATTTAGAATTAATATTCATCTTTTAAGCTTCTATATGCCTCCGCCAGTTGAGCCGTCTATCCAGAAGAAGATAAGCCAAGACAAGCTACCTTTTGAGTTCAACAATGAAGCCAAAATATTTGTATGGAAGCTATATGTTCTAATAGTCTTAGCCTCTTGGAAATTATGTGCTTATTGAATATACTTGTAGATCAGATAAATCCAAATTTCAGTTCTATAATGTTTAAAACCAGGATCCGTATGATGTGTAACCCTTCTGGTGATCCGATTTGTTTAGAGAAAATTTCGTTCTGTCTGTTACAAACTTTGGCCAAACTTATGAAACTACATATTCAGTGAGTAAAATGCCAGTCGTAGTATGTAGACACTATTCCAAGAATGCAATAAAAAATATTGAGAATATTCACTTTAACTCCCTAATATATAATAACACAGGTCTGCATGGAAAAAACTGCATAGGGTTTTTATATATTTTCTTATAGATTTTCACGTGGCAAAACCGAAAAAAATACAAAAAAAAATCCATCACGTTTTTTTTTTTTTTCCCTTCTGTTGGATGCTCAATCGAGAAACCAGTGAAGGAAATCAAAAAATAACTATACGTGATGGGATATTCTGATAATCATTTTTAGAATCTGTGATCTTTAAAATATATAATTCCGTAAAAATATCCCATGCAGCAAAAAAAAAAATTTTTTTTGCAGACCTGTGTAATAGAAACAAGCAACTACATATAGACATGCATGGGATATTATTTTATGTATTGTTTATATTTCGAAGAAATAATATGAGCTTAATAGTTACGATAACACCCAGCCGCATGATTATTTAATTATTTTTGTTATTAAATTATTTCACTTTACCTTTCTTTTCCAACCACTGTGCAATAAAATGCATACTTATTCTTTCCCAACCACTGTGTCCGAATTCCAATAAAATCTAGATCACAAATATGAACGATCGTTGACATGTGTTTGACTTCCTGACCGGACATTTTACAGACATATTTATCATGAACACTTAGCACATTTAAATTTCACTATAATTCGTATAAGCAACTTTGGCTTATTCAACAAATTCAATATAATTTGTACTTGCACCTTTTAATAACCATGTCACAATTGTGAAACCTAAATTTCATTGGAATTAAACCAATTCAATCATAATTATAAGTACATGAAAATGTTAATTTTAAGTCAGTTAAAAAACTCAAGCAAGTGAATAAAGACGTAGCACTAGCTACAATATTGTGGATAAAAAAAAAACAAAAGTTTTTTAAGCTAAAAAGGAAACATAAGTCTCCTTTTAAAAAAAGACAAAAAAAAAAAAAAAAAATGAACAGAAGTTTATTTTTTTTTTATAAACCGATTAAAACCAAAACTTAATTCTTAATATTGAGTATACGACATATGATACCATACAATATTATTAAATTATTAAACTGTTTAAATATAAATTTATAGTTTTTATTTCATTATTTCTAAATCGTTTCTAATAAACTAACTTTATTCCTTTCTTTATATTTAATTTTATAACAATTTGTATTTTAATTCAACAAAAATCCCTAAACTTAGTCAAAAAACAAAGTATTTTATACCTAAATACAAGTTTAAAAGTATTTAATCGGTTGATGGCTTTTGTGTGTATTTTTCTAAAAGATTTTATTGAACAATGTACAATGTATATTGTAAATATTTGGTTTACATTTTGCACTTTTACATAGTTTAAACTCGCAAAAATGGCAAACCAAATAAATTTAAAACATCATCACCATCATCATCAATAGAATCATCCGAAAAGAAAAAAAGCGAATAATATTTAAGCCATTCAAATAAAAATTTAATAAAAAAAAAAAACAAAATAACATACTCATATATTTACATATGTGAATGTATATACTCGTATTAAAAAAACATATCGAACAAATATTTCACGGCATTCGAGGCTTGTAACCAAAGTATGGAAATATTAGAACAAATATTTTAACTTCCATTCTTTTATTTTACGAATATTTTATTTTATTTACTTGCTATGCATTTTGTTTCACATGTCTGTCGGCTTCAAAATTGTAAAGTTTGAAAAAAAAAAAAAAAATAAATAAATAGAAAAACAAAAAGAAATACTTAGAATGGAAAATTTCAATTTTTTTTTTTTGGCCACCAACCAACTCTTTTGTCCAACATGGACGAGGTGACTTCCTGTCAGAGCATTTGATGAATGCTTAACGAAACGATGCCACTGACACTACTGATCCCAATTTCACCAGCATTGTAATGCGGCCAGGGTCGTGAGGTCTATGGGGGCCAACCGACGTTAACTTTTCCAGTCAGTTGAGGTGTTAAGCTGAGGTATTGATTTTTAATTTAAACAAAAAATACTTGTATATTTTTTACTAATACAAACCCAAAAAACAAAACAAGGCCAACCAAAAATGAAAAATAAAGGTTTGCAATGAAATTAAACTATGCAAGGGTGTCTGTATCTCTCTCTCTCTGTGTGTGTGTGTGTGTGTGTGTGTGTGTGTGTTTCTCGGTGTGAAAAATGAAGGAAACTATAAAAATTTTCACATGCCATTTTTTCTGCAAGTAAAGTCCAATTTTTCAAACATCATAAATTATGCAAAAATATGCGAACAACAACGAATGGAAAAACAATAATAAGAAAGCCAAACATTTGTTAAAAGGAAGAATAAAAAATCAAAACAAGAATGCAAAGAAATGAACAAAAAAGAAAAACTTTGTACTATTGAAACAGAATACACAAAAAAGTCAAAAAGGAATGAAAATAAAAATTTTGTAAAAGGAATGGAAAATTGTGTGAGGAAAAAATGAGTTGATTTGATTTGCGCTTTTGATTCCAATTTTCTTCACGCTTTCTTTTCGTTCTTCCTGTTTCTGCTCCTTTTATTTTTTTTTATCATTCTATTATTCATTTCTATACTTTTTGTATCTTCACTTTCTTTTGAAAAGATTTCAATTTTTGGTTTTTCAAACATTTAATTTGGCTTTTGAAAAGGAATTTATTATGGATTTCTTTGATTTGTGTTTACAATGCTTTGTTTCACAAAATAAATCATAAAATTGTTCATATTTCTTCAAAATAAAATAAAAAAAAATTCAATTCAATTACATCATATAAGTCATCTATTTGAATATAAAATAAAATAGTATCAGTACTAAAGCCTTGTTTAAAGTGGAAGTAATCATCATTTCAACAAATTAGTGAGATGCCACAGCAATAAGAGGGCAGTCAACCATGCAAATGGATCCCATTAGAAATAAGTAGGAATAGAACTAAACCTCGATGCACATGGAAGATGAAACTTAAAAGATGGAGTCCAGTCTACTGGGAATTTATATTTGGAGGCAATAAAAGGCATAGCGAATGATCGTAAAAGATGAAAAAGTTTTGTGGAAGCCATACGTTTCTCAAGGGATTTGATTCTCAAAGTCAAGTTGCCTTCATTTTTTAGTTAAAGTAAACAAATAATGATTTTTTTTTTTATAATCTTCATACAGTGAATAGTATTATATGTTTGTCATGAAGTTTGTAATAGACAAAGGGACACATCGGAGACCCCATAAAGTATATATATTCTGATTAAATCGGCGAGACGAGTCTGCCTGTCTGTATATATGCAAACAAGCCCCTCAGATTTTGTCCTAGAGAGCTGAAATTATGCACGAACTTTTTATTTTATTAGCCGAAGAACATTTGTCGAAATCAACCGGAACGGAGCACTAGGCTAGTACCTCCCATACAAGCCCCTTTAAATTTTGTCACACGGTTATTACTGCATCTGGAAATACTGCAATTGATGCTGCTGATAAGGTGTTGTATCACGTTTGAATCAGCAAATCTTGCAATCAAACTTTATAACAAATGACGAAGTGTGTTTTAGGTGTCAGTGTTTATATAAACTTGAGATAATCCATTTACTCCATAAAAAAGTTTTAGGAAATGTGTTGCCGCTTTTACAAAAAAAAAAAAAAATAATAATAATAATAAAATAAAATTATAATTATAAAAATCGGGTTGTTTATAATTCAAATTCAAGTAAACAATCATAAAATTTCGTGTCTATCCGACAAATATCCTTGAAGATCCACGCATATTTGTAATGACGTGCCAGAGAGATTGTAAAGTTATTTTGATAAACTATTCATAGTCTGCCAAAGGGTACGAAACGGAATCCTATTATTAAGCCTACGCTGTCCGTCCCTCCTCGGGCTATATCTCATGGACTGTAATAGGTAGGAAGCTAAAAATTTCACGGAATGTGTTGTTCTGTCCCAGTAACAGCAACAAATACTAAAACTAAAGTATAATATATAAAATTGTAAAGGGGTCCCCATACAAGAAAAATATGGGTTTGTATGGGAGTTACACGATCTTGAAATTTACATGGTTGTTGGAAATGGATTAGCTTTAAGGAGGGCAATAGGCAATTAGGTAAAGAGATAAAGAGATAAATAGGTACGCAGGTAAATAGCAAAATAGACAAATACCCCAAAGCACAGGAGTGTAGGCAAAAACGTTCTCTAGGGGTACGTGAAAAGTATAGCAACTTTGGCCCAACCAAATTAGCTTCATTTTTCTGGTTTTTTCAAAAATTATTATTTCGAATGCGGTTTCTTTTCTTTTTCTTTTTTTTTTTTTTTTTTGGCATATAAAACACTTTGGGAGGCCACAATCTTTTCTCTGCAAATGGAAAACCATTTTCAAATTTGTTTACCATGGAAGTCAACGAGCCTTGAAAAACTCCACACAATTGACGCCTTAATAGAAACTTTAAATAAAACATAGTACAGTAAATGGAGAAAATGGAAGAATGAACAAACAGAAAAATTTCTAAAGAAAAAGAAATTAATGGAAATGAAAATGAAAGGAAAGGAAAGGTGAGGAATGGAAACGAAGTAGACAAAAATAAAGACGTAGAACAGAGTTTCTTAAATATTTCCACTCACTTTAAGCAATTTTAACATTTGAAATTGAATATTTAAATAAATTTTATATGCAAATGATTGTAAACTTCTCATACGTTTTCATAGACCACTAAGAATTGGCTGCCGGAGCAAAGTTTAAGAAACCCAGAAGTAGAGTACCGTAAGTAAGTGGAATTCAATGCTTGAGTGCACATCGTTTAAATCGGATATGCCGACAAACCTAACCAACCGATTGACCAAACGAACAAAAATGGACAAAAGGCAGTCAATCAGCTAGTCAGCCAGTCAGTCAGTCAATGAGTCATTCAGTTAGTCAGTCAAATGAAAAGTTGAATGGACAAACGAAAAATCGAGCTGAGTACAAATACCTAAATCGTACAAGACTAAAATATTTTGAATGTGTGGCCATTGGCCAGTGGCAATGAAGTAATGTACAGTGTGGTCAGCAGCAGATGATCGAACAAATGAAGGAATGAAGAAAAGAACAAAAGAAAGAGCATAATCCTTAACATAATACAGTATGGGTTAATTTAATACTATTGTCTATTAATATTTTCACTTGGGTATGTTTTCATTTTTTGTAGATGCCTTTTTTTGTTTAGTCATGTTACACCTTCTCTATAGTATTAAGTCTTTCCTTAAGTTCCCTTTACTTACCCCTTTTTGTTTCATTTATTCAGTTGCTTCATTTCTTCGTTAAGGGTCTTTTGAGTGCCCTCATGTTCATTGTTTTTGCTTTGGTTGCACTGACACTTGCCGTTCCTTGCTTTCGATGCCCAGTACGGATTTTATTTGCCCAACAGTTCCGGTACGCTCACTTACTTACTTGCATACTTTTTCAGCCAATTTATGGAATCTGGCCAATTGTTGGACCTGTCGGTTGTCTTTCATAAGCAGGATTTATGCTTAATTGGCGCAAAACGAACCATCAATGGCAATGGCGGAATAAAGACTGATTGACTGACTGATGGACTGAGCCAAACCAATTTGGCAACTTTATTATTAACTTAACATACGAGTATATGCAATGAAATACGACTAGGTTCTACGAGTCTAACAAGAAAGTAGAATTTAAACGGAGACTGCAGTAAAGAGAAAGAGTGATTGGAATTGATAGTTAAAGAGAAAATGTAATAAGGACTATCGATTGAATGCCCTTCTGAATTTAATAAACTGGCTAATTGTTCCTAAATTGACGAAATTAATTGCATTGCAGATCTTAGGTTGGTTCAGAAAGGATGCTTCGCTTGGCGTCTCAATAATTCTTTCTATATTAATACAATTAGGATAACCTTCCTATTAAACATATCTCTCTCTCTCTATCTCTTCAACTCCAATATTTCTTTATAAATATAACGGTGAAATGAAAGCAATTTCAATTACAACAAGATTTAAGTAACATTATTATAAATGCAAGTTCCCTTTATGCCATATACCAATCCTCCTCTGTCCTCCTCTGTCCTCTTTTTCTATATATTCTATCATTTTGTTTATATCTTCTTTTACTATACCTCATGTCCTTACTCTCTTATGGTCTACTTGTGAGGCTTCCTTTTTCTTTTTGGTGACATACACATTCCTGGATGGGGAAATGCCGCATTGAATCCTTATACCATAAAATGTTAAATTTACGCATTAATTTCTTCGTTTTTATACTCTTTGCGCATTGAAAAGTATTAAAAGTTTGTCATGAAGATTGTAACACACAGAAGGAGACATCGGAGACCCCCTAAAGTATATATATTTTTCATCAGTTCGATAAGATCAATTGATTTAGCCATATCCATTTTCATCTTTCTGCCCGTCTGTATGTATGCAAAATAGTCCCTCAGTCTTTGAACTAGAATGCTGTAGTTCTAAATGAAAAAATCAGTTTCAACTAGGTAAATATCAAGACCATGGGGTTATTAGACCCCATAACTCCCATACAAGTATTTCGGTCTCAAATGTAGTTTGGATATTAACTCTACTTTAGAGTAATAATGTATGTAGGTATGCTCAATCACAGGTTAAGGCAAAAACATGAAGGGTGAAGAATATTACTGCTTCGACATAGCCAAAGATAAAGATTTTTTTCATTTTGCTGTTTTCTTCTTCCTATTGCAATTGCTTGGAAAAACAAAAGACAACGTAAAACGCAATGACAGGCATCGCAATGTAAAGCAACGTAAGGCAAAAGCAGAAATGTGCGCCAACATAAATAAAATTTTATGGCGCCCGAAACTCATGAACTCCTTCGAAATAATGACAGAATTGAATGACAACTCATAAGCAAGAGAAAAGAGACAAGAAAACAAAGAAATAATATATACAGAAGTAAAAAGTGGAAACATAAACAGAAACGGAAGAGTGGAGGAGTAAGTAAATTTCAAGTGAAGTGCAGTCTGGAATTTTCCGTAAAACTTAAACACAATCAAAAAAAGTTAAAGAGAAAACAGAGTAAAAGAAATATTTAAAAATCAGAAAAATAAGAGAAAAAGATGCAGAAAAAGTTCAGTTAAAAGAAATAAAACGAGAAATGAATGCGTGAATACACAATAGAACAAAACGAAACACAAAGCAACAAAGCAATGAAGGAAGGAATACCATATTGGACCCATGTGTGGATGTGGTTAATGTCTAAATGAGGACTTTGAGTTGCATGTCGTCGTCGTCATCGTCATCGTCATCATATGTGATGCGTCAAGTAGTGAAGGCATTTGTGCTAAGGATATGGAATATGTAAAGTATTGGCTATTTGTCTGGAGGTCTGGAGGTGATGGATGGCATTAGGGTTCGTCATTTTTTGAGTGACTTTGGTCATTTCGATGTTTGATCCAAAAAGAGTCAAAACCTCAGTAACTGGGAATGAAACCGGGAAGCAACAACAGAAGAAATTGAAGGAAATTGTTGCCAAATGTGTTGGATTTTTGTTATTATTGTTTCAGTTTTTCCTGCTGCTTTTGTTTTTGTTTGATGTTTTCAATTGCATTAGAACAACGCCAAAGGGAAATCAATACTTTGCACAATGTTCTTGATTTCTAACTCCCCACACATCCCTCCCCCTCCCTCTTCTTCTCATTCGCTCACAATTTGTTTATTTTGGTTTTAATTCACAGTTAAACAATATTCAACATTCTCTTACACTCTCACTCTCTTTTGTCTCACTGCCTTGATTGCCTAGAATCTTTCTAGAATCTAGTACTCGCCTATACGAGCATGCGATATTTTTGTATTTTTGCAGGATTTGATTTTGTTTCGCATTGACGCCATTTGGCTGACGTTGCCGCACT
Organism: Amiota minor; assembly: GCA_037043295.1. Lineage (NCBI taxonomy): Eukaryota > Metazoa > Arthropoda > Insecta > Diptera > Drosophilidae > Amiota > Amiota minor. The sequence continues at coordinate 84,035 of JBAMAW010001498.1, read as the reverse complement.
GAAGTGTTTCTGATTGCAAACGAAAACGAATTTTTGAAAAGTGGTAACACATGCCACACTAGTCTGGACTACTATGAAATCGATTCCATCATTCGATTTCAGGGAGAAATGAACAAAAAAGTATATAGATTGAAGCTTTAACTCATCAAAAAACAAAAGGAAATCTTTTTGCCACAAAGTGAGAAACAACGCCAACGAAATGTGTTTGATGTCGATGGAATGATGATGGACAAAACCTGTGGTAGTTGTGGTACAGGGAGGTGAGGTGGTCTTTAAAAATCATTTAGCATAGTCAACGTAAAACCATCAACATTTTTAACTTTAAATGCGAACAAATCATTTTAATGCTAAGATTAAGCAATTCTCTGGAAACTTTTATTAGCCTTGTCCTTGAGCACGTCCTCGCTCGTCGCATTTTCATCAGTCTTCTTTTCCTTTTTGGCAACCTGGCATTTATTAAGAAATCTATCTACTTACTATAAGTCACGCGAAAAGAGAGAAAAGCCCAAAAGCGTCAGCATAAAACAAAAATCCATCCATCTATCCTTAGGATTTCGTTGGATGTCATCGTTGGTCTGTGAAATGAAGACATCTAGTCGGAGTCGGAGAGTAAGACATCGTAGAATCATGTAAGGAAATAGTAAAAAAAAAACAAAAAAAAAAAAAGAAAAGAAAAACATCACTTTTACGACCACTAAATGTAAAAGCGGCAAATAATCTCAGCTGGCCTCTGTTTCTCCTTGAACGGTGCTGGGGCCAATGGCTGCAACGACATCAGGATGATTTTCCTTCTTAGTATAGTATTTTTTGTTGGTTGGTTATTTTCATTTCTTAGTTGATTTGTTTGTTGCCTTTTGCCACTTTTTATGACCAACGAACTGCGTGCGACATAATAAATATAGCATTGCCTATTTTGGGGTCTAAAATCGTTCCTCCGCTATTCCCATTAAGCCCATTTCCCATTTCCTTGTTGTGTTGCCATGTCTAGTCCATGTTCATATCTTTTTGTCATATTACTTTAATCACGAACTATTCAATGTATAAAGCTAAAAGAGTATCATCATCATCATCATCATCATCATCATCATCATCATCATCATCATTCAGGAGTGTCAAACCAATTTTGATTTACAAGAGAAAAAGATGCCTCAGGATGATGATGATGTTGATGATGTATGTGTGGAAGGCTTTGATATGCATTCATGCGTGGATCCATTGAAAAGCAATAAAATTGCAAAGCTTGAAATTCTCTATAAGTTTAGCGCCTATAAAATTGATATGAAGATGGTAGGTCGCTTGCTCGGTCAATTCCACTCAAACATTGAATAAACTTCTGCAATGTCATAAAACCTCAAACTAAGGAAAGGCAACAGCAACAGCAACAGAAACATCTTCAAAAGATACCATCAAAGGTTTCTATTCCCTTTGCTTAAATCATATGGCATTAGGGAAGCTACGAAAGTACCAAAGAAGACTCGAGCCTTTGAAAATTAACTACAATATTTGTAGAAGAAAATAGTATAAAGATTCATGTTTTTGTTTTTTTTTTAATGTCACCTTCGTTTCTCAACTCTCAATACAACTCAAAGTGGCTCAAACTGTCTGTCTACATACTTGAGTTAGCTCGGTTTGACTTCACTTGACTTGACTTGGCTTGATTCAACACAACACAACACAACACAACACAACTCGTCACGTCTCAACTTAGTTATGGTCTTGACATGGCTTAGGTATATTATTTATTTTATTTTACTTTTACTTCACATTGACTTTGGTTTAGTTCAGTTCAGTTTAATGCTTTCAACTCCTAGATGTTTTGATATTGTTATTGGTTTATATAATCGTAATTTTTATTTGATCTCTCATTTTATGACTGAATTTTGATTTGTTCAACTTGCGAGCGTTTTTTTTTTTGTTTGACTGTGCGGTTTTCTCAATTTCAATTAGTTTTAAAATGATGTCAAATCATTGATGAAGGTAGTAGAGTTGATGGAGATCAATCAGAATCAGGTAAACAATTTGAATAAATACAAGCAGACTTAAGAATTGTGAGATGAATTGAGAAAATGATGATTGAAGATTGAGAGCTACTTAGTAGTTTATTAATGGAATGAGAAGAATATTTTACATTACATTAAATTAAAATATTTAAAAAAAAAAAAATCAAATGAACAATGAGGATAATAGAAATGAGAATGAGAATGGCAAGAACAATAAAAATAATGTCAAGAATGATGATTATAGAAGATTGTAAGAAGATTGAAAATAGACTTTGCCGATCAATCAAATCACTCACTAATTCCAAATGAGCCCCAAACTATAAGCTAAAATCATATATACACAGAATAATCATTACAAATTCCGACCTAAACATCCCCGTATTCAATCCAAGTTACCTCAACTGAAATTGTCAATCCAAAACTCAACAATTTATCCCTATCCCCTAAGGTTTACTAGCAATCCTTTCTACAAACCACCAACCAACTTCCTCACCACCAATTTGTCAACATAGATGCATCAAGAATTGATTATCTTGTAGGATACAGCATAACCACCCAACAACTTTTATACCAGAGATGATCACAATAATCGAAGCCTTCGAAATCCTAAGAAAAAAAATTCCACAAAAGCCGCAATATGCACTCACTCACTGTCAGCAAAAAATTTCATTAGAAATATTAATATTGTAATTCCAAATTTGAGCCGGGTTGCAGTAATATTCAGAGTTAATTGCTTTACCTTTTTCAAGATAATCAATCAACAAAATGACTTTTGCATCCCAAAACACTGATGATATAACCTTTTTTGCCGATCGGTCTGACTTCACTTGTTTTGGAGCTGAAAAACCTGCTTTAGTCCACTGTAAACGTTATTGTTTTAGTTTAGGATCATGATAGTAGATCCAAGTCTCATCCGTAGTTATGAGCCGATGAAAAAAATCTGTTTTACTTTGGTTAAAACGCTTCATATTACGCGGAGAAATATGTTTTCGATTCAGATTTTGTGTTGAATTGTTAACAAATGCGGCACAAACTTTTATCAACAAACAGCTTTTTCATATGCAATTCTTCATGCAAAATGTAAAGCACCCGTGCATCTGAGATGTCAATGGCAACGCTTCTACGACCGCATTTAAACTCCAAATTCCATCGATGCACAGTTGGAAATGATGGAGCAGATTCTTTTAGAACTGCCTTCAATTTTTGATAGATTTCTATTGCTAATAAACCTTCCGAAACAAAGAATTTTATCATTGCACAATCTTTCGTTTTTTCCATTGTAAACGATTATATTTTATATTTGCCAACTGGTTATTAAGTGTTGCTTTCAATACTTTTCTACCAATCTGTATTTATGCTTTCCTTCAAGTTTTGAGTTATATAAAATTGATTTTAGTTTTTCAGAAGTTGCTGTAATGCCAGAATGGCCACTCTCGGTGTTATGAAAAAGGCCCACCTAGGTACTTAAGTCATCCTTAAACTCTAGATCCTTAGCTAACTTAGTGCATTCAAAAAACTTTATTTCGGATATCCCAGAATATTCTTTTTCCAACACCCAGTATTTGATGAAAACCTTTGTCTCCCACACAAACCACCCATTTGAATACTACATACAATTAAACATTCACTGCGTGAAAAGTATTTCATAATCTTCTTTCTACTTTTTCTTGGATAAAGTGGATGTAATTTATTCTGAAGAGTTTATTTTTTTTTAATCGCTTATTCGGAAACACAACTCGCGTGAACCCGAAAGAGGTGTTTCTATGAATCAAGGATACTGTCAGTAATAAGGCGGTATCTTCGAAAGATTCCCTCTCCGAAAAAATAAAGAAAAAACACACACACAGATAGAGTTTTCGGAAAATGGTTGGTTGACACTTCGAGCTCCACCCGTGAGCCAGGAAACAGAAAAACATAACGCAAGTTTGGTAAAACATTAAATTATCAGAATGAGTGACATCTACCTGCTGGAACCATTGCGCAATGTGACGTTTATTTCTACCTCACAAATATGCCGAGGTAAATTGTTTTCCATTTGTTTAATTTCATGAAAATTGCGCTTTTTTTTTTATTTATTACTGGAATATTTATACGGGTAACCTATTAATCGTTACCTCTATCAAAAACAAAAAGGGCCTAGTACACGATGTGTACATGTCACACAGAAAACTGTAATTATTAAAAGAATAGTCAAATAAAAATGCAAAATATTTTGATTAATAAAATGCTCTTCTAGAAGTCCGTGATGAAACAAAATTGTAGTTGGAATCTACCATAAATCGTGTTATTTTTCTTTCTTTTTCTGTTTGTATTAAAAGTTTCAATGCCAATTTTTTAGTTTGAAAATATTATTCATTTATTTATTATATTATTATTCTCATTCGAAATAATTGAGTAGTGTCAGTAAGTAGTAGAGACATTCTCTTGTAATTCATGGGTTTTCCATTTTCTTTTTTTCTTTGTTTTTTTCTTTATGAGTATTATAATTATTAAATTGACTTTTGGTTTATTAATTTTAGCAATTGCATTTTTATTAAATTAATTTTCTGATTTTTTTCTTTTCTTTCTTTCTATTTGCAAATCTTTTGTTTTTCATTGAAATCGTGACAATAAACCAAATACAATAACTAGGCAATTTTCTTTTATAAATTTGTGCAATATTATTCATTAATCCAATTATATGTGAAATTGTAGTAGTTGGAATTGATACATTTCATTAAAACACGTTGGTTTTTCTTCATTTCAAGGGTTTTTTTTTATTTTTTGTAATATACAATTATTAAATTTAGTTTTTGTTTTTATTTTATATCATCATTTATAAACTGTTTCTTTTTTTTTTGTTTTTTCTTTTACAAAAATGTGTGCAAATCGTTGCATATCATTCAAGTTGTTCCAAAATATCGAGATAAATCATTTCACATTTTTCTTTTAAAAATTTTAACAATTGCAAAATGAAATGTTCCATGGGTATTCGCCGTACGTGTTTGTATCGTTCTTGGAAATACTCCTTAAAACTCGTTGGTTTTCCTGCAAGGTTTTGTTTTTTTTATTTCAATATACAATTATGAAATTTAGTTTTTGCTTTTATTTTATATCATCATTTATAAACTGTTTCTCTTTTTTTTTTTCTTTTACAAAAATGTGTGCAAATCGCTTTGATTTATTCCACTCATTCCAAAATATCGATATAAATCAATTCAACAATGTCATTGTCAAACAGTTTAAAACCCAATACATGAAGTTTTTAATATCGTTTTGACATTTTTCTTTTAAAAATTGTTAAATGCAATCGTAATAGGAAGTAATGATGCTTAGGGAAAGTGGTGCAATACGCAGTAAATACGCATTGTTTGGATTGTTTGGATGAAGAATGATCCGACGTTGACCGTTTGTTTTCCTCAATTGTCCAGAAACTTCTGCCATTCTAGATGGTCTTGTACCATTTAGAATTGACCGTTTTACGTTCCCCTGGTGGCACCGTTACGATATGTCCGGTTATTCCAAAGAAACAGGCCACCATTTGCATTGTGCGTGAACAACTTTCGTTGGATTGTCATCCTCTTGGAACACCCATACGATACGATTGATGCCTACTTTCCGGCTTATACGCATAGTTGTATTATTAGTCACCTATTACAATCTTAAATACATCTTTTGAAGCCTTTTTTTAAACGATTGTCAAATTATGCGGAATCCAACGCGAAACTAGCTCTTTCACAGCTAAGTGCTCAGCAATATTGTATGTATCACAGTGGAATGAATGCCCACAGATCTCTCAATCTCACGGTATGTCACCATACCACCGCACCGATCCTCCATTATTAGTTTACGCTCAGCATCGAAGTTTTTGGGCGTAGCAGCTGGTGTTCGTCGATCTTCAAGAAATTCGCCCTGAAGCGTAAAGCTTCCACGATTGAAATCCACAAACTAGTGATATACGGCCGAATGAAGACTTTCCGCACTATCTTGACAAGTTAATCCACTTCGGAAATCGTAAAAAATCTGTGCTATTGGTCACGTGAAGCGAAAACACTGAGCAACACTTATGTTAGTAAATATTTATAAAATATATATTATAGTAGTTAGTCGTATAATAAAGATCAATAAAGTAAGACATAAGAATTGGCGACGAAGATAACAATTTTTATTTGGGTATGTATTGTAAATCGCTATGGAGGTGGAAATAAATAAGAATGACAACAACCATTTTCTAATTTCGATGCATTCAAACCACAAACAACGACGCTTGCGGTAAAATTGTATATTTGAGAAAAGTGTGTTTTAAGTAAAGTAAACAAATGCATCAAATTGATGAAAATTCCAGTACAGAGAAAGTAAATAATATGCACGAACGAAGTGCCAAAAGAACCACAGAAATGTGGAAGTACAAAGTGAATGGTCAAAATATAGATTCTGAGATTGGCACATGATGGCCCGTTACAATTATTAACTTGAAGGACGCAAAGAAGCATTTCATCCGATGGTGAAAGAATGATGATTATAGAAGATTGTGAGAAGATTGAAAGTAAACTTTGCCACAATATGCACTAACTCACTGTCAGTGAAAAGAATTCATTAGAAATATTAATATTGTAATTCGAAATTTGCGCAGCCAAATCAGAAATTCTCTGTTAAATTTTTTAAACCATGGAGCCGAGAAGCCACTGATGCAGATGCCCCAATATCAATGTCATCTTATAATTTTTAATTTTAAGTTAACATTAAAAAAATAAATAAGCAATTAATAATAATAAGATATCAAAGATATGAGTTGGCTTATCAGATAAAGAGTCATATACAATAACAATTTATTTTCTTTACATAAATTAGGATTTATCAACAAACATTTGTTATAATATTTGTAAGCCCCATTGTATCCAAAATAAATTAATCTATAAAGCTCAAATATTGTTCAACTAAATCTTGTTTTTATTTATATTTATTGTATATAAATTTAATCAGTCGGATTAATAATTGTTGCAGCTGCCATATAAACTTTTGAATACGATTATTTTTGAGTTCTTTTATGGCAATTGTCAGTATTGCTTAATTTAAAATGACGAACATGACATGAAATGATTTCATTTTATTATTATTTTAATAATCAACATTTACAATAATATAAACTAATATTTATTTATTTATATAATGCTAACTTAAAGTTAAAACTAGAAGTTAACAGAAAATCAGCCATGGCTGCCAGGGCCTTCAGCTAAATATAAACTAATAATTTGTCGCTTTTATCTGTTACTAATTGAACAGATTTTGTTGTAAATTGATTTTTGTAATACAAGTTGCACAATTTCAAAAATAGTCCAAATGCACTAATAAGATTGATTCTAAAGCGCTTGCAGCAATACGCAGATTCTAAAAATTATTACAATAATAACTTCACACAATACTCGTATGTTAAGCACCGGGCAGCAATTGACAAACTCTGGGATCATAAGGCAGATATATTTTGTTCTGTAAAACACTTTTACTAATGATATCATCAGAGTCACAGTAACTGGTATCTGTGAGCACTGGCCTAAGAAGAAAAGTAGATTTGTTGCTGGAGAAGATCTGCGAATGCTTCCGGTATCACAAATTCTTTCGATTTCTCCATAGGTAGATCTTTTTCCTCGAAGATTTAGTATTTATTCATAACAGGATGAGCCAGTGCTTTTTGTCTGCTGTTATACGCTGTTATACTGCATCAAATTCGAATATCTTTTTATTAAATCAATCGCCAAGACTTCAATTACATGCGCTCCCAGATAAAAATTTGTTCATAAATTCATTGATGGGTGTTTGCAGTATCTCCATAATAAGACTTAGCTGGTGTCTATGTTTTGTGTCTAGGAATAACGTACTACTTGTAACTAAATCGACTATTATGAAACCAACCAACCAAATGTTTGTCGCCTGCACGATGTCAATGTGTAGCAATATATCCAGTCATTTCATATTCGGTTGGTTTCGGTTATCCAAAATGCGTAGTTCGCAATCCTTGTTGATTGCAGTATTAGGCTATGTTCACACTAAGCGGACATAATCAAACTCACGCAGCCTAATTGATGTAACCGAATCTCTTTCATTTTCGTTTTTAAATTTGTTTGTTTTCACTGGTTTGTGCGGTGTAGTTGTTCTTCTTATTCACGTACTTACTAAAACTAAAAAAACAATACAAGCCATCATCTTCTTCTCTACTTACTCACAAAAACTGAAGCTAAGCACAAAATATTCTCTTCACGTGCACACTATAACTGAGGCCAACAACGTGCGGTTCGCATTATCCTTTGATGATGATGTACCGTCAAAAGTTTGCGTTCGCTTTCGTTTCAACGTACACATTGAATGAACGAATGCGTTCGCTTTTGTTCGCCTAGTGTATTATCTCGGCATTGTGTATATTCTTATATTACACTAAATTATATTACCAAGTACACTTGTAAAAAACTGCTCCAATAAGTTTGTAGGTTGCTCTGAATAATAGACAACAAGCAATCCAATGACCTTCTCGTGATCCATATATTTGGCAAGACATAATTCGCAGTATGTTTTGAAAAGTCGGGGCTAACTTCTTGATAGCCATAAATTTATTACCACTAGCATTTGTTACAATTTCGTATTAAATGGAACAATATTCCTAAGCATCAGCTGTCCGTTCCTCCGTCGTCGTCCTCTCTTGAATCGTAATAGGTATAAGATTAAAATTTTCGCAGAATGTGTAGTTCTATCGGAGCAACAGTAACATATACTTCAACTAAAATATATAATTAAAAATTTACAGGGGTTCCCATACAAGAAGAATGTTGTTGCTATAATTTTTCGCTGTTTACTTTTTACTTTTTTAATATTTGTGTAGTATACTTTGAATATTTCACCTTTGCCACAAAATATCAAATAAAAATTAATGGAAAAAACAAATCAATTTTACATAACTTTAGACAAATAGTGCGATGGTACACAATTACTAATGCTTTGCCCACTTGACTGTCATAGGTGCTACTGGGCACGGACTGTACTTGCTGCTGATAATTTTCTGATATATCACACTGGGTTTTAAATATCTCTAATCCTTTCTGTGAAAATGTAAAATGTAAATGTAATTTGAAATGCCAATTATCAGAATATAAAGAAAGCTTCGACTAATTGTGCCCATAATGGTTTCATATCTACAATATTTTATTTATTTATTGATTTATTTATTAAGAAGTAGGCTTTCAGCTCACATACCATATTATAATCGTATGTAGGTTGAAAATTAAATTTCTGTGTGAGCAATTCTCATCGTTCAGTCAGCTGTGAATTGGTGTGAGAATGATATGTAAGCCTCAGTTAACTTTCTTAATTACAACTTATTGAATACTCGTTTCTGTTCAGTTTAATACCGTTGTCTATGTGTGTTTATGTGTATTTATAAATGTATCTATAGATATATTGTATCTAGCATATTTAGTCTTAGAAACAGTAATCTACTGCATTTAGTTTGATGACCCACAGCAACATGTAAGTTTCCTTTGGTAAACTACTAACCGTGCGAATGTTTGGATATGAGGCCGACATAGTTGACCGCTTAGTTTTAGCCTTTTTCAATACACATACTTTCCCCTTTTTTCTCTTTCCTTTTCCTCTCTATCCTACTCTTTGTATATGTATAATACATATATTTATATGTGTACAATGAAGTACCAGTGTTTTACGTGCTCATCTATCTGAGAAGGCTTAAGAGCACGATGCCAAGCACATGGATTGATAAACCCCAATTAGCAATTGAACAAGAAAATTGAATGTTGAAATTGAATATGATAGTTGAATTTGGAAATTGAACAAGAAAGTTGAATGTAAAAATTGAAGATTGTAGTTGTATTTGGAAATTGAACATGAAAATTGAATGATAGAATTGAATATAGAAGTAGCATTTGGATATTGAATAAGAAAATTTAATGTAAAAATTGAATATAGAAGTTGAATGAGCCAACTGAATAAGAAAGTTGAAAGTAAAAATTGAATATGATAGTTGAATTTGGAAATTGAAAATGAAAATTGAATGATAGAATTGAATATAGAAGTAGCATTTGGATAAGAAAATTGAATTTAAAAATTGAATATAGAAGTTGAATGAACCAACTGAATAAGAAAGTTGAATGTAAAAATTATATATGATAGTTGAATTTGGAAATTGAAAATGAAAATTGAATGATAGAATTGAATATAGAAGAGAAATTTGGAAATTGAACAAGAAAGTTGAATGTAAAAATTGAATATGATAGTTGAATTTGGAAATTGAACAAGAAAGTTGAATGTAAAAATTGAATATGATAGTAGAATTTGGAAATTGAACAAGAAAGTTGAATGTAAAAATTGAATATGATAGTTGAATTTGGAAATTGAACAAGAAAGTTGAATGTAAAAATTATATATGATAGTTGAATTTGGAAATTGAACAAGAAAGCTGAATGTCAAAATGTAGTAAGAAAGTTGAGCCTAGCAATGGAATACGAAAGCTAAGCTTGTTCAATATAATAAAACGAAATTTGTATGTAGAACTAGAGATTATTTTTCTTCATAAACTTATAGTTTGTGGCCATAGATTCTCCTGATTTCTTGAATCAGCTAGGCTTTTGTATCCCCAGTCGTCCTATTAGAAATTTTGTTCCTTTAAACCTGAATAGATGCACAACTAACTATGCCCTCCATGATTCTTTCCAAGTTTTTATGCATTCTTTATAATAAGTTCTATCAGGTCCTCTCGCCTAAGATCTCGACTTATGAGTTTAACATCATCGTCCTTCATTGCCTTCGGGAATGGGAACAAACTGCTACTGCTACATAAATATTTTCAAACCATTTTTTAGTTTCAACTAAAAGATTTAAGACCATGTTAATCCATGACCAAACTGAGCTAGGTTAGTTCAGCGTTTCTTAAACTTAAAGAAGTGCCGCGTAATATGTATTAACATGTAAGTACTCTCATAGGCCCCGAAGAGCGATTATTGTTAAAAAAAAAAAAAATATTTATAGAGAAACAAAGAAATTCTTTTTGCGTTTTACAAGGAATCTCTTAAAGTATTTCAAGCGGCTTTGAGTGGCTCCTCGTCTTTAGGAGGAAATACAATAATATAATGACTTCTTCCATGTGAATTCTTTACAATATGTTTGTATATATGTAACAGTTTAAGAACTGCTGGATTATGTTGAGTGAAGTAAGGAAAGCTTCACTAGACTGTGTGTCCTATACTAAGTACTTTAGGTCAGTTAGATTTTCTGTTCTTCTTCTACTACTGCATCAGTTACTGACCCCTTGGAACCACTGACTACAGTTTAAAATACGCTGGCTTCAATTTAAGATGGGTTAGGATAACTTTGTTAATCTGGGATAGTTAAGGTCAGTAACACTGTTCTGTTCAGTTGAGTTTTGATGGCTTCTGTCTTTTACTCTTACTTCAGTTGTTGTTTGTTGTTTTTAGTTTGGTTTCTGGTTGCATTCTTTTGGGTCCATTTTTGTTTTCTACTTTTGCATGCATGCAAACACTTTTCAAACTTTATCATATTTAGGTTTTTCTTTCTCTCTTAATCTTTGGTTCTCCTTCTATTTCATTCTATGTATGCACATGTGTAGGTTGTTTGTTATGTATGTGTGTTTGTTTGTACATTGGTTGCAGTTTGTATCTGCATGCATAAAATAGATTGCAGGCAATTTCATAGTGAACTATTCTATTAAGAACATTTTCCAAACAAAAACTTTTCAGCAAACAATTTTCACTCGCTTTTTGCTTTGGTCTTCTCCTTAGATATTTTTGTGCTCTGCTTTTCATGTTGCTTGAAGTCAAAGCAACAAAAATTAAACACTAAAAATTTAAAATAATATATAACAAAAAAAATAAGCACAAACTCTGCTGTTTTTAGTTATGGTACACGTTCTTCACCCACTCACTTACTCACTCACCCACTCACTCACTCACTCACTCACTCACTCACATATGCTCGCATCAAGAAATTTACATTTTATTACATAAAAGTCTTGAAAAGCAACCAATTCTATTATATCACATCCATTTATGTCTTACTTTTTCATGTCAGATGACAAAGTTAAGGACATAAAATTAAGATTCAGTTTACTGAGACAAAAACATTTAAAAAACAAAACAAATAAAATTGTTACTTTGGTTCCACCTAAGCTTATGTGTTTTTTTTTTATACACCCCCGATCATTAAAATAGACTCAAGGTTTTTGAAAGTGAAACTTCTAAAGTAGATGGTCAAATAATAATACAAAATATTATAGAGTTATATTGTTTCAATACAAAAGAGTTATTTTATTTTTCGGTCATTCGGCCACTTTTTCGTAAGTTCTTTCGTAAGATAAACACATTTTTTACCTCTCTCTTACTCATTCATAAGCATTCATTCTAACGCAGCAGATGAGCCCGCACAAGACAATGCGCATGCGTCTGAAGCATTATCACTTTTGATTTTCGTCACATTTCATTTTCCAATTTTTGAATTTACCTCCCTTCGCTAAAGAAGTTTCACTTCCACATTGTGCTTATGAGGGTGAGTCACACTACTTAATTATTTTGTTATATATAATACTAATTAAATAAAATAAAATAGTAAATAAAAATTACTAGAAATGACGAAATCGTCCAAAAAACTTAGTGTTACCTCATATTTTTATAAAGTTTTAACCTTAATTTATCATATTTATTTGAAATGATTCCAGATATTCAAATTATCTGCCAGATTAATAGACTTGATGCGAAAGATATCCGCACAAGAAATACTGCATTGTCCGCATATGTGGTAGCTAGTGTTTTCTCATCGATTGGTATTTTGGTATATCACTAGAAAATAGCGTGTACTAACCGATCCCTGGGAAGAAGTTAAATATTATTTAAAAATTATACTGTGATTTCGTTATCTTTGTCACGTTCTATTCTTCTTTATCTGACTTCCTGTCCACATAAGAGTTAGATACTATTGCTACTGCTGAGTGTTTTAAGATTTCCTACAGCAGACAGTCCAAAACTAGCTAGGACCTTGGGTAACTTCCTATTGGCTGCCAGTTACTTCCTCAGTTTTTGATTATTTTGCACATCATTGGATAGTAGCATCTTCATTTATTTGATAAATGTATGTTTCAATTCAAATATGTCTATGCTGATTTGCAAATTGTGGAGTAAGTTTTCTTAAAGCAGTCAATGATTATAAGAAATACATACTCGTACATACTTATTAGACACATAGTATTATTTTTGAGTTAAAATTAATAAAACCAGGATCATCACTCAAGGAAAACAGGATTCATTTTAATCTAAAGAATTAGTTAAACAACAAAATGTTGCATAAGTTAAAAATAATTAAGAAAACGTGTTAAGCTGATGAATCTGATGTTGTTATTTTGTTAATTTATGTATAAATATTTACCATGAAATGAATCATTAATATGTTATTAATGAAACTATGAACTAAATTTTAAGATTTTCCCTTCAACACATGCAGTAGTAAAATAGTATTAGTTCTAAGCGTCAACAAACAGAAAAGAGCCTTCAAAGTATCTTAATTGGTGTTTTGTCAAATAGGCATAAAGTTTTCATGCTACTCAATTTCATACACTCACTCACTCACTCACTCACTCAGTCACCCATTTACTCACCCATTTACTCACTTAGTGACTCACTGATTTATTTAAATCTTCTACCGAAAATGGTTAAAATTTTACCCTTTCGATTTTCTTCACTCACCACTCTCCACTCACCACTCTCTTTCTACCCTGTAGCATATTTCCTATATATATTTTGATTTATAAATTTTTAAATTGACCGCAAATCATTTAAAACGCTTTAACACATGCTCATGACAAAATGTTTATCAGCTGTCCCATAACAAAATATAATCTCACTTGGAGCAACGACAAGGACAACACGAAACAAGAGTCCCAGAAACCTAAAAAAGTATAAGGAAAGAAACAAAACCCAACAGAACGAAATGGAACAGAACCCAGACAAAGGTAAAGACAAGGATAGCTCAAAGTATCTTTACTAAGATACATACATACATATACTTTGTAGGCATATATCTATGTATATAGGCATGTATGTGTTTGTATTGAATGTTAGCCTTATCCTTATATGTTGTACACGTATGAAATATGCCGGACAGAAAAGGGAAAATCCCTTTTCAATTTTTAAAGGCAGCACATACTCATATGCAGAAGACTTACATTCTTACTTTAGGCTTTCATACGTTTGTTTGTAGGTATATACTTGTACAATACATAAGTATGTACATATGTGTATCATTGTCGTGTATTTGTGATGGAAATTGCTGTGAATTTATCATTAAATGCAAGGGTTAGGACAAGACTTAAGCCTTCCTGAGCCACTTGAGTTTCTTTCGAACCATTTTCTACACCTTCTTTCATTCTATCTATGTAGGTATGTATCTATCAATCTATTGGTATCTGTATCTTTCTATCTGTGTGTGAAAAATGTTATTGATTATGTGTGTGTAAAATTTCATAAACGTATTTCGGATGAATTTTGTGGAAACACAAAAAAATTTATGCATAATTTTGCATTTTTTAAGTTCAAGCAACCACTACGTTCAACCTCCATCAAGAACCATTTTGGAACGTTTTATTTATCCACAACTAATCTTCTTCATAGTTTTATATATTTTCTTTTTGCAGAAAAGAATTCCAACTTATTATTGGACAACAGTATTGGCGTTGATGAAGCACGAAGAAGAGAGTCAACATAGAAACAGTTGAGTTCTTTGTCTTTTACTTTAAGACACCCCTTGCTAGCGTATATAGACAGGGAGCGTTCAGGGTAATAAGCGAAGTATCGGAAGATACCGACCTGGTACTGGATGGGTCAGTCAGTACCAATAGACCTGCTTGCAGAAGTCGCAAATGACAGTGAACACATATTTTCAATGCGATCTACTCTTTAAAAAACCGAAAAAATTGAAGCAAACTCGCTTTCGTACTAAGCAGAACATTTCATTTTGTTGTCCAAATTATGTTTTCCGTCTTGTGTTAACAGTTGAGCAAAGAAAACAGTCGGTCTAAGAATAAAAATTTAACAGGACAATTCGGTCGAGCTCTCAAAAAATAAGTGTCATTCGGTAAAAATTTATACTAAAACTGTGAGTGGAAATATACAAATCGTCACGTTTTGGTGCCTCCAGCAATTTTTTTGATTTCTTTTTCAATCAAAGTATCTATTGAAACCATGTGTGAAAAGAACCTGAAAAAAGAGTCTTTGATTGTGTGTTTCTTTTCAATATTTTCTATTGTGTCCACAAGAAAATGGTTTTTCAAGGCAACCCGAAGGATATGAATGTTATTTGCGACCTCTGTCTGCTAGTCATAGGGAGAACAGAGGTCTATGATTGTAAATCGCGGCTTTCTAAGGAGGCAAGAGTAGAAAGAATCCAGTTGAGATGTTCAACAATGAACTCGTTGGGATACCTTGACAAAAGGGCGCTAGACGTACGGTCAAATCGCTAGCATATCGGAAAACATGGCGAGCCAAAATTTAATCTCACTCAGCTTCTGAGTGGCCTGTGATGCTTCCGTTAGTATCTGTGCAAGTTCCATCATGATGTATGCATTGCCGAAACCTGTTTGAGAAAGACGCTGCACATGTCCTGTTCGAATGCGGAAGATTCAACATGGAGCGACAGGAGCTGAGAGAGGCCTTAGGAGAGTACCCTACTAGCAACCTTGGGTAGTTTAATTTTTTATGTGTCACCCGTTTGTCAGAAAAAAGGACAGCGGGAACCGAGATGAGTCCCTACTATAGGTATAGTCCAATTATTGTACGTTCTACTGACAGTGAAGAAGATAACATTAAAAGCAAGACAAGGAAGTGAAAATAGAGCTGCAGAAACTTCCAAACAACGAGAATATTAACTTGAACAAGACCGAAACAAAGCATCAACATCAAATCTGCAGAAACACCCGAACAAAAAAAAGCATCAATTCGAAGAAAAAAATCCAAAGCAAAACACACAAATGAAAATAAAGGTGTAGAATCATATCAACAATGGAGTGTAGCAAAAATAAAATAACTTGTTTCATTTTTTATATTATCGAACTGAAGTTTCGATAATATACTTGGAAGTGTCTCATCCATGTAAATTTTAAGATCCTATGACTACCAGATTGTATAGTTTCCATACAAACCCCGAACAAAGCTTGCTCGCCTCGTCCTATTTGTGTTAATTTTGGGATTCAACATACATAGCAATCGATGCGATATTGATTGAAAGCTTGTAAGCCCGGGAAGACTACAATAAGGTTTGTACAACTAAAATTCTTACAATTGAATTTTTAGAAAAATACTTGAGATTATGTTACGTGTAAAAATTGATGATCCATATTTATTATGACAAATCGTTAAACTATTGCACATGTTGGATCTTGTTGTTATCGAAAAGTGTATTTAAAAAGAGACTAATTCAGTCAAATTCCATCCATACTTTTCCCCGTCTTCGGTTAACATTTTTACTTTTCGAGTCAATCAAGGTATGTATATCACAATGCGTTGAAAATATATAATCTTCGATGAAAATGAATTTAATAAAATGTTTGCAGTTCTGGTTTTCTCTCCCATTCCCATTCAGTTTTGGAACAATTGAATAAAAATCAAAAACTACAAACTTAAAGCAGCTTAAAGGATAAGCAAACTAAATAAACGATGCCTGATCATGATACTGAAGATAATACAATACTAAAGCTAATACCAATGCTTTCACTCATCGTGATGATGACCGACAAAGTAACAGCAATAAATAAATCATAAAAAATAAAATAAATAAAATATACAAGAGTTAACAATGAGTATCACAGGCTTAACTTAACTCAACTCAACTCAACTCAACTCAACTTGACTCAAGCCAAGGAAGGCTTCTTAACTGATTTTGATTTTGATTTTGACTTGGAGCTCGATGTTGATGTTGATGTTGACTTCGAGTAGCCTTTTTGCTTGGCAAATTGCTCAAAGCGTCGTTATAGTTTACACTTGGTAGTAGTAGTAGTAGTAGTAGTAGTAGTAGTAGTAATATAATAAAACCCAACACCCTCTGACTTGACTTTCTTGGACTTTGAACAACCCATTGGCATCTGTATTGTAATCAATGTGTTGAACAATAAAGATATTTGGCTATTATTCTCGGATTTTCCGTTGAACCAAAGTAGATTGCAACTTAATATTTTGTATTATATTCACTAAATGTGAGGGTGTGTCTGTGCGTGCAACTGCTTGATTGTGTTTGCAAAAATTCCGAAGCCAAACTTGCAATCTCTTTGTTGTTTGTTGGTAGTTGGTAGTTGGTAGTATCTATGAAGCGTAAATAAGTAAATCTTGTGCGCTCGTTTGCCTTTCATACTTAGTTTTACAATATATTTCGGTTTATTCTTTTGGCCTTCATTCTTACACTTGTTTTTGCTGCGACTGCTGCTGCTGCTGCTGCTTCTAGTATTGTACTTATTCTGCTCCTGTATTCTCATTCTTCTTTTGGCGCCTATAAATCAAGACGAGAAATATTTTTGCGAACAATTCATTGAATATACTTTACTTGAAACTTAATATGCAATATATAATACTCGTATCTGCCAACTAAGCAAATTAGAATTTCATCCAAAAAAATATTGTTAAAGTATCTAATACTATAATAGTGGATAATATCTAGCTATATCGCTTTACTATGTACTTTAGTTGAATGTATTTTTCACTCTATGTGACTGTTATACAAAACTCTGATAATACCAACAAACATCCAATTTTTAATGGGATCTCTAATAATCACATTGTTGGGATGTTTGTAATACTTCAACGAGCGATTCAATACTCCAGAATAATACGTTTGGTTAGTCCCATCTTGACGTGTTGATGGCGCTTCGAAGAACTGGTTGTGGTAATCCTCATCAGCGCCAACTGACGACATTTTCTATTTCAATTCAATAGAAATACTGATACACTAACACTTTCTTATTGAAAGTCTACTATTAGGATTATCTGAGTTTGTCGATGAAACAGCAACCAAATCCATCGAACAAGGGTAATATTTTGGAAAAATTAAATGGATTACCTAGTGCTATTTTGGCAGTAGAAGACAGTAAAATAATCTAGAACACAACTATAAAAATTCATTGAATTTGACTCCATCGGATTGGAGTGCAGTCCAAAACTCTGTTGATTCCCTGAAGACTTTCTTAAAATTAATATTAATAGACTTAGGAACCACTTTCTCCATTGACTTCATTCATAAAAAGGATGACGCAGTCTGTAATATGGCGGTATCTTCGAAAGATTCCCTCTCCGAAAAAAATAAAGAAAAAACACACACACACACGGATAGAGTCTTCGGAAAATGGTGAGCCCGTGAGCCAGGAAACAGAAAAACATAACGCAAGTTTGGTAAAACATTAAATTATCAGAATGAGTGACATCTACCTGCTGGAACCATTGCGCATTGAGGTAAATTGTTTTCAATTTCTTTAATTTCATGAAAATTGCGCTTTTTTTTATTTATTGCTGGAATATTTATACGGGTAACCTATTAATCGTTACCTCTATCAAAAACAAAAAGGGCCTAGTACACGATGTGTACATGTCACACAGAAAACTGTAATTATTAAAAGAATGGTCAAATAAAAATGCATAATATTTTGATTAATAAAATGCTCTTCTAGAAGTCCGCGATGAAACAAAATTGTAGCTTGAATCTACCATAAATCGTGTTATTTTTCTTTCTTTTTCTTTTTGTATTAAAAGTTTCAATGCCAATTTTTTAGTTTGCAAATATTATTCATTTATTTATTATACAATATTATTATTCTCATTCGAAGTATTTGAGTAATGTCAGTAAGTAGTAGAGAACTCTCTTGTAATTCATGGGTTTTCCACTTTCTTTTTTTCTTTGTTTTTTTCTTTATGAGTATTATAATTATTAAATTGACTTTTGGTTTATTATTTTTATTAAATTAATTTTCTGATTTTTCTTTTCTTCAATTTTACAAAAATATTTGCAAATCTTTTGTTTTTCATTGAAATCGTGACAATAAACCAAATACAAAAACTAACATTTATAAATTTGTGCAATATTATTTCATTAATCCAATTGTATGTGAAATTGTAGTAGTTGGAATTGATACATTTCATTAAAACACGTTGGTTTTTCTTCATTTCATGGGTTTTTTTTTATTTTTTGTAATATACAATTAATAAATTTACTTTTTGTTTTTATTTTATATCATCATTTATAAACTGTTTCTTTTTTTTTGTTTTTTCTTTTATAAAAATGTGTGCAAATCGTTGCGTTTCATTTAACTTTTTCCAAAATATCGAGATAAATCATTTCACATTTTTCTTTTAAAAATTTTAACAATTCTTGGAAATACTCCATAAAAGTCGTTAGTTTTCCTTCAAGGGTTTTTTTTTTTTATTTTAATATAAAATTATTAAATTTACTTTTTGTTTTTATTTTATATCATCATTTATAAACTGTTTCTCTTTTTTTTTTTCTTTTACAAAAATGTGAGCAAATCGCTTTGATTCATTCAACTCATTCCAAAATATCGAGATAAATCATTTCACATTTTTCTTTTAAAAATTTTAACAAATCTTGGAAATACTCCATAAAAGTCGTTAGTTTTCCTTCAAGGGTTTTTTTTTTTTATTTTAATATAAAATTATTAAATTTAGTTTTTGCTTTTATTTTATATCATCATTTATAAACTGTTTCTCTTTTTTTTTTCTTTTACAAAAATGTGTGCAAATCGCTTTGATTCATTGAAGTTATTCCAAAATATCGATATAAATCAATTCAACAATGTCTTTGTCACTCAGTTTAAAACCCAATACATGAAGTTTTTAATATCATTTTGACATTTTTCTTTTAAAAATTGTTAAATGCAATCGTAATAGGAAGTAAGGATGCTTAGGGAAAGTGGTGCAATACGCAGTAAATACGCATTGTTTGGATTCAAAAATATCTTTGTTTTTCAAAGTATTCTCCACTTTTGCATTCGCATGCGTATGTCAATTTCGAAGCACCTTTTTCACTGCGATTGATGTAACTCCAAAACATGCTTTTTGTATGCATCAACCGCATGTCGAAAATCATCGATCACGTAATTTGTTCTTCCCTGTTGGGAACAAAAAGAAATCATTCGGTGCTAAATAAAGCCTGTATGCCAGATGACCCATTAATTCAACGTTTTGTACCTTCGAATACTCGGTTGTTTGAGCCAAAGTGGGAGAACTTGCATTGTCATGATGAAGAATGATCCGACGTCGACCGTTTGTTTTCCTCAATTGTCCAGAAACTTCTGCCATTCTAGATGGTCTTGTACCATTTAGAATTGACCGTTTTACGATCCCCTGGTGGCACCGTTACGATATGTCCGGTTATTCCAAAGAAACAGGCCACCATTTGCATTGTGCGTGAACAACTTTCGTTGGATTGTCATCCTCTTGGAACACCCATAATGTTCACGATTTAAGTCCATTTTTTTCTCAAGCTGAAATTTTCAAGTTAACAAAAAGTAAACAAATAGCGTCGATATAACAACATATTATTGTATAAGTACGAATTTCTTTCTTTCTCTGGGAAGATATGAATATTTTCAGATATTCTTCATTTTTTTTCATTATGGGTTCATCCAGTATGTAACAGGTTGAATGGATTGGGTCTAGTTCGTTCTCACGCGACTATTATTTTACACAATATTTCTTCTCAGTATTTGAGTTATTCAATTAAAATTTTTGCTTGAATCCAACAGTTAAGTTAAGAATACTAAGACTAGATTAAATATTCAGGAAAAATATTAAATATTAATGCAGGGAAATTGGAAAAATTGTGGGCAGAACACATCACAATCGACGGTTGCTTATTTTTCTTTTCGTCCCTAATTCTTACAAATCGTAAAAAAGAAAAGATTTTGTAGAGAATCCAGTAAAAATGTACTGCTTCGCTAATTTTATCTGGTGAATGTTTGTCTTAGGAAGTCTTTCTGACCCAACACAATTTGAAAGATCTTAAAAGGATATGCGTATTATGGTCATAGCACATTTATTCCTTGATCGTGCAGCTTCCATACAAACCCCAATTCAAATTCGTGTTCTTATTAGAAAAACTTTTTATTTTCTTGTAGTATTGAATTGAAATTTGGATAGTTTAAGTGTCTGATTTATATCCACAAGCCATGTAAATTTCAAACCCTTACGATTACTGGATAGTATAGATCCCATACAAATAATTCGGTTCTAATGTTTAAATGATCAATCAAATCAATAATTAAATTAAATATTTCTGTTTGCTCAATCACAGTTAAACTTTCTTTTCTTATTTGAAGTTGTTTAAATATTATCACGAATCTATACGACAACATGACTGACAAACATGACCAAATTAGAAATATGTGCTCAAGTATCAAACAAAAACAAAAACAAAAACAAAAGAATACAAACATAATTCAAACAAATGTGAGGAATAACAAAATAAAATAGAACAAATAAAGACAACATAAAAATTATAGAGATATTTTTTATTATAACAAAAAAATTCTCTAATAAAAAGAGATTCATTGCTGGTGGTGGTGTCGTGTCGGGCTGTGAATATTTACAGGTATGCAAAGTAATAACGTTTGGTTTTTATCAACATTGCTATATCTCAGAATGCAATACAACACAATTTTGAATTTTGAATGGGCAAATAAATATACACGTACTACATACATATGAACAAACATATGAAACTCGTATATGAGTGGCCGTCATAGTAACCCATGCTGCAGGTGAGTAAAATCCTCATTCGACTGTTAATGTCAGGTGATTTCGGGGCTACTCATGGTAATCTGTTGTCGTTACGCTCACTGTGAGCGTTCGCATTGCAAAAATATATTGCTTTTGTCCACAAACTGCAACTCGCGGCTTTTATTAATTCATTTCGTTTCGCTTTGTTTCGTTTCGTTTCATTTCGCTTTCTTTCACGTTTTTATATTGCACGCAACAAATAACTTAAAATAAATAATGAAACGTCCAAAATGTTTGCAATAACAATCCAACCACCATCAGCGTACGGTAAAAGGTTTAAAATGCAACAGGCATTGGTATCTGAGATGAAACTGTAAGGCAATTTATAAATCAATTGAAAAAAAAAAACATTCAACAGAGGAGTCTATTTTGAGAAGATAAATATATATATATAGAGTTATATTGGGGAAAATCCTTTGCATAAAGTTTTAAAAGTTTATCACAATTTTTCTAAAATTATAAAAAAAAAATATTCTTCAATTAATAGAAAAATAATCTTAGCTAACAAAATCAATTTAATTAGGATCAACTGACTGTTATTATACAGCAGAATGATGGGAACTCAATGCCTGCAAAAATCAAGGTAAATGCGATCACATTCTTCAATAGCTAAGACATTATTCACAAAAAAGTTCGCTTTAACGAGACAAATTGTCACTGGAAGTCGTAAAATGATTCATCGTAACTGGAATTTGTTCCACGCTCTTCAAAAATCGAATACATTTTTGCATGCCCTTGTTGTCCCTAACAACAAAAAATTGGTAAACCTTTGATTTTCAATATGAATATTTAACAATTGTTTCATAATTATATGTTTATATACTCCTAGTAAAAATTTCAGCTCATTTTGTTACTGGGAACCCGTGCCGACTTGCATCTGAAACATGTTCATGCTGGTTGAACATCACTCGGAAATTGTCTCCCAGACTCATATACTTTTCTTCTCAACCAATGTATGGGGACATTCTCAAATATATTGTGACCAGGAGAACAAGGGGTAGTGAGATCCAATAAAGTTCTTTTTTTGAATACTGATTCTTATCACTCGAGCTATGTGGATTGAGGCATTGAAGTCTTGATGGAAAGTCCACGATAATGGTTCCAAAATGATGGATATGCTATCTTGTAATGAGCTGCATTCATTTTGGATGACATAAATAAGAGTTGGCATATTTCCACTTTCTCACGACTATGGTGGCTGGACAGAATGTGTTCTTTCTTGCGAATATCATGTTGATTATAGTCTATCTGAATTAAAAACTTTTTCATCGGAATTTACTACGATTTACCACTCCTTCTTCCAAGTTATGTGATTCCTTGTATTTACTATACGAGAATCTTTACGTTGGTTATTAAGCGGTGGTTCTCCCTTTATTTTAATCTTTTACGATGTTAAGCTTTAGGTAAAACTATTCATACAGTGTCAACATTTGCTTTTAATTTTAAAATTCAACAAATTTTGAAAGCCGAACAGCGTGAATTTGACGCTTCTATAGCAATTTGTCGCTCGGCAGTAGGCACCCCTCCTTATAAACAAGGCCTGTATTTATTTAAGAAGTAAATTTAGTTAAAAAACGTAACCTTCAGCACAATGTTTTTTAAGCAGAATGAAGAAATCAGATCTGTTCCTATTCAAGTGCAGAGAATTATGGATCAATTGTTATTTATATTGTGATTGATACTATAAAGACTTGATCAATATTTTGTCAAGAAAGTAACCAATAAATTTAAATAGGAGATGATCATGGATGGCATTTGAATCAATCATTTTAAAGCTTGATTTCTTTGGTAGGGTTTTATCCCAAGAATTCGACTCTTGATCTTCTCTGGATACCGATTTTGAATGGAGCCATTCAAGCGATTACATAATTGAATTGGCGGAATGGTGTTTGTGACTTTTCCCATCTCTATCTCATCTCTATTTTTATGATAATTGAGATTTAAATGGGCAATTTCACTACTTCTTTGGTGAATCGTTTGGGATGCAGCCTCTTTAGTCTTCATTGTATAGCATTTTGGATGAGTGAGGGATGCCTTTGTAGACGTTGATTGTAATGGCTGCTACAAGTAACTTGAGATCTCAATTCCGGGTAGTGTTACGGATAAACCAAGGGTCTGCTGTGATTTGTCTAAGAGCCTTGCTTTGGTAATCCTGATTTTTTTTTTTTTTTTTTGTATGTTGATGACAGCAAAGATTCCGCAATTTTGTATGACCTTAAAGCCAAATCCAAGAGACACTATTTGCTTGCAAATTAATCTCTTATTTGCTAATAATATTATCAGAAATTTATAGAAATATATTCTGTATAAATTTTGTAGAATTTTGTTTAACTTAAATGTTCTGATTGTATGTACAATATTTTGTTGCAGAAGTTTATGTTACAATGTTGCAATATTAATAAAATAATGTTTTGCTTCAAATACAATACCAACAACACCAGCAACAATAACAATAACAATAACAGCGACAACAACATCAGCAGCAAAAATAACACTAAGAGAAAATTGCAAGGAAAATAAAGCAAATTGTAAAACGAGAACTGAACTAAAAGAAAGAAGTATAACGACGGCAAAAATGATTAAGTAAAAACAATGTTAACGCAATTAAGACTTCAAGGCGTAACAACATGTAAAATTATATATACGAGGGTCATTCAGTAAGTACCTAAAAGATTATTTAGTTATAAGCATAAGGCCTGGCCTATCTCAAAATGAACATTATATTCTATAACTTATTATTACAGAACTTGATAAGAAAGGATATTTTATGGATTTTTGTTGGAAGAGGAAAGAAAATTATGTCCGAAGAGTTGATTTATATTATTATTTTTTAGTTTTCTGCTATTATTCAAAAGTCATGATTTATATCTCACAGATTGTTACTCTAAAGTCCTTCCAAATAATTGAGCTCTACTAATAAGATTACTGTCAGACATAGTAAAGCAAATTACACTTCCTTTGCAGGAGCAGCAACATCATCGGTAGCCGAAAAGCCAGAAAGTTTCTTTAAATCACTTGCACACTTCACAACGATAAACCTAAATAAAAATTGTAAGTAATTAAATAGTGGCCATCAGATTCGGATATCAATCAATTGTTTCTTTCAGATTCAAAGTACTAACATAATATTTATCTGTTATAAACTAAACAGAAGTAGATCGAATACTTATGGAATGCCACTTGTAATTGAAAATTGTTGCAAAAGGCATAACCAAGATAAGACAAGGTAAAACCAAACAAAAGGAGAGAAAAGAAGTCATGGGGGTTTTACTAAATGCCAATGCCTCAAGTTCATTGTATGTGGTTGATGTTTAGATGGAAGAGAAAGCATTTCTTTGCATTGTTGCAAAAAGGGAATAGTCACATGCTGAGGCAACAAAGCCAAAGCAAAGTCATGGTAACGGGTAATAGCAGAGAAGATGATGATGATAATGATAATGACAATGATGATGATGATAATGATAATGATGATTACACCAATGAACACAAGCACATTTGCTAGAAGTGTTCAAGTTTGTTGTTCTTAACTAAACACAGCATAAAGGCATAGCAAAGGAACCTCATATACTTACTTACTTCCTTATTTTCTTATACACAATAAAGTAGAATGCATTCTTGCACTGCAGGGATTAGTTTCACTATATTATATAGAAGATAAATACAACTACACATGTATATAGGTATATGTATTGTGAGTGTGTGTGTGTGTGTGTGTGTGTGTGTGTGTTTTCTGTGGCTTTTGAAAATACTATTTAAATTTAAATGCTGCAACATTATTACTAAATATAATTGTTCCTGACGTTGTATGAAAATGACTTTGTTCTGCAAACTTCAAAAAAAATACAAAATAATATGCACTCACTTTGTACTTACCTAGTTCCACATCATGAATAACTATGTTATACTAATGTGATTCCCCTAAATGCTTTAAGGAATTGCATCAGATACATGTATGCGTCTGTATATCTTTAGAGGCATTTTTGACACATTAAGTGCAATTTATGGAGCCTTAGATGACTTTAAGCTAAGTAAAATACAGGAAAATATATGTATGATAAAGATTTTAAAGTCATGTCCTAACATATGCATTCATATCCTGTTCCAAGTATCCTGCATCACATTGTTGTATTGTGTTGTTGTGTTGCTTTGTGTTGAAGCTTCCAATAAATTTTCCATTCTTAACATGACCAACACTATTTTCTTTTGTCCAAAGAAATCAACGTCAGCTGCTCTCATACTTCCTTCCTTATTAATAATGTCCCTTATCTCTATGTCATTTGTTCATTCAATTCATCCAGAGCCTACACACAGAGTCCTAGATGAAACTATATTAGTAAAATGAAAATTGAAATTGAAGCACTTACACTACTTATTGGCCCAAACAACATGGCAAACGATTTCAAGTCTAAGTTGGATGGACTTTGGTTTGGATTGTGGATAGAAGAAACTAGTTACTTAGTATTAGTAAAAGAAAACTGAGTCTAAATGTGAATCAGAGTTGTGCCAAAATGCAAAGCGTCCATACAAAATATCATTCATCATTCATCATTTCTGTAATGAACAGTGACTAACAACATTAAATTGGCATCCTAAATGTCCTTCCTCTATCAATCTATCTATGTATTTGTCTTTCTGCTTGTTGTCTGTCTGTCTGTCTATCTATCTATTCATTTATCTATCTATGTCTATTTGAGTGTACATATTTTGTGTGAATTGAAATTGCCTCAGTGTGAGATTTGTATATGCTTTGATATCATATTTTCATCAACTTGCAGACACACTCAATCACTCTGACTGACCGAACACATTTGACCGCATTTTATTAGATGAAACTTTTAACCGTGTTGGTAAACGTTTGCTAAGTAACTAATCAATTGTATTGAAATTCTATAAATACTTGAAATTCCTACACTTGCTTCATTATATTATTGTATTTCAACTAGAATCTTCACAATGATAATGATAATATGACAGGGTACATAAATTTCCACTACCTTAACATCTCTCAATAAAACTGATTTGGATAAAAGAAAAGAGTTTCTTAGTTTAATAATGTTTTAAATAATTTGAAAAAGAAAAATTAGGCTTAAGCAAAAATTGCTATGAAGAGTTAAAATTAATCAAAAATTTGGTTAATTGAATTAAAAATACTACAAAATATATTTTTACTTAGAAATGTTGGTATGTTAAATTTCTAGTTAGTAAAGAGTGTTCCAATTGGAGATATAGTTTTAAATTTTAAATTAAAGACATAAATTGTGTGAATTCTTTATAAGTATATTTCTTATTGGAAATTATAAAAATATTGGTTCCGATTGATAATGAAAGGAATATTGTTTATGTGACCTCCTCTGCTAGGCCATTAATATCTACGAAATAACTTCACAAAGGTTCCTAATAATCAATGTCGAGCTCCATTCTCAGTAATTGTAATGTCATTTTGATCAATGAATCAATTACACCACCACCACAGAATAATTTATATAATACAGTAACTTGCTTTTGGTTTCATTGGCTTTTGAAACAATTCTCTAGGACTTAGGATTTTCTTCACCCCACAAACGATAATTTAATCTGTTGACATCACCACCATCACCTACTTACATTTTTTGAACACACATATGCAATTAATTGAAATTTATAATCACTCGTTTCAATTAATCGTATGATCCATTAATAGATTGTTAATTTTGTTTTTTTTATATTTTGCCATCTCTAACTGAATTTTCTTTTCTATTTTTTTTTCCAAAAATCTCGACTATTTTGCCATCTAAAACTTCTGATGGAACACCCTGTAAACACTGTAATGCGTAACATTACTTCATCATCGTCATCATTATCACATCTACTTACAGTTATTAAGTACTAACATCTCCATAATTTTATTGTGTATTAATAATGATGAGGTTGATTCTGATCTTCATTGTGAGGGAGGATGCTACTGATGCTGAAGATATTAACTTATTAATTCTACCATCTTCTATGAGTTGTGTACATTGCTTTGTTTAGTTTAGTTTTATAGATTTGCAACAAATCTAAGTCGATGCCATTTTTATTTATGTCTCCTCAATTACTTTGACTCGTTTTGCTTTTTTCTTTTTTCTTTTGATTTGTGATTTGCGTGATTTGTGTTAAATGTGAGATGCTTTTATCTATTTCAATGATTGCCATTTACCAACTCCAAACATCTAGACATTTTGTCTCCTATTCTCCTCTGCCTCTTCAGTGTATTTTTCTTTATACTTTACTATTTATGATTTTGCTAGTGATAAGTATCTGATAATGACTTCGCCTTAAAGTGAATTACATTTCATTTGCTGGCTCACTTTCTTCTTGGTTTTATATTTTCTTCTTTTTTTTCAATCTTCCATTTCTTCTTGTTCCCGATTTCACTCTATGACCATCATCATCATCATCATCATCATCATCTTGAGGAGTCTTAATCTTTCCATTCCTTTCATGATAAGTTAGATAGATTTTCTTGTTCATATGTTTTTTTTTTTTGTGTTCTTTTTTGTTTGTTGTTTATATTTTTAGAAGCCTACAAAATAACTAACCGTGTATCCTAAGCTGTGCACAATATTTCATCATCATCCTTCTCCCACTTTCGTTCGTTGGTTCTTTCATTTCATTTTCGGCTAAGCTTTATATTTATTTTTTTTGGTTTTTTATTTCGTTTTCTTGTTTTATTTTTTTATAGCAAAGTTATTCTTATGCTCAGAATGCTCATGAATAAATTCATGTTTGATTTGTGCATGCTTTTCTGTCTTTAGCTGCCCACTTTCTCAATCTTTCCTCATCATTATTCCCATCTTCAACTTCATCGTCTTCATTATCATCATTATGAGCATCCGCTTATTGATGCCATTTCTCATTCGTTTTATTAAGTTAAAGTGAAGGGAATGAAAACACCAATCTATGGTAAGTATGTACAATGCTTACCTAGACCAAAAGATATACTTACATACACTACTGCAAACAATATCGTATACAAAATATAGATACAGATGAGAATGATAATGATAATGGCGATGGTGATGATGATGGTGATGATGAAACTTTAGGAGAAGAACTAAAATGTGATTTGTTCGAACATAAATCGAAAGTCAATTGGATTTATATTTATGTATCGAACGAACTCAACTTATTCAGTCTTCAGTCTTCAGTGTTCATCTTCATCATCTTCATCTTTGTTTCAATCATCTTCAGCTTCATCTTCATCTTCATGGTCATGCAATCCACGCACAAGCACACATAAGCATTGTATTCTATTCTATTCTATTCTATTCTATTCTATTCTATTCTATTCCATTCCATTAAATTCCATTCTATTGACTTTTGAAAAAAAGTTTCCGAAGAAAAATCCTTTAATATTGCAAACAGGCAAAGGAAGCAAAAAAATAGAAAAAGGGCACAACACACAAAATAAAACACAAGAAATTAAATACGATAAAGGAAGATTGGTCCAGCAAGCGAATTACTTATGCCATTCATTCATTGGATCGCATTCATATTATAATCGACCACGTGATATTTATATTTATCTACTTATACACATGCATAATCACCTACACACATATACAAAATACATACATACACACATACACACACACAAGTGTGGCAAAAATTATGTACAATTATTTTTAATATATTAAGATTCTCTCATCTATTGGATATGAGAATAAATTCTAGTCTTTTGAAATACTTATGTATTCAATTTATTTCGGGCTTGGAGCCACTCCCCATCCATTCCAACTTATATCAATCATAATTCCCAATCGGGTTGATCTATTAATATTTAATGCATCGAAGTGTTTCAATTGAATTGATACTTTTGTAAAGTATTTTTTCTGTGCCCCTGCTCAAGTCACCTTTGTATTTAACATGCTCTCCATCAATGCTCCTTTCACTTATCGATGGTTTTTTATACTCTTCACGCTGTGAATAGGATTATACTTTTGTCATGAAGTTTCTAAAGGACAGTACAAGACATCGGCGAATCCCATAAAGTATATACAATCGATCAAATTAAATTAAGCCATGTTTGTCTGTCCATCTGTCGTCAGTTTTTGAGCTAAAAAGCTGTAAATTTGTCGGAACCCAATTAAGATTCAGGTTCTTATTGTTGTTGTACTATCAAACTGAAATTTGGACACTATAAGTGCCTCACCCATATAAATTTCAACACCCTAGTATTACAGGATCGTAT
This sequence comes from Amiota minor, assembly GCA_037043295.1. Taxonomy (NCBI): domain Eukaryota; kingdom Metazoa; phylum Arthropoda; class Insecta; order Diptera; family Drosophilidae; genus Amiota; species Amiota minor. The sequence goes on along the minus strand of JBAMAW010001498.1, from coordinate 54,009 downwards.
AGGTCCCAGCTCCCAGCTCCCATACAAGTATTTCGGTCTCTGTTTTAAAATGCTGTATGTATACTGGCTCCGAATGCAAAATCACAGAAGCGTAGACAAACCCGTTTTCTAGGGTACATAAACTTCTGCTACTTGTGAAGTGCTGATCATCTAAGCGAACTTTGTTGAAACATTTCCTGAGGTATATCTTCGTCTTCGCTAAATGATTCGTCATCTCATGTTGATCTCTGTATGGGTCTTACGACAGTCGTTGGCAGCTCTTTCAAGCTGTGTCCGCTATCATTTATTCGTGGCAATTGTGATGGCATCTTGATTCTTTATCGCAGCTGGGCGTATGGTTAAAGTGGCTTATACATGAACCGCGGATTCTTCCTTAAACATCGCATTTCGTCAATGGTTTTCCTAAATTCCGGCAGATTACAGTCAAAAACATTTTAGAAACTCATCATAACTGTCGGAGCAAGTATCGAGGTAAATAAAATTGAACAATTGACATCAGTTTCGGATTTCTCCTCTTTATTTAAACCAAATTTTGTTTCCTGGAACACGTTTTTGTTGGCTGCAAAAAGCCAATAAGCAAAGCTCGTTTCAGTTTGCATTCTGAATTTTTTTTCTGATCTAATCTTAATTCAGTTATTTTTCATTATTAGAAAACAAAATGTGAATCACTTTATATTGTTCAGCTAATGCGAACATTTTAAGCTGATAAAACATGCAATCCTGTATTCAGCTCATTTCAATGACGCCAACCTAAAGTCATTAAAGGCTTCTTATTTATAAAATATATATTTGTTTCTTTTATTATTACTAATTTTATTATTGAAAGACCCACGTAGCTGCTAATTTCGTGACAGAACTGAACTGAAAGTGCATGTTTTAAATTGAAATAAGGAAGATTGCAGGATGAGAGAGAGTGATGATGGCTCAGCAGCACAAAGGATTGGACTGGTGGCAGTCTGTAGGAATATTTAAACATCGAGACTTTAGTTAATTGGAGTTAACAGCATTTTATTTGTTAAAATTAAATTTTTCTTTGGATCCTTTGGTACACTTGTACACTTTCGTGTAATGTCAACGAACGTAAAATCCTTTTAATTATATGCAATTACTGCATTGCTTTTGTCGTTTGCTTTGGTTTCGATGTGAATGAGGATGAGTATGACAACATTGAACATTGTATGATAACGACAACAGCAGCGAATACAAATGATGATCATGATGATGATGATGATGATGGGAACACCACTCGAGGACAAAATTTAAATAAACAAAATGGGTTCGTTCTTTCATTCGTTCGTACGCTGGTTAGTTCGCTCGGTATTTGACAGCAAAAATAACAACAACAACAGCAACAACAATAATAATAAGACTAGTGGCAGCATTGGCCATTAATGTGCGTATTTATGCGTGCTGAAGTGGCATGTCCAAGTGGCGGCCGCGCATATCATAAACATTATCAGCAGAAGCAACATCAACAGTAGCAACAGTAGCAGGAGCAGGCACAGCATCATAAAAGTGATAGAAGTGGAAAGAGGGAACAAATGCACAGTATACAAAGTACACTTGTGCACACATACAGTGTAAACTCGATAATCCTAGCTGTTTGATCCCAAATCAAATATACCGAATAATAGAAATATCCTGATTATCAAAATAAAAAAGAATTGAATGAAATTTATCTTAAAATCTTAATATCAATATTTATTGTAAAAATTTTGTTTCAATCTCCCACATAAATCTTATCGTTCTACATATTTAATCCACACATGTCAAAGCAAATTTACTACTTAGATTAAGAGTGAAATATTCTGGGATTTTGATTTGTGTATGTTCTCGTGTTGTGTTCCTCATCAAACTCACCTTCGGTAAACGTATCATTGACATTCAATCACACACTAACCTCAATATGATTATAAGTATACTATGTATATACATCGGGAGAAACCATATTTTGACAAGTAGGTCAACAATTTCAATTACCATGGCAGTTCAGTTAATGACATATCAAATGGACTCCATTCTTTGTCATTAAGATAACATTTTACATTAGACCTATATCATCCATAATATACAATAATGTATAGTACCAGGCGACCGAGCTGTGTGTGCTGTGGAAAATGGGGAATCCCAATACGCAATGGAAAACAAACAAACCAAAAAGAAATTTAAAAAAGAAGTGTCCAATTTTTTACCACCACGGATTACAGATTCTACAATTTTGAACAACTACTTGTCTAGTTTATAGCATTAGCTTCATAACCCTTATAGCAATGTACCAAATATCGAGATAGTACTGTAGGTATACATGCATGCAGAAATACTCACTCTCTTGCTCTCAGCTTTCAACTACTATTTCGAGCACACTTGTCGAATATTGGCACTGACAGGAACAGCAGCCACATTATGGTAATAAATTTTACAAGCAACAACATCAGGCATTGCACAGCATAGTACAGCATCCGTTGCAAATGCTTAACCCACCTTAGTCCCACCATCTTCAACTACCATCTGAACTCCACTCAAGTTAACTCAACTCAACTCTTCTCATCTCATCACATCACATCACATTAACAGTGTGTGTTGACATTCGTTACACTGTAACGCGAGGCATGCACAAACTTAACATTTGAAGGAGTACGAGTTTGAATGTAGGTAGGATATCAATGAGGTCAACATTTCTAGTGATAACAATATGAAGACTTGCAGTGGAATAGTGATGCTGACAGCGAAATGTTGTCAGTGTCAAAGGTGGTTCGGTTTGGTTCGCTTCGTTTTGGTAAGGTTTGGTTTGGTTTGGTTTGGTTGTTGTTATCGTGTTGTCTTTATATGACAGATACTATAGTATCTATGTATATATACATACATATATTGTTATGGTTATTGTTGTCGTAAGGATGCATTTTAGTTGCACTTTGCATTAGATGCTTTATGGAGCACGCGTGAATGAGAAAAGTAGTGCGTTGATGGTTGATTTGCATATGAAATATTGTTGAATTGTATCTGTATATGTACATATATGTATGCTTAGTTAATTTATATTCACACACACACACATGCACACACATATATTAAGTATAAACCTCTAATAATGCAATAAAGTTTGAAAATGAAAATTGTGCCTCAAAATTCAAAATACAAATATTTTAAGTTAGACTCAACATTTCAATTATTGAATCATTCATTCATGCACTCATTCATCCATACATTTACACACACATACATCTATGCATCCATACATTTATACATTTACACACACATACATCTATGCTTCCATACATTTATACATTTACACACACATACATTTATGCATCCATCCATTTATACATTTATACACACATACATCTATGCATCCATCCATTTATACATTTATCCATCCATGCATCCATCCAATATTTATATATGCATTCATTTATTATTCAGCTTTTTCCAAATTCATTTTCCTTATTCGCTTCACATGTCATTCACATGTCAACCTCAGCTGATGTTGCTACTTGAGTTGTCGGGACATCTTCCTGTCCCAAAGTACTAGGGAATCCTTCACAATTAGCTCTTAAACTGACAGTCAATGACAACAAGACAACGGAACAAGGATTGTGTGAATGTGATGTCGCTGCAAGTCAATTTTGGAGAAAATATTTGCAAGAGATTTTAAAGCGGAATAAGGATTGAGGATGATGACAATCAACTCAATGGAAATACAAGTACTCGTGTTTCAGAAATGCATTAACGCCGCAAGGGAAAATAAGATGTAAAAGATCTCTCTTGATAGAGATTTCTTTCTATTTACCATAATATAGAGAGAGGGTTTTATCATAAGGAGTTGGAAAACTATAGAACCACCTAAAAATGTTTGGATTCTTTCAAAACGACAGTTTGCACTATTCTATAAAAATGTGGGAAATTAATTTATGACTTAATATAAGGTGAGTTGCAAAACCAAAGAACTATAGAGATTTTTATAGTGATGCATTTCTATAGAACCTATTGCATTTTTATTTGGTTATAAGGTATTTTAGTAAGTGATTATCAGTTGTATTATGCTTTTTTTATGCTGCTTTTGACTTCCAGCTGAAAAAATATAAAAATCAACATATTTTTTTATTATCATGTTACACCAACAAATAACAACAAATAACAACAAACAACAACAAACGCAGCAATCGAGCAAGCAACCAAGTAAAGACAATGCTGACTTTGCCACCTAACTAGAAGTATGTATCTGTTCCCAGCCTATAGTGAAACTCTTAGTGTTCCGCCTTCGATGAGTAACGGAGAACTCGGAGAACTGGTGACGTCCTTGACTTGACTTGCTGCTCTATATGCCAGTTGTCTGCCTACTTTTGATTTGCTTTCGGTTATTCAAATCGCGCTTATTCATACATATAGTGCAATTTTTTTGTTGTTGCCTCTGATGCTTCTTTTGCTCATGGTATTGGTGGTGGCGGTGGTGGTGGTGATGTAGCCGGAATGTTGTTGGTAGCGTTTCAAAGTTAATTAAAATGCTTTAGAATTTTATTCGCACATTTTGTGCTTGTTCAGCAACCAAAGCAAGCCACAGAATCAAAGTCATAGTCAGACAGGGAGGCCAGCAATAACCACAAAACCCTCATCAACCATCTCCATTATCATCACCATTGGAAAGCAAAATATGCAACACCAAAGACTAAACAAAAACCAAACAGCAACAAGAACAATTGCATTGAGTATGGTACAAAGTACGTACTACATACATATGTCTATTAATAAAGAACGCGATATTAAACAGAATCATATAATGTCGAAAAAAACATTCCAAGAATTTTTCGAAGATTTCGTCTACATACCTAGGTCACTACAATATATGAATCCTTAATAAATGCCTTAATATTAATTGACCATAGACTTCATTCAATCAATCGAAGAATGTAAATATTTGCGTATTTGGACTCCTGGGGAATAAAGATACATATGCTGGAGCAATAGACAAATATTACAGCAAAACTCATGGTATGCGTATCCCATTCCATTTACAAACTTAACTTATATCCAACTCTTTATTTGTTTTCTGTTCTTTATCATCAAAATGACCTAAAAATTGGTGTTAGTAATGGGGTCTTAAGAACTCCTCATACCAACGAGTTAAGATGCACTTGACCTTTGTTATTACCATTATCAATTGAATTTCACTGGTTTCGTATTGTGTCATTGAAGATACTAAGCTTCTTAGCTACCCTGGGAGATTTTGATGTTATGCAGAATTCTTTTCATTTTCTATGTATTTCAGAGTCTCTTCTAACTGCTTATAAAATAAAAAAACCAAATGATCCATATGAATTTTACCTTTGCATATCTACAAATCAAATTTGAGTCTGCATTTGGAGAAAAAATCCACTACGCTCAATGAGTTCATGCTGTTGAACGGACTCATCCTCCGTATTGCTGCGGTCAATCGATTCCGTGTCTATGAATTGGTTGTGTATTTAATCTACACTCACATGGAGTGACTTAAATTATAGGAATAAGTAACCTTTAAAATATCATAAGAATATCTTACTTGAGGAGTTATTGTCTCAAGGATATTGACATGGGTCCATGGGTTGAATTAAAGAATTAGCATTTGGAGGCATAAAAATCATTACAACTAAACCGTCCTCAGACTTTAACTCATTCTCATTGGAGTGTAATGGAGAGAGCTCACACGCTTACGTCTGTTCAACCATATATGTATGTATGTATTTCATAAAATTGAGCACTTGGCTATATTTCTCTGTTTAAAATTTATTTACTTCGTGAAGGCGTAGATGAGAAAGCTTTACCTGCCGCAGCAGCGAACATGGACAAAGAGATATTGAAAAAACTCTCTCGAATGGAGTAAAATCAAATCGATTCCAATACATACTTACTATTCTATGCATCTTGTATTGCACATGACACACACACACACACATACATATTTCACTAATACTATTTCGTTCAAGATCATGCATGCACACACACTAAACTAACGGGATCTTAACGAAAGCAAAGCAAAACGCTGAGGAGTAACAAAAAATGCTCGAGAGAGTCGCAACCTAAGCTCCGCGGCACTTAGCAGTGGCGTCAACTTTTTACAATTATAACTAGAAATGAGGTTTTTTTCGACTATGCCGAAAATAAAATACTGTTCACGGGATTTGTAAGGGAGGTACACTCCTTAGTGGTCCGATTCGGCTGATTCCAACAAATGTACTGCGCCTATAATGTAAACTGATAGTGTCCAAGTTTCACTTTGGTAGGACAAAAACAGAAAAGTTTTTCTAATAAGAACATGAATTCAAATGGGTGGTTTGTATGCGAGGTAACACCTTTAGTGGACCGATTCAGGTGGTTCCGACAAATTTACCACAACCTCATAAAAATTCCTATACCATACTAGTGGTCTGGGCGTAGTAGGTAGAAAAACTGGTGTTCCCACTCATACAAAGCTCAAATGAACAAATTATTTGAGATGGTTTGCCTGAATATACTCGGATCAAACCGATTTGATGTTTGCTGCTTCTTCCGCGCAAATTGATGACTTTACACTTTACATTCTCGTCTTCGTACCCTTCAAAAAACAACAACAGCAACAACTTTCGTTTAAATGAATCAGTTGCTTTTCTCATTTGATCGACATTGGAAGTCTAAAAATCTAAGTATTACTTTTTTATTTATCGAAGTCGGTTATTTTGCTGGTATTGAGCGACAAATATGGGTGATAGGAGAGGTGTATTTCGGTAAATAAAAGTGAAATTGAGTTGTTTTTTTATTTTGACTAATGGCAGTGTTAGAATTCATTATTATAGATCGTGAAATTATCAGTTATTATAAATAATATTAATTGTGATTTGTGTGTTTAAGATTTGTCAGCCATATTGTATTGTACTCGTATGTATGTATGTATTTGTGTGCGTATTATTATTATTATTATATTAGCAAACGCGATCGGGGCACACCTACATATGTACATACGAGTATTTTCAATATCATGACTTTTAATTTATTGGATTACATAATTATTTATTTTTCAGCATGCCTTCTGAGGATAGAGACATGATAGAAGAGCTACGAAAGATTATTTTACGTTTACAAATACTAACACAACAACAGTTTGAACTATGTAAGTTAAATATGATCATGTCATATAGTTTATGGTTTTTTATAATAATTATTGTATTTTAAAGACATAATATTCATAAGTTTGCTTTCTATTTGTTTCATTTAAGACGAGAACGATGATATGCCAGAGGGTCTCTTGAGGAAAAAGGCTGTTGAGATAAATCGTGCTTTAGCATTGGGCGTGGTAAGATTTAAAAATTATAGAGTAATATACTTATACGGATGAATAATCAGACCACCGGTTATAGAATTCTTGAGAAATGAGGGAACTATTAGTTATGGTAGATTGAGTTGGGGATGTTGATTGGGGGTTGATACAATGAATTGAATGTCGTGAATTGGTCACGCAGAATTTTCTGGTGTCGGCGCAGATGAGGGCGGGGTAGAGGGATTAATAACAAAACTAAAGTTATATATGCTTAATCGTTTAGCAAGAACAAGAGCAAATAGTGCAACGAGGAATGCATCAACTTATGGATGAAGAACAACAGCAGCAGCAACAACTACAATATTGTGTTATTGGTGAAGAAGAAAATGAAGAGTTTCAACAACAACAACCACCAGTGGAAGAAGAGTTTATAGAAACTCAAGAAGGCCAAGTGCCAATTAGATTGAACAATCAAGAACTCAAGGAAACAACTGGTAAATGTAACAAAACAATAAACACATGCATTTTCATATGTCCCAAATAATAACAAATTTCATTTCTTTTTTTTTTTGTGCTTACAACCAGGACCTGTGAGGGAAAAGAAGGTAAATTTGCCGAAAAATGCAGTGAAGGCGCTCAACGAACTGAAAGGTGTCGTCATTAGCCCGTTTAACATACGTTCAGTTGTGCCTGGTGTCTTTGAAGCTGTGGTCGTTATCAATGACAAAAAATATCAAGGTATTGGCTCGTCAAAAAGGAAAGCTAAGGGCATTGCCTGTGAGAAGGCATTTCGTGATGTGACAATTGCAAGGATGCATTTGGCTTATAGAAAGAAGTTTGCGCAGAGCAACACTGCAACTTCTGCAGCAGAAGGAGGCGCAAGCGGTGATGAAATTGGTGAAAGGGATAATCCAGAAGATGAGTTGGATATGAACAACCTGGTATCATTCGCTTTATTTAAGCTTTTTAGGGAATGGGAGGAGGAAGGCTTTATTGTGCCAGACCTGCACCAACAGCTACCACAGAAATCTGGTAGTGATAATGGAGGCAACGCCACACCTACACCCAAGAAACCGAAAAAGCCACCAATACGCGATAGTTTGCCACAGGACTGGAAGACTATGCATCCTGCTAGTTTGCTATGCATGGTAAGTGTTTTAAAATTAACAGAATTGATGATGATGATGATGATGCTAATAATAATGGAATTAATATATTAGATGAGACCTGGTACTTCGTATGAGGATTGGGGCGTCGTTGGTGAGGAGCCAAATCAATTGCGCCGCATGAGTGTCACTGTTGACGATCGGGAGTTCATAGCTGAAAGCAGGTCCAAGAGCCTGGCGCGCCTCAAAGTGGCAATTAATGTTTGTAATTCCCTTTTCGGAACAACTTTTCTCTTTTTAGAAGACTAAACCAAATCAAACGAGAAGAATACATATGAAATATAATAATCCAATATAACAAGCATACCATATGCACTAACTTTGCCGATTCGAGGCATTAAATTTAAATACATTTGAAATATTTCAACATACAATATTTGCATTTACATTAATTTGTAGTTTTGATGGAGAATAATAAATAAATAAATAATAAGAACCTGATTTTTAATGGTGGGTTTGTATGGGAGGTACCCTGCCTAGTGGTTCCATTTCACTGATTCCAACAAATGCACCGCGCCTGGATCAGAAACTTATAGTGTCTAAATTTCAACTTGATAGACCAAAAAACAAAAAAGTTTTTCTAATAAGAACTTGAATTTTAATGGTGAGTGTATATGGGAGATACCCTCTCTAGTAATCTGATCAAACTGAAATTTCGAAAATATAAGTTTCTAATGTATAGCCACCAACCATCCAAATTTCAAGTTCATGGGATTACTGGATCGTATAGCTGCCATACAATCCAAAATGCTTCCTTTAGTTTTTGAAAATATTGTACTCTCAGTATTTGTTGCTGATGCCCGGATAGAACTACACATTCTGTGATAATTTCAACTCTCTATCGGACGGACAGACAACGAAGTCACTGCAATATGGTTCTGTTTGGTATCCTTTGGGTATGGAACCCTAAAAGCGAACATTTCCTGTGGGCTTTCATTCAAGGGAAATTAATTGCAATTGACACAATTGTAGCTGGTAAGTATAATGGCATTTTACTTAATGATGCCGATGGCATTGATAATGAAATAATGAAAGAGTAAAAGTACGACATGGTGGTGATGGTGATGATGATGGTGATGGTGGTGCTGGTGGATAAGTTGCTCATGTTCAGATACATAACAAATAATAGCGCAACAAGAACCATTTTGCATGTTTTTATCTTGTGTTGTGTTATGTTGTGTTCATAGCCATCATCATCATCTTTCTCATCATTACCATCACCATTATCATTATCATTATCATCATCACCATTATCATTATCAAACTGGAAAAAGGAAACACTTAAAGATGTTGTCAGCTGCTGTTAATAGCCAGAAATATGTGAATGAATGCGTTTGCCTATCATCAAGGACACGTACTCGTATGTAAGTCCTTTGAAGCTTTAAAAATCAACACGCTACTACTAATACTACTACTACTGATGTGTTGATGACTGTTTCACACTCATTTTCATGTTATTTCTTAACCATCATTGATCTTTTGCTCCTTCTATTTTTCTTCTAGCTTAGGTTCCAGTGTATTGTTGTGAGTACTCTTCTTCTTGTTTGTTCTTGTTTGTTCTTGTTTCATTCTTCTTCTTGTTCATCTGTGGTTTGTTTTGCATCATTTTTATCGGGCGCATCTTTCGCTTGTAATGAAATTATGCTAATGAGTAATAACGTTAAGGACGAAGCCGCACTCACGGAACTAAAAGAAAAACAAAAAGAAAAAAAGAAATAAATCAAAAAAGTGAAAGCAAAAGCATAAAACTAAATGACGACAAAAACGATGACGATGATACTCAATACACATATACCAACATAATAGTCCACTGCTTTGACACTTTCTTGATCTCAAGTATATTGTAATGGATCAATGTTTCGTCAAGAGTGAAAGAACTTGTTCGTGTTAGGGTTGAACTTCACCAAACACTCTTTTGAATTGGCCACACGGTTGCAGTTATGATCGAGTGTAGGCGATCGTTCACCCAACGCGCGTTTAACGTTTTTATATCCAAATATTAATATAAATTGTGATGAAGTCACTCAGTTGATATGCCCACAGCTTCAGCCACGTCACGAACTTTCCTTTCCCAGTTGTCCAATTTCATTCCATTGATTTTATCAACGATCTCTTTTGGGCGATGTGAAGGTTCGGCGTTACTTGTGCTGGTATGACCACAACGGAATTCGGTAAACCACTTCTTAACCATTGCAGTTGATCGTACAGAGTTCCCATAGTATTTACCAAAGCATTCCTTGGTTTCGCTGATGGTTTCCTTACTCAAAATACTTACCTTAATGGATGAGCACACGAAATTCACCTCTTTCAATACTTTTCAATTCATAAATTCTATAATTCTTGAATATTTTTGAATGGATTCTAGTGTCCATTCATAGAACAGTTAATAAATGGTCAAAATGTGGAATTGCTCGTCCTTCCACAAATATATATTCCTCATACGCAAACGAATATCAATGTAATCTATAATAGCATTAAATATTTTACATTAGATCAAAATTCTCAGAAACTTGTCGAGCATAAAGACTACACAACATCCATGAACCATATCACTGGAATAAAGTGCCATCCAATTCCCCTTGGGCTCTTCAACATTCTTTTTTAAACACATCACTGAATTGTTTCTCCAAGTCCTCAACTTCAAGTTATATTTTCTGTCAATTGCTGGCGGAGGAAACATCTAACATATAGATGAAATAATGGAACTGGCTAATTACTGACGGCCCCAAAACGGATACAAGCACCTTGGTGGCAGTAGTAAATAAATGGGGCGTGACTGTATCCAAAGGTGCTCAAGCACATAAAAGAAAATATATAATCTGCACGGATAGCCTGTCAACAGTTTCAGGAGTTCAAAATAAATATAACAACAACCGCGATATTTAGAAATACATAAAAGGCATTCTAAGAGACATGGAACCCTCATAATGGCGATCCATTTCCCTGACTCGTGCGATCTTCCAACTTGTACCATGTTGATACGATTGAGAACGGGGCACAGTCAATTCAGTAACCAAGATTTCTTCGAAGGTACAAGCCAACCTCCTTGTTCATTCTGTGGTCATTCCTTGTCAATAAAATCACCTGCTGATTGATGATTGCATAAATCACAACATCACTAGAACACAACTCTTCGGAAACATTCAACTGTCCACATTATTCAAAATTTCCTTCCCTCGATATTATTAGCACAATATTATCCTTCATCAAATTATGTAACCTTAGTAATTTAATCTTATCTTTTTATTTAAGATAGACGTGTCAAAGGCCTTAGAACTTAAAATTAATAAATATTAAATAATAATAATTTAATTACAATTATTAACTAAATTTTATTTTTATTTTACTATCAAATAATTTTAATTATTGTAGTATGAAGTAGAATGAGGCTCGTAATACTTTTATTATTTATCATATATTGTATTTATATTTATTTAGAGACATAACTTTATAAGATCGAAATCTTATATTAAATGTTTCTATATTTAAATTGTATAATATACTTATACATAAATACAATTTCTATCGACTGATAATAATTAAAACTATAGTTTATAGTAATAAGAATAATAGTTTTCTTTTCGGTTCAGTTCGTTTCGGTTCTTTGTAATCCCAAAGGCCCAAACGATGGCAATAAATTTCAAAAATAAAAGCAAAAATTTAATGAGAAACTAGTTGCGTGACTGTACTTCTTGTTTTAGCTAAAATAGAGTTAGAGGTGAAGTCAGCTTTGGTCGCTGGTCGCCATCAGCATCAGGCCAAATCATTGACTTCATCTCTAGGCGATCATGGATATTATGGCTAGCACACTATAGTATGTAATACAAATGGTTGATCGATCGACCAACTAACCAACCAACCAACCACCCAATTTTTATCTTATTTTTTTTTTTTTTGGTTCGTATTTGTTACTGCTAATGTTGTGTTTAAAGGTGTTTTACCAAATTTAGTCCTTTTGGTCCTTTGATAGCCTTCGGTTGCTTGTCCTGCTGTCAGTTTACAATGTAGCATCAAGTCCACATACACATACACATAATAGATGTACCTAATTGCATAGAAGTGTACGTAAGCCTAACTCAATCTATTTGCAATTGTAGCTTACTTGCCTATTTGTATAAGTCGCCCGTCACCTTCTCTTTACTATTAACCATTTAACCAAACTTCCTTCCCTCTTTTCTTCGTGGCACCTTTAAGCGAACGCATTTTTCATTTCCTCGTTGCCGTAATCTTTTTTCCTTTAATGCCGTTAATTGTTGTTGGTGTTAGTGTTGGTGTTCAACAAACTTTGAAATTCGAATATTTACGTGTGCCATTTTTGATAAAATCTTTTGCATCATTCCTTTGCCTCTCACTTATTAAATTTATTTCATTTTTAACATTTTCGTTACTTCGTTCGCTCAACATTTTAAGCAATTTTTTTATTGTTTCATTTTTGTGCTTACTTAGTTGCGCGTTTGCGTAAATTTTCGCTTAATTTTCTCTTCTCACTTACACAAAGGATAACACTCTTACCCACTGATCCTACCCGACCTGACCCGAATCTATGCCTGCCTTAGTTAAGCTTTACTCCTTGTGTGTGCTTGTATTATGCTTTTTTTATGCTGCTTTTGACTTCCAGCTGAAAAAATATAAAAATCAACATATTTTTTTATTATCATGTTACACCAACAAATAACAACAAACAACAACAAACGCAGCAATCGAGCATGCAACCAAGTAAAGACAATGCTGATTTGCCACCTAACTAGAAGTATGTATCTGTTCCCAGCCTATAGTGAAACTCTTAGTGTTCCGCCTTCGATGAGTAACGGAGAACTCGGAGAACTGGTGACGTCCTTGACTTGACTTGCTGCTCTATATGCCAGTTGTCTGCCTACTTTTGATTTGCTTTCGGTTATTCAAATCGCGCTTATTCATACATATAGTGCAATTTTTTTGTTGTTGCCTCTGATGCTTCTTTTGCTCATGGTATTGGTGGTGGCGGTGGTGGTGGTGATGTAGCCGGAATGTTGTTGGTAGCGTTTCAAAGTTAATTAAAATGCTTTAGAATTTTATTCGCACATTTTGTGCTTGTTCAGCAACCAAAGCAAGCCACAGAATCAAAGTCATAGTCAGACAGGGAGGCCAGCAATAACCACAAAACCCTCATCAACCATCTCCATTATCATCACCATTGGAAAGCAAAATATGCAACACCAAAGACTAAACAAAAACCAAACAGCAACAAGAACAATTGCATTGAGTATGGTACAAAGTACGTACTACATACATATGTCTATTAATAAAGAACGCGATATTAAACAGAATCATATAATGTCGAAAAAAACATTCCAAGAATTTTTCGAAGATTTCGTCTACATACCTAGGTCACTACAATATATGAATCCTTAATAAATGCCTTAATATTAATTGACCATAGACTTCATTCAATCAATCGAAGAATGTAAACATTTGCGTATTTGGACTCCTGGGGAATAAAGATACATATGCTGGAGCAATAGACAAATATTAAAGCAAAACTCATGGTATGCGTATCCCATTCCATTTACAAACTTAACTTATATCCAACTCTTTATTTGTTTTCTGTTCTTTATCATCAAAATGACCTAAAAATTGGTGTTAGTAATGGGGTCTTAAGAACTCCTCATACCAACGAGTTAAGATGCACTTGACCTTTGTTATTACCATTATCAATTGAATTTCACTGGTTTCGTATTGTGTCATTGAAGATACTAAGCTTCTTAGCTACCCTGGGAGATTTTGATGTTATGCAGAATTCTTTTCATTTTCTATGTATAACAGAGTCTCTTCTAACTGCTTATAAAAAAAAGAAACCAAATGATCCATATGAATTTTAACTTTGCATATCTACAAATCAAATTTGAGTCTGCATTTGGAGAAAGAATCCACTACGCTCAATGAGTTCATGCTGTTGAACGGACTCATCCTCCGTATTGCTCAATTGATCAATCGATTCCGTATCTATAAATTGGTTGTGTATTTAATCTACACTCACATGGAGTGACTTAAATTATAGGAATAAGTAACGTTTAAAATGTCATAAGAATATCTTACTTGAGGAGTTATTGTCTCAAGGATATTGACATGGGTCCATGGGTTGAATTAAAGAATTAGCATTTGGAGGCATAAAAATCATTACAACTAAACCGTCCTCAGACTTTAACTCATTCTCATTGGAGTGTAATGGAGAGAGCTCACACGCTTACGTCTGTTCAACCATATATGTATGTATGTATTTCATAAAATTGAGCACTTGGCTATATTTCTCTGTTTAAAATTTATTTACTTCGTGAAGGCGTAGATGAGAAAGCTTTACCTGCCGCAGCAGCGAACATGGACAAAGAGATATTGAAAAAACTCTCTCGAATGGAGTAAAATCAAATCGATTCCAATACATACTTACTATTCTATGCATCTTGTATTGCACATGACACACACACACACACATACATATTTCACTAATACTATTTCGTTCAAGATCATGCATGCACACACACTAAACTAACGGGATCTTAACGAAAGCAAAGCAAAACGCTGAGGAGTAACAAAAAATGCTCGAGAGAGTCGCAACCTAAGCTCCGCGGCACTTAGCAGTGGCGTCAACTTTTTACAATTATAACTAGAAATGAGGTTTTTTTCGACTATGCCGAAAATAAAATACTGTTCACGGGATTTGTAAGGGAGGTACACTCCTTAGTGGTCCGATTCGGCTGATTCCAACAAATGTACTGCGCCTATAATGTAAACTGATAGTGTCCAAGTTTCACTTTGGTAGGACAAAAAACAGAAAAGTTTTTCTAATAAGAACATGAATTCAAATGGGTGGTTTGTATGCGAGGTAACACCTTTAGTGGACCGATTCAGGTGGTTCCGACAAATTTACCACAACCTCATAAAAATTCCTATACCATACTAGTGGTCTGGGCGTAGTAGGTAGAAAAACTGGTGTTCCCACTCATACAAAGCTCAAATGAACAAATTATTTGAGATGGTTTGCCTGAATATACTCGGATCAAACCGATTTGATGTTTGCTGCTTCTTCCGCGCAAATTGATGACTTTACACTTTACATTCTCGTCTTCGTACCCTTCAAAAAACAACAACAGCAACAACTTTCGTTTAAATGAATCAGTTGCTTTTCTCATTTGATCGACATTGGAAGTCTAAAAATCTAAGTATTACTTTTTTATTTATCGAAGTCGGTTATTTTGCTGGTATTGAGCGACAAATATGGGTGATAGGAGAGGTGTATTTCGGTAAATAAAAGTGAAATTGAGTTGTTTTTTTATTTTGACTAATGGCAGTGTTAGAATTCATTATTATAGATCGTGAAATTATCAGTTATTATAAATAATATTAATTGTGATTTGTGTGTTTAAGATTTGTCAGCCATATTGTATTGTACTCGTATGTATGTATGTATTTGTGTGCGTATTATTATTATTATTATATTAGCAAACGCGATCGGGGCACACCTACATACATATGTACATACGAGTATTTTCATTATCATGACTTTTAATTTATTTTAATTAATTAATTAATTTAATTATTTATTTTTCAGCATGCCTGCTGAGGATAGACACATGATAAAAAACCTTCGAAAGATTAATTTACGTTTACAAGAACTGACACAAGAAGAGTATGAACTATGTAAGTTAAATATAATCATGTCATATAGTTTATGGTTTTTTATAATAATTATCGTATTTTAAAGACATAATTTGCATAAGCTTGCTTTCTATTTGTTTCATTTAAGATGAGAACGATGATAAGCCACTTAAAGCACTAAGAGAGTGTCTCTTGAGGAAAAAGGTTGTTGAGATAAATCGTGCTTTAGCATTGAGCGTGGTAAGATTTAAAAATTATAGAGAATAGAATATACTTATTAGGACTATGCATTAATTTTAAAGGTTTTTTCACCAAAAATGGGGCTTTATTTCGATTTCAAAATGGATTGATACATCATTCAAAGTACTGTTCGTCGCTAGCCACAACCTTTTCCCATCTTTCTTTCAATTTCCGGATTCCGTTTCTCCAAAATTCCGGCTTCTGGGCGGCTATGAATGAATCGATCCATTTTTTGGTCTCTTCATATGAAGAGAAGCGGTGTCCAGCCAGCTTACGCTGCATCTCCCGGAACAAGTGGTAATCCGAAGGAGCAATGTCTGGGCTGTACGGCGGGTGGGGTAGCACTTCCCAGTTGAGCGTTCCAAGGTATGTTTTGACGACCTGTGCAACATGCGGCCGAGCGTTGTCATGCTGCAAAATAACCTTGTCGTGTCTTTCGACCGTTTCCGGCCGTTTTTCAAGCAATGCTCGGCTCAAACGCATCAATTGACGTCGGTAGACTTCCCCAGAGATGGTTTCGTTGGGTTGGAGCAGCTCATAGTACACCACACCCTTCTGATCCCACCAAATACAGAGCATGAGCTTCGAACCATGAATATTCGGCTTGGACGTCGATGGCGCCGGTTGGCCGCGCTTGACATATGTTTTTTTACGCTTTGGGTTATCGTAATGGATCCACTTTTCGTCGCCAGTCACAATACGATGCAAAAAACCCTTCCGGCCAAGTCGTTCAAGCAGCAATTCGCACGTGAAAAATCGGCGTTCGACGTCTCTCGGCTTCAACTCGTATGGCACCCAATTACCTTGCTTTTGGATCATTCTCATCGCTTTGAGACGTCTGGATTTGGTTGCTTGGTCAACGTCCAACGTTTCGGCGAGCTATTCTTGCGTTTGGCACGGGTCTTGGTCCAGCAATGCCTCCAATTCTGCGTCTTCGAACCTTTTGGGCTGGCCAGGTCGCTCCTTGTCCTCGGTATCAAAAACACCACTTTTGAAGCGTCGAAACCAGTACTCACAGGTTGAAATCGATGGAGTATGGTTCGGGTAGGCATCCAACAGCAATTGACGGGCTTGGGTGGTATTTTTCTTCAAATTGAAGCAAAAAAGCAAGGCTTCCCGCAAATTGCGTTTTGACGGCACGAAAGTTGACATACTCGGAGCACAAAAAAACTATGTTGTGTACACTTCAGCGAAATGACAGATACTGGTAAACAAAGCCTAATGATGAGGCTTTGACATGAATATAGTTACAGTATTGCCAGATGCGATACTGTTGTAAATAACGCCATATGTGTGCAACCTTTAAAATTAATGCATAGTCCCAATATATTTTGAAGTAAAGTTACAAATCTATTTAAGGTGAGTCATATTTATGGTGTTAAGGACTTACTGGCAGAAGGAAAAGAAGATTGAAGATTTGCAAAATGAGCTGAGTTTATCATCCCGGAATCAGAAAAACTAAGAGCAAAAAACAAAGATCATTATTAATTTAAAAAAGTATCAAGCACTTAAATAAATGAAAAATATACAAAAGTAATGTAAATTAGAGTCATGATTTATTATTTATTAATAAACATTTAGATTCTTACATCTTCTATTGATAATGATGACAAGTATAAAAGGGAAGCGATTCAATTCAATTGAATTATTTATTTATTATTACTATTAGCCTTAAGAATACTTAAAGCTAACAGGAGCGAAGTATCGTTGAGATTCAATTGAATTAATTATGCGAGGAACATTTAATTCTGCGCTTAACATAAAATTTTGTTGAACCATCGACACAAGTGATGTAACATTCCTGATCGGTATTCATAATACTGACAACGCCCTTTTTTACCAGGAACTCAGTATTCAATTATCTCGAAAAATTAATGAGCCATAGTAGATTCTTTTTGTATGGAGCATGGAGCGTGAGTGCCATTACTATTTGTTGAAAGATTACAACAGAAGTTCTATCTCTCACGATGATTCAATAGAGTTGATTTCAACTTAAAGTTATCCTAATTTCTGCTCATTTTGTTGTCAAATGAACAATGGGTGTGGAGTCAGCATTTTGAGCTGTCGTGGGAGCGTTTGTTATTGATTTCGATTGTTTATATTATGTATTGATCATCAAACCGTTCAGAGAGTGACCGTGAAATCGTTTAGTCAGCAATTAGTTGTATTGTGGAAGGGTATGGACAAAGCAAAGGCTTTGATGATGTGTGATGTTTAACTGCATTTTTTTATTAATATTTCTTTGCTCATCACTTTCTGTTTCCCTCCATGCAAAACTGTATTGCTTGGGGACACCAGAAGGGGTGTCTATGAGTTGCTAGGCTGGGGCGCTTTCGATATGACATACGCTCAAAGTTTTTAAAATATATACTTGTAATAATCAAAGTTTTCACTTTATTCCTAGACCATTTCTTTGTTAATTCAATTACATCTTCATATTTCGAATTTTGCATACTCTGTGACACGGTTTAATGCGTTACAAACAGTATCAGTAAAATGAAAACATTTCAAGGCAAATGTCATGCGGTATTCACTCCGGGCCTGATTCGAATCATGATTAATCATTTTCCTAGTGGTTGATGCCACTAGAAGAATGATGTCAAGTCGGGTTGGTGTTGTACAATTCGATTCGATTCAAAGTCGAATCAGAAATTGATTTGCCATGATTTGGATTTTTGGAAATCTTCTCTTTCGATGTTGGGCCATTTTTTCATGAATTTTATTGCACACCAACATAAAAGCAGCAAATTTAGTTGTGCCACCGATATACAAAACAAGATGTTCACGTTTCAAAAACACCGGTCTGAACGCCAAAGTGAATCATCGTGATTCAGTCCAGCAGATATCAAAGATTTTTAACGATCAATGTAATCTGTAGTCTTTAGTTCTTCATTTGTTGACTTTACAAATGACTATTCATTTCGGGAAAAGTCTTCAGTGACTTCAATGATGGCCGCTACATGATATCACCTAGACTTGAACTAACTTCATTTAAAAGCAAATGAGTTGCAGTCATTTCTGCCACCATCATCAGATGACTCCAAATAGTTTTTTTTAAAAGTATATTTTTGATTGCAATTTGATTGATTCATGTCAACTCGCATGCTTGTATATTTTCCGATTTATGTATTTATTTTGAAGATTTTATTTATTTATTATATTTTATTTTGTGTTGCAATATTAAAAAGAAATAAGGAATTCAGCGAACTAATTGGACCCAAACACGGTCTTGCTCGAATCAAACCATATTTATTATTTTCGTGTGCTTTTTCGTGTGTGGGCCGTAGAAAGATCAATCCGATAAAACCGTGTAAAAAGCCCTTAGGGAAATTCATTTGTCGGAAATTAAACGATGGGCAGCACTTCTCATTTTTGCAAGCTTACAAAAATACATTGAATTCTTTGTTTTATCTTTTACAACGTCACATCTATCTAAAAACGTGTGTATTAATATAAAGCTGAAAGTCACGATGGTAAAAATTGCGAAATTAGACGATTGCAAAGAGATTCTACGCTTGTTCGCTTGCATAATGAAAAATTTCTGATTTCTGAAGTTGAAAATGAAAAAATGGCTAAACAAGAAGGGAGTCCTCTGGGTGGTGTTCTGAAATGGAGGATAGAAGTAAAGCTTCAACTAAAAACCGATTTACTTAATGTCAAAGTCCGCCAGTAAGTAAGTTAATCAATTTTAAATGGAATATCAAAATAACAACAAAAATAAAAGTAGTAAAAAACTAAAGTAAAAAAAATTATATTTAAAAACTAAAATTGAATTGTTTTTCTTTGTATTTGTATTGGTTTTGATTGATTTCTTTTATTTGATTTCTAGTAAAAAGTAAAGGTGTTTGGAAATTCATCTCACTTCCTTTAAATTTTCATCAGGAAAGGTAAAGTTTGAGAGGGTGAATGAGATTGCACTCGTTTCTTATCCAAACAGACTTTTGACCTTGGATATCTTGGATTCCTTTGCCTTTTGTGGACCTGATAGTGATAGTCTATTGGAGGTATTGGTAATTCTCAAAGGATCCCCCAATCCGGAAAGAATTTGACCATTCTCTTCAGTAACTCTATTTCTAAATAAATAAATAAATGGGCGTGTCTACTCTCACAAGCACTTTGATTTAGTACTGATTTCATCAAAATGTTTATTTACGCTTTATACACTTAACCTCATCTTAACGCATTCTTGTGGTGGTTCTTCTATTATCTTCCTAATCAGATAGACGTTTTTGTCTCTATTGACATCTCTTATGATTTCTGATTGATATTAGTCGGTTTGAGTGCGCAGCTCGTTGAATTGCTTATTAGCATTGTGCACTGTGCTCTTCATGATTCTCTTCACATTATGGAATAGTATTATAAGTTTATCCTAAAGTTTGTAAGAGACAGAAGCAGACATTTGGGACCCCATAAATTATGTTACTGTGGCAACAAGTCAGAGTAGTTAATTTGGATATGTACTAAAGGAGGCATCACTGGAGTAACATTCACAGCGCTCTTATGAGATTTTAGGTAAACAAAATGACTCGGAAGTATCGGTAAGATTCTCTCAAAAATTAATTTACATATTTCCTAACGTGTTTGCAATACATTTCAGAATGGGAAATGAGAAAATTGGGCCATCCGGAGGAATCACATCAGATTGGGAGCATTTCAACCAAATTCAAACCCTTTTATTTGAGTGAAGTTGCAATCGAAAATATTGGCCATTGTTGATACTATTGCGAAACTGAAGATGTAGGTACATATAATTAGCAATTGTTTTTTATACTCGCTTTATAGGGCAGATGTTTCAATAACTGACTTAGATAAACCCACCATTGCTATATATGCAGACGACACAGCTTCAGAGATACTACAGGATTTCTTGCAAAGATTCCACGACTGGGCCAAGCATTGGAACATCGGAATAAATGCTGAGAATTGCGTGTTCACATTGAGGCGTGGCACTTGTTCAGTTGTCAACCATGACTCCATCATCGTTCCGCTGGTGGACCAAGTTCGTTAACTTGGACTAATCCAAAATAATAATAACATGACACGCTCATATTAAAACCACTATCGGATGCTGGTATGCAAAGTTGCGTAGGCTTGACTGCTAGCTACGGCCGTCCAGTAAATTGTCGCTCAATGGCAAAAGGACAATAATGGTTCTTACGATCAACTCCAGTGCTACCTGACTATTATTACAGTTACCACAACTTTCGCCACCATTATCAACCATATAATTACCCATGCCAATAAGACCATCACCTATACCATCTCTATTTTCTACTCCTTTTACAAAATTTTTGTTAAGATTAGTTAAGCCCATCATCAATGCATTAGCTGTTATGACTTGTTCAGAATTTTCTAATATTTCACTTGAAGAAAGAAGTAGTGCACTGAATATTTTGTGTTATGTTGGCCAAATTGTTACCATTTCTCGTACTCGGAAATAATTAAATTGCAAAATATCAACCACAACATAACACAATAATATCGATAGGATCCTTTTTTATACTAGGAGACATCGGAAGCGCCATTAATTATATATATTCTTGATCAGTTCGACGCGACAAGTCCGTCTGCAAGTATGCAAAATAATCCCTCAGTTTTTGAGCTAAAGAGCACGAACTTTTCTTTTTACTAGACGCACAGTACATTTGTCGATCATTTGACCAGCCGAATCGGAAAACCCATAAAAATTCAGGTTCTTATTATTGGAATCACGACTATTATACGAGTATCATTAAATAGTTCATACTATTAACAAATTGTGCCAGTTACTAATTTACTTAAATAAGCAAATGTTATAAATCTTAAATGAAATCAATATACAATTGTCATATCTATTACCTTTGCTACTAACAACGTCATGTTTATCATCACCAATCTGCCATATCATAATCATTGAAGCTATCAACACCCAATCAAAGCAAAACAATCCAAAGTATAGAAGAGTAGAGCAGAGTTTTGAAATTTAAAAACTTAATTTTATTTCCTCATATTATGTATATTTTTCATTTCCAATATGTTTTACCTTTTCGCGAAGCAATACGATTTGTTCAACTGTGATCCAACTTAAGAAACTCTGGACTCGAGACTTGTAGACTAAATTTAGGAAAATAATGTATGGAGAAGAGGAAAAAGAGCAGAGATGAAAAGAATAGAACAGAAAAAGTGGGCTAGGACGACGTTTGAATAAAATTTCGTTTAAACGGCAACGTTTACTTTGATGTAAAATTTATGCGAGTAACTTTTCTTTTCTTTATTTATTTATTTTTCTTTTTTTTTTTTTATTGTATTGTACATTTTGATGGAAAGACAGAAGGAAAAAGGAAGGAAGTAAGATGGACAGGTAGTAAGTAGATTTTGAAACCTTAAATCAACAATATTTGACTTCAAAAAAGCCATCAACACCAGTTCAAATTCTAATACCAACCAACCAAATATTCTCTTTTAGATCGTTCGATGTAGTTAAGTATGTGACTGCCTGCCTGCCTGCCAGCCTGCCTAGGCATGATGTCTGTCAGACTGCTTTCCCTCGCTGCTACCTCCTTCCTTTCTGCTTGCCTTTCTATTTGTTAGATGTCTGATAGATACAATAATACAAAAATTATTAACTTCAATCTCACCGACAATAAAATACCTTTAACCACGATGACCATAAGTCATACACTTTTTATGAATAAACCAAAATAAAAGTAAAGTGAAATCTCTCCAACTTATACAATATTGGCGAATCAATAAAAACGCCAAGCCATTTCCCGGTCATGGTTATGGGACGCGACCTAGTAAACGATGCTAAATTGCCAATTGATGGTTCAAAAATGTGGCCAAAATAAAACGAATTGAACAAAATGAACAACCGAACGTTCGAATGAATAAATGAATGAATTAACCAACAAATGAATGGTGAACAAATACAATATAATCCTATCCCAAGGATGTCAAATTTATTCAGAGTGGAAAACCGAACAAAAAGCAACTTAACTTCCATTCAACTTATGCAAGATTAAAATCACACTTCTTAAAACCACAATTGCAAAACAACCAAATAACAAATTTTATTATCTTCTACTATTAAATGTACAATAAGAAATTTTTTAATTTATATGACAACCTATTCATCCAATTTCATTATTAAAATTAAGTAAAGTACAATTGTAAATTTATTAACTTTAATCTAGAAATTGAAGTGATTGGTCTGTACGAGACTTCAACTCAATTAGAATTCCTGAATTCATAACATCGTTGACTTGTAATTAGTACAACTCCATCAAGAATTAATACTTACTTATTTACTTACTTACTTATTAATCTGAATTATACATTGGCAACCTTTATTCATATCTTATTTCCCAATGGAAGTACATTATTTCTCCAGAAATTGGAAAGGAGTGTCTTCTTATAAATTTGAAGTCTTCCTTATCCTAGTACCTAGTTGTATATTTAAGTACTGTGCTGAGTCTTTATGTAAGCCGTTCCTGAAACTATTCAATTCACATACACTTAAGATCGCTGGTGTGGTTTGGAGAGAAATTATAATATCATGGACATGGAGTTGCTGGGTCCATCTCACATCGCTTATCATTAAAGACTGTGTTGATGTTAGCAGATGAAATGATCTCACGCACTGAGTATGTAGATGTATTCGCATAATCTTGTGCATCGTGACATTAAGCCAGGTAATTTCCTTATGGGCCTTATTCTGTACATCACTGACTTGGTTGCAATGAAATATCGCGATCGACATTCATTATATCACATATCTGGGCATTAAGCGGACACGTCGTGATGATCTCGAATTACTGGGCTATGTGGAGTCACAAAATTCCAAAGTTATGAGCGCATTTCGGAGATAAAACTACAACAATGAAAATATCACTGTGCAAGACTTTTCCAATCGAATTCGCTAAATAACTCAACATCTGTCGAGAGATGAATTTTTGATCAGCAACCAGACTACTGCAATTTGCGTATATTGTTTCGTAATCTATTCAATCGAATGGACCTTACAAGTAAGTAATTATGTTTATGAATGGAAACTATCCGATCAACAAGAGTAGTAAGACGCAGGTGGTCAGGATTCCGGTGGCAGCGGTGGTGGTGCCGCTGCTTCACATCAGCGGCGCTGGCATTTTCTATCATTGAAATCGACTAGAGGAAAATAGCGAAACATGTGTGATTCGGTTACATGATAAACTGCTTCGTTTTCACTTTTATTTCATTGCGCTTGCAATGATTTATGTGTGTTATGTCTGAATGTATAGGTACATCTCACACACACACAGATATATAAATATATAGTAAAATATATAGAGATGGAGAATGAGAGAATGTGTTGCGTTGCCTTGCCTTGCCTTGCGTTGACCGCATTTTTATTTTTTCGCAATTATTTCGTACTTTTTAGATCCTGCGGGAGCACACAAAAGGAAAAGAAAATGAAATTGGAAGTGGAAATGGAAATGGAAGTGAAAACGTAACCTCGTTTTTATTTCTAAATTCTTGTTGAATATTATTTTCATTACTCTAGTCTAAATTTATATTTCGCTTCCTTTAATTTTTGAGATTTTAGGAAGAAATATTCTCATGGTCTCCGAGTAATTCATATGCTTTTAAATAAAGTAAATGGGTTTGTATGAATTCATGAAATAATTTATAAGTATAGAGTACAAAAGTTTCGGTGAGATGGATCAATGGTAAAAAGCTTTTCTTATGTTTTATTGGTTCCTCCTCCTCCATACTTGGCATTCCGTGTCGGTTGCCAGTAAATAAGCGATAAAGCTCCGCAGCGTTGGAGCTAAAATATAACATAAAAGATGTAAGTATCAACATACATATGTATACACATACATATATTACGTGTGTGATTGTACCTTGTGTATGTGTATTGAATGAATTACGCTGCAAATGGATGGCAATGCAACGTTTCTGTCCAGTCCAGTTTTGCCCTATCCTGCCCTGTCTTGGGGTTATGTGCAGATGTGCATTGGTCCAGCACGTTTTTAAATAAAAATCCATTTAAGAAATTGCCACAAAAAATTATTGTAACCAGAAACAAAGCTATAAGTTAACGAAATCTCAAAGAAATAACAGAATTGGAAAGAAAGGGAAAATATTAAAAAAACAATAAAATAGCATTAAATTAAAGGCAAAGGAACAGACGCAGAAGGGAAGCACTCCAATGAAAGAAATTTTATTTAATTTTTATTACTTTCTTTTGCTCTAAATTTCACACACTCACACATATCAAAAAGAAAATTTACAAAAATATTTACTGGTTGACAGGAACTGGAACAGGAAACGGAAGCCGAAATCGTTTGTGTCAAATGTTAATATTAAATTTACTACTGCATACAAGTACAAGTTATTCATTGGTAAAAGCCAAAAGAAATATATATCAACATAAAAAAAGGATTACGAATAACAACAACAACAACAACAACAAAAGATATAAATTTTAAAGCAAAAAAAAACAAAATTTTTATTTAATTTACTTCATAAATATAATGGAAATTATGTATGAATATTTTAAAACATATAGTAATATATGACTTAACAAAACTAAGACTACCTGAATGATAATGATAATTCACTGGTTACAATGACCCTTGACCTTGACCTGAAGATATTTTAAATAAATTATGAACTATTTTTTGTAAAGTATTCAGCATATTTCAATTTATCACTTCAGAATGCATTTTTTCCATCTATTTGTAAAGAATCATATATAAGTATTGTAGTTCCCCTACATTAAACAGGTAACAAATCTGACATATCCAATTACTTTCGGCAATTCCAATTGATAACTTCAACCTTTTATCAGCACTGTAAATCTGTTATTTCTCCGTGTCAACACGGTTTTATGAAGAAGCGTTCACCTACTTCTAATTTGCTTGAGTTTACATCTTTTGTACATCTTGGTTTCAGGGAAAAATTTCTAATTAATGTTATTTACAAAGAATTCAGCAAAGCATTTGACTCCGTAAATCATGATCTGCTTTTACATAAGCTTGACCTTTTAAGTTTCCCGCAACATCTTCTCTATTGGATTTATTCATATTTAAAAAATAGAATTCTAATAGTGTTTTTTAACTCCACTCTTTCTAGTCCGGTTGTTGTCACATCTCGTGTTCCTCAAGGAACCAATCTTGGCCCATTATTATTATTATTATTGTTCAATCTGCTTATAAATGATCTTCCTCTTTCCTTGAAATACTCTCGTGCTCTGATGTATGCTGATGATGTCAAACTCTGCCTATCATTTAACAATATCTTAGATTAAAAGAGGATCTAACCTCACTCCAATTTTGGTGTTTATGTAATCTTTTGGAGCTAAACTGCGATAAATGCATGTTAATGAAGTTTTATCATATGAGGCTTCACTTAGCTTCTTATACGATAGACAATAATTCATTGGCGAGTGCTTCTACTTTCGGTGACCTTGGAGTGATTTTTGACCCTAAATTGAGTTGCAACCATCATATTTCATCAACTGTTAATAAAAGTAAGAGTATTTTCAAATTTATTAAAAGATGGTCTAACGAATTTATTGATCCTAATACTACTAAGATTCTTTTCTTCACTCTAGTCCGCCCTGAACTTGAATACTGCTCGTGTGTCTAGAGCCCCCAATATAAAAAACATCAAGACCACATTGAGTCTATTCAGAAGCAATTCCTTCTCTTTGCACTTCGTGATTTAAATTGGGATTCCCGTGTATGTTTGCCTTCATTCTTTAATAGGCTTCTTCCTATAGATCTCGCATC
This sequence comes from Amiota minor, assembly GCA_037043295.1. Taxonomy (NCBI): domain Eukaryota; kingdom Metazoa; phylum Arthropoda; class Insecta; order Diptera; family Drosophilidae; genus Amiota; species Amiota minor. Next base: position 26,953 of record JBAMAW010001498.1, on the reverse strand, counting down.
ATTGCAAAATCACCGACTACCTCTTGGTATAAGCTTTCTTCCCAAACTTATTACTAATAATGTTGATTCGCCAGTGCTTTTAAGCCAACTTTGATTCTGTATCCCTAGCCGTTCATCTAGAAATTAAGTTCCCTTAGCTATAGATACATGCACAACTAACTATGCCCAAGTTTCCAAGTTTTATCTATATATCACGTTCTCTCGCCTGAGATCTCGCCCACTGCGCTTAACATCATCGTCCTTCGTTGGCTTCGGGAATTGGAGCGAACTACTACTAGATGAAGTGGACATCGCTCATCGGCTCACACATCTCTTCTGTCTCTGACCACAATTGGCTGTGACTAGGGGGCATAGCTTGGAAAAATACCTCCAACGGGTCAGAGACGGGTGGATTTCTTATACATATATTATCTTACGTTTAATTTGAATTATACTCTTCACGGGAGTGAATAGCATTATAAGTTTGTCATGAAGTTTGTAACAGGCAGAAGGAGACAAAAGAGACTACATAAAGTATCTATATTCGTGATCAGCTCGATTAGACGAATTGATTAAGCCATGTTCAACTAAAGGGTAAATCAAGAATATGTGTTTTTGTTAACCTGCGAATCTCTTTACTATTTTCTAGTAAATTTAGAGCTACGATGGCTGAGAAAGCCTATCTCTCCAGATACATAATACTGAAATTAGAATAGAATAATTAAATAGAATTCAATATCATGTCATTATTAAGAAAGAAGATTCTAAAGTGTGTTGGTGCCACCAGAACAGTTGCATTTCCTGATGCCCCATCACAGGTGACTTTTCCAAATACTAAATACGACAATTCTTGTTGCTAAGTTTAGGATATTGAATATCTTTAATCCAATACCCCACCAGAATGTTGAGATTTTTATGTAGGTAAATTGTAATTTTGTGCATTAATACAATAAAATTTTGTAACAATTTGTTTTGATGCGAATACGTTGCAAAATTTTAATATTTTAATTGCTTTTAGTCTTTCAAAATTGCTTGACATTTCATGGTAGAGTAGAATTTTATTTTTTATACTTAACTCTGATTTGATATCAACAAATCAGCCAATAAATCCTACGTATTTTAGTAATAGTTTGCTGTGCTTTCCTGCCTCCAATGAATATGTAAGCCAAGGCATTTGACTGTCTTACCTTGAGATACATCATTTCCATTGAATCCATATAGTTTGTTATGTTTACAAATCTAAGGCAATTGATATAGGTAAAATGTAAGGTTACCAGGAAGCTAATTGAACCGTATGATGATATTGTATATTAATTTTCTTACTTATTTTGGTTTTGGTATCTATTTATTATCTAGTGGTTTTTGTTATTTTAAGGTAAGGAAATTCTCTTTGAACAAGGTGAGTTTAGAATTTAGAATAAGATATTGTCTTAACTCCAATAGCCATGAATTACGGAATGCAAATGACTAGCAAAAGCTTCAGCCTTCTCCATATCAAATCGGCATAACAATGCTGACAATTGTTGTTTATGATTACAGTGAGACATTTAATGTACTCGTACTACTTTGAAGCTCTCCAGACGTTGTATTGATCTGCTATGCAAAATGTATCCAGTTGTCTTAAACAATCAGCCAAATCACTTGTTATCTTTTTCAATAATCTGAAGAGATAGAAATGGTTGTTAAATTTCCACTTGTTTTCGGAGTGAAAAGGTAATTTACCTTAACTCGATTTTAATTAAAATTTACCTTATCATATCATAACAAATAAAGGGTAGTAATGGAAAATATTGTAGGTGGTGGGAGGATGGTGATTATGGAAGTGTGCTACCAGATTTTGTTGTACTCGTATACAAATATGATTATGATTTATTTCATTCAGTTTCCAAACAATAATATGGATTCCTTCCAATGAACATGTATGTCTTCTTTTGGCAAGGAATCAGTAGCCCAGTATGCCGATCGAAGTTCTCTGTTTATATTTTAGTATCTTTAAACCATTCGTAGACTACGCATGAGTGACCACATCTGACATAAAATAAGGAAAATATTGTAGTATTGTATAAAGAGAATATGAAAACCAAAACTAAGCATTCTTTATTTTAATTCTACAATCAACAAATATCAATCATATAAGGATTAGTTTTTTCACCACCTACTAATATAAAGTTTTCATGGGAAGAGCTACAGTTTCAAAGTAAAGCGGCGGCAATTCTGTCACAAAAACAAGTTTCTATTGTCAACAAGGTCAACATGAATTCATTAGAATGCCTTAACTAAGTGTCAAAATTAAATGGTTCTGTGCCCCAACGCAATTGTGTGAAGTTCCATAGAACTTCTGATTTGATACATACTTCTAGTGTCATATGTTCTATTGACAGTCCTACAGATATCATTGCTTTTTTCCCCCATCGGAGAGTGATTTGCATTTTATTAACTTAATCTTACATATAGATATTATAATATGTCATATATGTATACAACTACTTACGAAAAGTAATCCAAAAAAGTTATTAAGTTCTGATTTATGTTCACATTCATGTGACATGAGAATACAAATTTTCAAACTTCATTCACTGATTTACTAAATTCAACGTGACTGACTTCCAGAACTGAGAAACTCTTCAGACTGGTTTAAGTTTGGCATTTCTAACGAGTAACTTAAACTTTAATTTAAAACTCATCTCAACTGAACTGAACTGAACTCAGCTGAGCTGAAGTGAACTGAAGTAAACTATCTACTAAGAGATACACTCACATGAGACATTTGCTTTAGCTTACTACGAGTACAAACCAACCAACCAACCAACCAACCAACCAACCAACCAACCAACCAACCAACCATCATCATCGCTCGCATAACTCATTTATACTTAAGAGGGCAATGTATGGATACTAGATGCATAGAATACAAGTAGGAATATCTGGAAGTCTTCTCCTTCTTACGTGTCTTCTAGTTGTCGCAATTGCAATGAAGAAAGTTTTTGTTGTTGCAAGAGTTTTGCAAATATCTTTTCGTTTCCCTGCATCTATGGTATGATGTACTTATTATTACCTTCTTTGTTTGTTGTATGGCAAAAAATGGGGGGGAAAAAATTGTAGAAAAACCAAAAGAACGAAATCCAAAAATCCACAAAAGAAGAAAAAAAAAAACACAAGAAGCAGCAGCAAAAAACGTTAACAGGAGTAGAAAATGAAAAATGGGTTTCTTGGAACTGAACCCCAAAAGAAAACGAATCAAAATATCTTAACTTTTTAACTTTAAACCATATTATTATTATCACTAAGAAATGTAAATAATTTTATAATTCCAGTGCAAAATTTTTATTATATTTGTTTTCTTTTCAATTTTATAGATTTTTTTTTTTTTTTTTTGTAATATTTTAACTTAAATCACAAATTACACATACACAAATGGGCTAATCAGCAATACAATAAAATTGTTTCTTGCAAGCTGCAGCTCGTAATAAAACTAATCAAATGAACTGGTTCCTTGGTCCCGGTCTCATCTTAGCGTAGAAACTATATTTTATCTAGTAGGTATTTTCAATATAATTTTAAACATGTCTTACTATTACAAAGAGCATTAAGAAAGATTCGCCAGAGTAGAGATTAAGAAACACTGTCCTAGAGTATAAAGATCGACATAACAAGAAGCAGTTTTGAAGATGCCATGGACATATGCATCTTAATATGCGAGCAATATAGAAATTGATCATAAAATTAATTCAAATATCTAATAAATATACAATTAACCTAACAAAGTACGAATGCTAGATGCCTTACAGACTTTCATAGATTTTAAGATTCAATTAAACTTTATGTGTTATCATATTATTATAAATTGCTCGTTTTAATATACTTATTATATGCTAATCTCAATTGCTAAAGTCCTTTCTTTCCTTGCAATTCTAACACATGACCAGATAGATGCAACACGGAAAGGGCAAAACTGATTCTTCAGCTACAAAACATACAAATACATGACCAATTCAAGTTTTCTCACCAAAACCAGTTGTCAGATGACCAAAATTACTAAATTTTTGCTTATCAATAAAATTATATATACAGATATATTTTTTAAATAATACCATAACTAATTAATCCAAATATACTTAGCTCAAGAAATAAACCAATTAGATGCCGTCTGATATTCATCTTTCATATGTTTACTCCTAAATTTTTACATAGAAAGCAAAGGAATTTTTAATCAATTGAGTAAAGCAATAGGCACATCAAAACTATTGACATAGAATCTTTCAACTGTTTGCGAAACACTTTTAATAAATATCAATAGTTCACTAGTTTCATAGATATAAATTTGAACACCAAAATATAGATATATTTTATATAAAAACTACATGGTAAATTTATCATTAAGCTGTTGATTTGCAGTTGTGCATTTTATTCGTGACTTTATCTTTTAGTCAATCCAATAATGCTGCATAATATGCATCTATTATTGATGGGGCCTTACTCCATTTGAATACTTTTCCTTGCTGTGAAATCTTCACATACACGAGTATTCGTGTATCCATCCATGTTCATCAATGCAGAAATTCCTTTGAATTACTCGGAAACATGACCAAAAAGCACAACTTTGATACTTTCTCATATTTGCAAAAAATCTGACGGAACACGACACCCGATCTTACGGATAGACTTACTAAGTATTCCGTATTTTTCGGTTCTGTTATTTACCATAAGATACTCGTAAATATTTTTATTGTTTTTATTTATTTAAATATCTTCTGCGAAAAGGAACAATCAACATAACAACATACAGAATCCTTTTATTGTATGTTCACCCAATTCAGAACTGGCAGCAAGTATTTAAGGTAGAATTGTGCATGACATGAGCTAGTACCGTTGTTACGACTATTGCAAGAATGTCCAGGAGAATCCAAAGCATCTGATTAATGAATGTCCTCTATTCGAAAGAAATCAAACTTATGGTTGTTTTGCACTTGAAAATTTATACAAATTAGTACGTGTACTATTAAGTGTCCAATATTATGAAAATATTATCGTACCAGAGTAATAAAGAGTTTTTAATAGAAGATGGTTAAAGGATCTTGGGTTCCAGAACTCTTGTTTCACCTTCTTCACCTGTGAGGCTTGTATCGCTCGATTTCAAAGTATATGCTGTATATCCTTCTATAGAAAGATCTTTCAGTACCCTAAGAAGAGTAAAAACATGGCTAGGAAGTACGATGAGGGAAGATCGCCTAAATGGTGAATGAAATATGAAAACATGGTAATTGCTAACTTAATACCTCCATCCTTTTTTTTAAGTTTGTGTATGTCAAGCGCACACAAACACTTGGTTAAGCGAAAGAAAAATGAATTTGAGGAAAAAATTCTAGGCGAATTTGCAGCAAACCCGAGGATGCTGATGTTGTAAACTATGAAATAGAAAAGATAAAAAAATTGAACAAAAAAAAGGTTTCCCCCTCCTTATAGATTGGCAGCTACCTTGGCTGAGTAATAATTTTAAGGATTTCGCCTAATCTATCTAGCCCAGTAGTGTGAGATGTGGTATTCCTGGGTGGTGTATCCCGCCCTGGGTCGATGGTCGTGAAGGTGCAGTTGAGTGGTCGAAGAACGCCGAAGTGGTCAAGTTGACGTTGCGCAGCGGATTATCAGTTGTCATCATTACTTTACTTTAATTATTACTTTCTTTTTACTCAACACAATACATTTAAATAAAAATATCATCTTTACATGTATTTTGTTTAATATTTAACCACTCAACTCGTTAATTGTCATTTTAAGATTATCGTCCATAGATGCTGTTAACATTACAAAAAAAAAAAAAAAACAGTCTCCAATTGAAACTCAAAAATAAGTTTCTTCCGTTGTTTTAAAAATTACAGAACACCCCAGCCCACGAAAACCATTGTAACCTGTAAGCACGTATCCAGAGACTATATGGTTTTGAGCACAATATTGTCAGATATGGGTCACACCGGAGACTTATTGAGTGATGTAATATTACATATGTATGTTATTATTGTTGTTCTTTAATGACTCATACAAGCATAATTAACAGATTAAATGAAGATAAATGGAGCAAAGATCCTATAGAAATATGTATAAAGAATTTAAGTCAAATGGGATTTGCAAAAAAATAATAGAAGGAAAGGATAATCTATCTGGGTGGAACATGGAAGAGGACACTTGATAAGGAAATTCAATCTATTGGGAAATTTTTGAAGAAAACAGGGAACTGAGTGAAAGTTTCCGAGATTTTCTTGCTTTCATGGTTACAACTTTAACACAAATCTCCACTGTTTATATTTTTTAGTTCATTTGCACACGTAAATATTTCACATACTCGTACACACTGAGTGATTCTTTATTAATCTTACTAATTATTTCGTTTGTTTTCTTTTCATTCATTCATTCTTCTCGTTTTCATTTGTCATTATCTTTGAATGCAGGTTTGGCATTGAATGTCGGATTTTATGTGGCATCAGGCTTTCTGCCGATATTACGAAATTGTCAACACCAGCATCACCAAATATGAAACCACGCCTAGGACGAGATACGCATGCTGAATGATTTGCATGCGACACAGTAAACGATATTTATATGGTACAATCTTAACAGTTAGTTAACAGAGTCTGTTAGAATGTGTCCTTACAGCTCACACTCACTTCAATAGAAGTAGAAGTACAGAATTAACTATATAATACAAGGACAATTTTCTCTTTAATTTTTTGTTTCGAAATATTAAAATATGTTTGAAAAAAAAAAATCGGAACCAAAGTAACCAAAACTAAACGGAACTGACTCAAACCGATGAATGATAAAACCACATTTCATTAATGAAAAGTTAATGAAAAGTGAAGCTCCAATGATAATATTTTTGTGAGCTAGTCTTCTCAACTGGATCCTTCCTCAAATTAGGTTATCCTATCTGAATGAAATAAGTCCATCAGAAGCTATGCCGAAAGTGATATCCTCTACCCGCAACTTTCATATTTCCTGATTATTTTTATTTACCTAATTGTTGAACTAAGTATGTACTTAACATTAAACTCAATTGCTCCCCACCCATGAGGAAAAGCTTCTGGTGCGCTATTTAGAGTTCCGGACCCGAAGGGTACCAAACGTGACCCTATTACTCAGACTTCATTGGCCGCCCTTGAGTCATGTCTCTTGAACCGTAATAGCTAGAGAGTTGATATTTTCACAGAATGAAGTTCTATCCGGGCATCAGCAGCAAACACTAAAACTAAAATATTATCTAAATTTTAAAGGGATCCCAATACAAGAAACATTTTGATTTGAATGGCAGCTATACGATTCAGTAACCTCACGGTCTTGTAATTTGCTTGGTTGGTGAAAATAGATTAGAAACTTGTAGTGTCGAAATTTCAGTTTGATCGGACCACTAAGAAGTGCACCTCCCATACAAAACCCAATCTGGTACGGAACCCTCCATGTACGTGTCTGACTCGCACTTGGCCGATTTTAAAAGTGAAACTTCCTTAGCGGAGGGGAGTAAGTCCAAAAAATATGAAAATTAAATGTGACGAAAATCATAATTTGACGATGTTATTATTATGTTGCAGCTATTTAGGCAAATACAATATGTAGTGTTATATTGTTTCAATAAAAAACAGTTACTTTATTTTTCGGTCATTTGGCCACTTGTTCGTACGTTCTTTCATAAAGTAAAGACAATCATTAAAACATTTTGTATCTCATTCTTGTTGAATGCGCATTGATATGTGCGTCTCTCCACTACGCCTCTGAAGAATTATCGCATTTTGATTTTCGTCACATTTCATTATCTAATTTCGATAAAGTAGCGAAAAATATTAGGTTTCATACGGTGATATCCATTCCAAGTCTTAATATAAAAATACCTGAAACACGTAAGTGCATTACTGCAGCACTGAAGGATTTCAATTTATATTTACTGAAAGGTGTGTATCAAATGCACGTATGTAAAACTATATATCTATGTAAAAGTATTAATGATCTCTTTTCTTTTTGATGGAGATACGCACATGAATCGCAAGTAAAGAACTCTGACAGACATGGATACTTTCGTTACATTCGTTGAGTTGTCCGATTTGGAAAATGGCCAGGTTTCGCACAGCGTCTCTGTGGTTGGGATGTCATCTGTTCCGTTCTTATGGATGATGTTTCATTCAGGGTTCTCATTTGTTCTTCAAATACAGCAGGGTTTATTATATTTTTAACGAAAGGCACCATTTTTGGATTCATGATTTCCAATTCTCCAGCAACATGCTTCGCAGAGTTGTCATGTTTACCTACTGGAGCATCCAACCTGTTAGCAACAAATTGCAAAACTTTCTTATTTATGGCAACTTCATTTCTGCCACTACCTTGTGACCGTTTCCCCCTTGTTGCTCGAAATGGGGCTGGGTTTGATGATTCATCCAGTATGGATGATGCACTGGAATTCGTTATGAAAGAAAAAAGGAAAAATAGTCGTCACTAACAAGAAAAAAAAATATGCATAATATTATGAAAGTAATTTCAATGTTTCTCTTTGCTTTAGCTTCCACAGAATGTATTGGAATGGAGGAATGTCGCTAATGGTTTTCTTAATAGATGGCAGATCCCAAATTGCCTGGGAGCATAGCTGCTCTAACAGGAAGTGGATGACTGTACTGGAATTACAACAAATTTCATTGTTCTCATGACTATTGTAGATGCAAATTACGAATATATAATGTGTGATGTTGGTACAAATGGAAGTCAATTAAATGGGGGCGTAATGAGGAGTACAAAATTTTTTGAAAAATTTGCTACTGATGAAATTCCAAAAGGTAATACCACCAAGCTTCCATATGCATTCGTCGGGGATGAAGCATTTACATTAATGCAAAACTTTTTGAAACAATTCAATAAGAAACAATTGAATTACGATCAGACGGTCTTCAACTACAGATTACCAAGAGCCAGAAGAATTGTAGAAAATGCTTTTGGCATACTGTCAACTAGACTTAGAATGTTTCACTCTGTTATACTTTTGAAAAACGTCAACCATATAAACACCCTCGTCTTGATATGATGTTATCTTCACAATTTCTTGATACGATTTACTTGATATAGATTCTGATGAAATTATTGAGCTGCAAGGAGTAGTAGATTTACAAAGAGATAACAGCAGGGGGAATACTAGTGAGGATGGTAAATATTCTCGAAATAAGTTTGTGGAATATTTTGTAAATGAAGGGCGAGTTGAATTGCAAGATGACTCTGTACAAAAAACATATTTTCAATAATATTTGTTCAATTGCTTATTATGAACAATTGAAAAGTTAACCATCAATTTTAAATAAAAATCTTCTTTCAACTATACATTTTAATTACTTACCTCTTCGTCCATGTTATTTAAACTTCATGCAACACACTGTTAGTCGCTCACGAGCTATAGGAGATGGAAATACCATAATAACCCCTGATACTTTTTAAGAAGTGCATTGTAAGCACCTTCCATATTATGGTAATTTTGGTAATTTTGAGTTTTTTTTTTATCCCATAAACAAGGATATTGTTTATATACTTCAATGAACTCACTTACGATTATGTACATATGTATATCTATAGTGGTTGTAATTCTATTGGTAGAACTCCAAGCTTGCGTATAATGTGATTTTCTTAACTTTTTTTGTTTGATCACAAATGGTCGTCAGATTATTTGTCATCTATTAACGTGTCGAAAGAGTACAAAATTATAATAATGCTATGTTTATATACTTCAATAAACTCACTCACTCACTTCTTCACTTGTTGTTTGTTTACTTTTATCGATATTTCATCGAAATGCACTGACAAATATGCTGAGCCATCAGTTCATTTTTTGTTATCGTTTTGTTTATCGGTGCAGGTTTCGAGTCGATAATGGACTGAGACTGAAATGAACATAACAAGCCTTTAACCCTGCGGTAAATTTGTCATCCGGGAGATTTTTTCTATTTATATGGAATTTTCTATAAAAACGCCAAGAAAAAAAAACACGTAGTGCACATAGTAAGCATATGCAATTCTACTCAAAAATAAAAAATTTTATACAAGAAAACCAATAACAACAAGCAGCAAAGTAAGTATGCAGAGGAAGAATTTCCAAATTCTGTGTAACTCAACAACAAAATTTTTCCAATCAGCAGGAGTATAAAACTTAGAACAGATAATCGTGTCTTATAAGGAAAAATGGATATTGTGAACGAAAAATACCATTTGATTCGTAAAATTGATTATGGTTCGTACGGTGACATCTACCTTGGTACAACGGTCGATACCGGCGAGATGGTCGCCATTAAATTGGAGCGCATGAACGCAGCACTTCCGCAATTGCACCATGAGGCAAGATGTTATAACGAAATGAAAGATGCCAGTGGCATACCACGCATATTCTGGAGTGGTTTGATGGGAAACTATAATGTCATGGTCATGGAATTGCTGGGTCCATCATTGGAGGATTTGTTCACTACATGCTCACGTCGCTTCTCATTAAAGACTGTCTTAGTGTTAGCTGACCAAATGATCTCGCGCATTGAGTGCGTACATTCGCACAACCTTGTGCATCGCGACATTAAGTCAGGTAACTTCCTTATGGGCTGCGATGGGAAGTCCAATGATCTGCACATCATTGACTTCGGTTGTGCAATTAAATATCGCGATCAAGCTTCATTGAAACATATATCATATCGGCCAAGCTCGAGATTTGTGGGTACACCAATCTTTTGTTCACTTAACGCACATATGTCCATTGAGCAAACACGCCGTGACGATCTCGAATCACTGGGCTATGTGCTCATGTATTTCAATATGGGTGGCGTATTGCCATGGTCAGGTCTCAAGGGTGTGACTGGACGCCAAAAGTTGGAGCGAATCATGGAGATTAAAATGTCAATATCGACAAATAACCTATGTAAAGGTTATCCAATTGAGTTTGGAAAATATTTGAACATCTGCCGAGAGATGAAGTTTAATGAAAAGCCGGACTACAACAAACTGCGTAAATTATTTCACAGCTTATTCAATGGAATGGGCTTCACCAGAAATCATATTTATGAATGGCAATTATTGGGCGCTCGAACACAAGCCATACAGCAGCAACAGGATGGTGCCGATGGGCAACGACAACAACAGCAGCAAGACGCTGGCGGTCAGGATACCAGTGGTGGCGGTGGTTGTCCCGCTGTCTCATCTGAACAGGCATGGCCATGGCAAAGTATGGCGACAGTTCAGCACAGTTAACAAGTGACAGCGGTGGTAGTGAAACGCTCATTGGCAGTAGCGGTTTAGTTGGTGCCTCCACAATGTCCAGTGGCAGCGGTACTTCACAGTAGATTCGGCGCAGCGGTGGCGGTATACTTGTTGTATGTGTAGTGATGTAGTGGTACGTAACATTTTTTAGTTTTTAAAGAAGTCGATGATGCTCGGTTGAAATTTCTCATCAATAACTATAATTGGATTGCATTATTAGATTGTTTCCTTTTGAAAATTAATCTGATAAGATTTATTTATGAACCACATCAACTAACTTTTATGGTAAATGATGCTTCTCTGAAGTCTCCTCAGAATCCAAATTTGATTGAATTCCATAACTATAATATAATTTAAAAGAAAATATGAACCTTTTTCACTTATTTATTTGCTTGTTTCAAATTTAATAATCATCTTCTCTTTTTTTCCTTTTTTTTTTTAATAGCTCGGAATTTTAAAAATCTTTAATTGTTTCCATCATCATAATGCAAGTCCTCTAATCCCACAATGTGACTTGTCTGTTTAACAGAGATAAGAAATTTTATTTCTAATATACACATAATTACAACAATATTTTCAAATCTTACCTACTCCAGTAACACACGGCGACATTTCCTAAGAGAGAGGCACTGTTTTATTGTACTAAGTGGCATATCATCGGTCTCATCTTAAATGAAGCAAGAAGAAAGAAGAATTTAAGAATACTTAAATTGTGTCTTTAAAATATTCATCATACCTAAAACACCATAAACTATATAACATAATTACATTTAACTTACATATTGAAAATATATGTGTGTACATAAAGTATATAAAATGTGTTCCAATTACTTTGCTCGTTGCAATCGACTGCATCATCGTACATACTCGAGCACATACACGATCACATTGCAATATGGCGGACAAATCTTAAACAAACGATCAAGCACATTTATTACTGATAATTTCACGATATATGTATGGTAATTAAATTATAACATTGTAATATTTCTAAATTAAATAAACCTAATATTGCTTTTATTTACCAACGCGCAGCATCATATCATTCATATTGGTTGCTCACTGCGTGCAAAACACAGCCCCAATTTCAATAAATTAAATGTGAAAAAAAAGTAAGAGATTTGTAGAGAGAGAGAGAGAGAGAGAGAGAGAGAGAGAGAGCTGTGGCGTCATTAACAACAGAAAAGAATCTGATTCATTTATAAAACGTCAAGTTTTTGTTTGAAACACGAGCATTGAATATAAGTACTTGTATACCTTTCTTGAAAATGTTGAACTGAGATGTATTTCTTACATGTATTGCAATGGAATTTTGTGTTCCGTTTTATCCTTTTCGGAATATTGCAAACGTAACACAATATCTTTGGTTCGGACGCAATATCAGAATTTGATGCTACCATAACATGAGGCTGAAATAAGATAAATAAAATTGATTAGTTCATTTATCATATAAATCAAAATGTAATGATAAACTCCAATTCCAGAACGAGTGTTGTACTGCTTCATGACCTGGTGGTTGTTCATACCAGCCTCACTGTGAGGTGTCGCCAACAATTCACAGAGTGCGGTCATGGCCATCTCTTTTTTTTTTTCTTTTGCTGGTGTAACGAGTTAGCATCTGATGCATTTAAGATTTATTTTCATTATAAAACGTAGGAACGGTGACTCAATTATTCACCATCGAGTACCATCTTCTCCGATGAAGTAATGCTGAGGGTCAGTTTCTCGTAAACGGGAAGTTTCAGCATCACCACCAGCTTCACCTTCAGCACTTTGACTTGCTGCAATTTTTCATTCTGTTCCAACACAATAAGGCGTTTATCTCGTCTCCGTTGTTGAACCATGACCAGCAACCGGTTTTCATCGTCATCTTCACCTTTACCGATTGCTTCTAAGTATTATTATTTCATATGTAAATTCGCTATATTAGACTACGCTACAGAGAGGTTCAAATATATGAAAAACAAGTAAAAACAAGATTAACTTCGCCAATGCCGAAATTGATACACTCTACACGCACCCCTAGGAAACGGTTTTTTTTTTTTTGCCTACACTCCTGTGATAGAGCATTCAGAACTTTATAGTGTCCAAAATGCAGTTTGATACTGCAAAAAACCAACAAATTTTTTACTAAGAACCTGAGTTTTAATGACTCATTTGAACAAATGTCCAGCGCTTGTTTTAGGATCTTATACTGCCCGAATTTCAGTTCGATAAATTAAATAATATTTAAATATGGAAATTTAAAATATAAATATATTTATTACGAAATTATTTTCCATTATTCGAATAACATGTTTTGTAGATATTTGGATGTTGCCAGTCTTTCGACTTCCACTATCATAGAATGTTCTTTCACTCTCACCATCAAAATTGTCATGATTTGATGTTCCTGATTCATGATTTGCATTTGCAATCGCAGCTTAAAAAAAATTGAAAATTCTTTGGTGACTTCTTCCCAGAAGTGTGGTGGATGCATTCGTCTGCCGGATTGGTGATTGTTAAAATACATAGTTCAAAGAGGAAATGATTGCCAAAATTATTCACATTCAACATTAATGACTAGATACTTAAACATAAAAATCATTGCCCTAGACCTCGACTGAACGCACCCACTCTCTTTTTATAATAGTCCGCGCATAAAATACAATACATATTACTATGTCTATTAAAATCTGATCTGTCTTTCTAATGCAGCCACACAGTCAATCGGGGCCATCTTCAGTAGTGGCGCAAAGTTTTGACTCATACTTGTGAAACCCATTTGAGATTTGGATACCTACTTTATCCTTTTTATGTCATTGCATTGATCACAAATGTCATTGGAGTCTTTAATTTTAATTTTTTTTTAGCTAACAAAAATATGTTGCCGTTTCAAAAGCACAAAACAAAGAAAAACCTCAAAAATTAGATTTAAGGTACTTTTTTCATTTTAAATAAAAAACATAAATTGTAAAAAATCTTTATTTACTTTTATTGAAATTTAAGTATGTACATTGGTTCCGTTCAAGTGATCTCCTCTGCTAGCTCGGCAGACTATCAATCTTTCATCAAAATTTTGAATATTTTTTACAATCTGGCACGTCATTACAAGAATATTTGCCGGATAACCAAAAAAATTTCTGATTGTTTACTTGAATTTGAATTATGAACATAACGATTATTATTATTATTATAACTATTATTTTTTTTTTGTTTTAATTCTAACTATATATTTTTCTTCAAGAAAACTCTGCGACGTTCATGCGACAAGACATTTCTCGAAACTTTTTTATGGAGTAGATGGATTATATGAATTTTATATAAACACTGACATCGTAAACACTTCGTAGGCATCTCTTATAGAGTCTGATTGCAAGATTTGCTGATTTAAACACGATACCTTATCAACAACATCAATTGCAGTGTTTCTAGATGCAGTGACGATTCCATGACATTATGGTGCAGCAAATTACAAACTTGATTCTCTTTCTGCTGTTGCTGATATGTCTGAAGTTACTCTGAGATTTGTTAAGCCGCAGCTATGTGTGAGATGTACCTTCAAGTGGGCGAATCATTATAACGATCCTTTTTGAGTATTTCCTATATGCAATACCAACATTAGAATGAAATGATTTTCTAGAAAAATAAGACATAGAAAATGTTAATTTAATTGATGGAAGACAAATTTTATATTTTGTATAAAAGATTTTTTATATTCTTACAAGTAAACTAGGAGGAGTAAACTGAGTGTACACTAAGTTACATGAAGATTATTCATATTTACACAGTTCTAAGTATAAGAAATTAAGAGAATAATAATAATAATAATGATAAACAAGAAGATATTGCGGTACAACAAAAAGAAAATATCAACATGATATTTGACTTCATATTATTGCTCTTACATTCTTTGCTTGAAATTTATTTTATGTAATTTTTATTAAGTCTATTCTTTCGATTTTCCCATGTATGCATCACATCACTTCTTATCATCATCATTTCTCTTCCTTTTTATTGTTTTGCATTGCATACAGTTCCGCAAACCATACTCTCTTGTTCTTAAATTTAAGAGCAATTTTTCGTAGCTATCACCTTTTGCAATGCTATATCCGATCCGAGAGAAATTAACAAAGTGAAAACAAGCGCAACTAAGTGGACCACTTGAACCAATCTACGGAACGTACAATGCACGAATACATACATAAAAACACATAGACATATACCCATACATACACACACACACACATCTTGTGTAAACGTACCTAATCCTCCTTCTTCATGATCGGGTTCTCTAATACTGATCCGATCTCTAAAGCCTCTTTGTAGGTTAAATGGTGGTTCGCAATTAAAATTCTTATTGATGGTTTGTAACCATCCAGTGGGCGCAACAAGCTCATTATTTGTCGTACACACATAACAAGTGCCTGGTAACTTTTCAGTTCTCCTTCTTTTGTAAGCCATAATATTTGCCCGATTTGAGGCTACTGCGGAGAACGCATATGGACTATATAAGGTTGAAGGTTCATCCCATAGGATCGTTTCAACATCACCTTCACCTGTGCACTCTTTGAAAATAAAAGCTGATTGGTTTTCCTTAGCTTTAAATTCGGCTTGAACATAATTTAGCCTATCAAGTTTACCAATAACTGATGAACTTAAATTCATCGCATATGGACAATGACACAATAATCCAGCTACAGAATCACTTGAGACGAATTCGCACTCATTAAGTTTTCTCATTGCATCTGGATGATGCTTAGCAAGTAACTGATAACTTAATAAATTTTCAGTAGGTGTGCAGTTTACTGGGAACCACCCTGCAGGTAGGGGTCTCCAGTTAAGTGAACGTGAATTTGGTGGCAATTCACGTGTTTTAATTATATATTGTGAAGTTATGTACGGGCTAACATAACATTTATAGACGTCGTGATTCTCGGCGGCTACTGGGCCAAAAGTGCCGGATCGAATAACGTCACCTGCATTGTCTAACGGACCTTGTGGAACGGCGGTATTGGGTAGATTCCAATAAACAGTAACGCCAGTAGGAGTAATATTCGTTCCCACTCCACATATATAATCAAAAATTGGCTTAGGAATATTGTAATCAGATGCGCTTATCGCAGCTAGAGGATCCATAAGCCGTTGCAAGTCCGGTATTTTAAGATTGTATCTTCCGTAATATAACTGATAAGCAACGAGGAATTCCGTCATTGCATGTTGGAAGATTGGGAAGGGTAGGCTTCTTGGCATTCTTTGGTCTTCTATACACAATGTTTTATAGACCTGCCTGACTAAGGATATAAAACCCGAAAAATCAAAATTTTGTCCAAGTGTTTTGTTAGACGGTTTACTACCTCGACCGTTACCAGTATATAACATTTCATCAGTAGTTGGAGTCTCCACAGTACTGTGTTTTAGGTCAGGTGGACCTTGCTTATTAACTGATTTATTTTTAGGAATAGGTTTTTTGAAACTCTGACTCCTTGCTGGTCGAGACGGAAATCATGACATCGCCTCTTCCTGCCGGTCTTGTGAAGCCATTTGGCCAGACCAATTTGAATCGTCATATTGTTGGCTGAATTTGCCCTGATTATAGGCAGCCACGAGGTTTTCCTCGGCTTCTTTGTTGGTCTTGACGACCAAGAAATGCGGGTATTCCACGCTGATTAAAACCATTTTGGTTTTTATTATTATACGCCATTTAGGCAAAAGTTCAATTAATTTTTGTTGTTTAAAACGACATGCGATCCTGAAAAGAAATATACTTATATTGTGAGTGTTTCGGCAATTGTTTTATAAAGGAAGCTAGTGCTAAATACATACCTCGTATATCCGTGTGTGCTTGACGGCGTATGTGTTTTCGTTACTCTACAGAAAAGTGACCTCATACACGACACAAAAGTACCAAGTTCCTGCCTTTACAATGATGATAGTGGCAAAGCGAGCTAAAAACCAACGTTAATAAAAGATTACTCAATGCATGTTGTAATTTATAGTTTCAATTTCCAAATGAAGTCTTTCAATAGCAGAATGAGCTACAGCAATAACCATGATGGTGTGATGTGGTGTGATGACACTTGGTATCCATAGTCTGTTGCATCTCATGGTTGAACAATATGCTTGGACTTATGGGAATAAATTGTGCCACCTAATCATGAATCTATCTATCTAATAAATTCCTTTTAAAAAATCATCAATTTCTCGGAACTAAATAAAATGCATCTTCTGTTTTAATAATAAGCAGCTAAAACTTTGTAAAAATTACAAAACTGGAAAACACTTAATTGTTCTTCTTATTCTTGAAGGACAGTTTCTTTTTCTCCTTTTTATCTTTTTTTTATAAGTGATTTTTTTTTTTTTTTTTTGTATTTTTCATTTTTATTTCTTCTTGAACTTAGATGGCAGATTATGTCAATCGAATGCAAGCCTGAGAACACCCAAAAATATGTCATTTTGTAAAAAAGAACAGAGTTGGGGAGATGCATTGATAATTACAACATGAAATGGCTTTTATTGTCTCCTCTTCTGCAATGCAATGAGTTTTTATTGCTTCAGATGAAAATAAGAAAACTTTGTTAACAAAAATGAAAACCCATTTGAGTTCAAGTTAAGAATTTTAGTTGGTGATGCCAAAATATAAAATTGTTGGCAATTGGTCGAGTAAGTTTTTAACAAATAAAAATAAGAAAGGATGAACTAAAAATATACAGGAAATAAATAGAACTAGGAGAAGAAAATTGCATACAACGTTAAGAAAGATTCCAGAAGTAGATGAACAACACCGCACCACACGAAACTTGTTTCTTAATCAATTTTCCACCAAGTAAGCAGGAATACACAAAATATAAAAAATATACACTCAATAAATGAGGACATCTGAAAAATGTTGATGTTACCCAATTTGGCGAAATGCCCAAGATAAAGAGATAACAACAACTCAATCAATACACAAAAGAAAGAGCTGCAGAGGACAGACAACTGAACAAATTGTCCGTTGTATTGCTCAAGTCAAGCCGAGAGAATCTGAAGAAAGCCATGAAATTTAGGTGACAGCCTCTAGGTAAGACTCAGGGTCTAATCATAAACGATACTACCAACCAAATTATCAATAGCTAAACGATACAATTAACTTCACAACCACAACAATACATTTCTAGCTTTAACTTGTTCATTTACCTACCAAACCTACATACCTACCTACTTGTATATATCTCCCAACCTACACTTATCCATCTACCTACCAAACTTACCTACCTACCTACCTATCTACATACACATTTATCTCCCAACCTACCTACTTATCTATCTACCTATCTAACTACTTATCTATCTGTTTGTGCCTGTCTATCACATCATACCATGCCAGCCGTGTATCAATGGAGACATAAAAGCAGGCAAAACTCAAACTGAGCTGAGATATTCGATGGTACATCGACAGCTAAATTGTGGCACCTTTAGTAGTTAAACCTTTTTGGATATCGAAATAAATTGATGTCGCTAGCGTAATGTTTACAACAAGCGCCTAGCGCTTTAGCTATTTTCAAATCGATCAATGAAACAGAAGAATTTGTAGTTGGTCCAGGACTAAGAGAAAAACGCAATCTGTTGATTAAGATAGTAAAAGCCACAAAGAATACTAAACTACTACTACTACTACAGGTATACAAGTCTTCATCTATTGACACAGAAGATAAACAAATCTGTCTATTGCCTAAAGCATCGTATGAGTAATGACTTTTCGTCCATAAAATTTTGTTTGGCCCAGATGAAGTCAGCCATCGTTTAACCATACGAACCAACTTGTCTGGATGATAATGATGATGGCATGGAACATGAAGCAATTGTCGAAAAGATGAAAAATTGAGCAAATTACGCGACTAACAAAAATATACATAAATAAACAATGGCAAACGATACAACGATTTCTTAACTGAATTGAGTTTCTTGTGGATTTTCGACAAGAAATTGACTTGTCTGTGCGTTGACATAGTCAATGCAGACATGATTGTACGTTACAAGTTTCATACTAAATAGATATACCGACATGAGGCATTGATGGAATGTTTTGCAAAAGTGTCTCGTGGCAGCGTTTAAAATTGTTATCGTAAAAGCAACACAAGGTAGCCGAATTGTCTTAGCTCAATGAAAATAATGATTCAAAGCAATTGCGGAGAGAGCACTCAACAAATGAAAAAACTCAACTATCTTCTTTTTCTTACGATTCCAGAATAAATTCAATAATGTCAAATATGAACAGCAGAAAATAGACACCCTTCTTTTCCTTTAATGGTATTAACCCAAGATGAAACTCAAGACAGAGGACACAAATTAACCAAAACAACAGAAAACAGAAGACAGAAGACAAAGGAGAAGAAACCACAAATTAAATTTTAATTTGGCACACGGATATTTATCTAGAATATTTTGTATTTCATCACAAGAAAAATATTGTTAATTCTGTAAACATGCTCAACTCTGTCGGGACAACTGATGTGTGTGCCTTGCATGGTCTTGTGTACAACTTGAGCTGCTTATTGACTCTCATTGACTTTGAGCAAACACACGCACAACAAATTAAGACCCTGCCATGCAAGAAATACATTATTACTAAACGCTTACCATATGCAATCACAGCAAAAATTGACGAGAATTGTGGCCAAGTCAAGCGTGGTTGATTCGACTGACTGTTTTCCAACGTGTTTTCATATCCTTCAAACTACTTAGTCTCAATGCAGCATGCATTAGTATTTTGTCGTGATGTTTGTTAACATGATGCCAAAACATGCCTTGGTGATCCCGTGAAGTTTACTACAATAAAATAAAGAAATACTTATAAATATCAGATTTCATTATTTACTGAAAACAAAGAAATCAATAAAGTCACTTGCATTTCAAAATCAGATCTGAAGCTCTTTTTCTTGACAATTTCCACAATATATGTATATCCAAAAATTATACTGATTATACCAATATTTAATGTTAGTGGGATATAAGACTTTGAATACTTTTGAATTTTTTATGTTAATGTATAAATGCATATTTTGATGCGAAAGGTATTTAAGCTTCGGCGAAACGAAAATAATGTTATGTTGTGTTGCGTTTCTATTTCTGTTTGTTCTTAGGGTTTCAGCTTCAAGTATAAAGTGGCTGTCTGAAAGTGTTTATGAGTAAACACGGGTTGCTTCCGTTTGCTTATTTAGTAACGCGAATCAACGTCGCACAAAAAACTTTTTGGGTGGCGATACTAATACCGTCAATTGACTAACAGCAGCACGAGTCGGTTATAACAGAGTAGAATGTGTTGTGTGTCTATGAATTTTTGATAGAAATACATACATACATATGGGCGGCAGTGTTCTGCCTATAAAGTCAAATACAGTACAAGGTGTTGGTGGTGGTACTTTGTTCCTTATTTCCCTTTAAAAAACATACAATATTTCTATGTTCGTTTGCTCAAGTCCAAGTTATTTTTTTATACCAAAGTTGTTGAAGTTCTCAGATTGGGGAGCAGAGTGAAGAGCAGTAGATGTAGTCGTAGAAGTAGAATAAATAAAGTAGGGTTGAGTATTTATTTCATGTTTTGTGGAGAAAATACTTTTACTGACTTATTTGACACTTCAGTATAGTATTTTTGGTACACGCACTCGCTCACTGACTCCCACACACATGGAAACACAAAACTTCAATCATCAAGCAGGATACCAAGACTCCAGGACACCTGTGCGCCAATGGCACGTACTAGCAGCTTAAGCTTATTCAGTTCAATTTGACATTAAGTGTTTCCGTCTTTCGTCTGCTTTATAACTTACACACTCGGGTGAAAAAGTATTATCGCTTTCTTGTGATATTTACAATGCATAAAACTGTGCGTCGAAGACATCATAAGTATGTAAGAGAAGCGATTTATCTATCTGATAATGTGAAAACTTAGCTTTCTGTTGTGGAGCTATTGTGCTAAAATTTGACACAAATATGCCAATAACACTGATAACATCACTCTCTTGAAGTTCTGTCCTTACTGGAAGAGATAGTCTTCATGCACAAACCACCACCACACACTTACTCAATTTCATTTGCGTTCTTTAGAAAACCATATGTAATAACAGTCAGTCAGTTTTGAGTAATTTTTACGAGTATCTGCATATCCAATAAATAATTAGGTTAATCGTTCTTCTTCTGATGTAATACTTTTACAATATTAATTAAAATTATCATGAATTTTAGTATAATGTAGTCGGTACAATATTTTGTTTCTATCTTCTTCAGCTTCTCTGAAACTAAACTTAATTTTCCTTATTGCATTTCTATAAGTATATTCATGTAGTATTTTTCTTGTTGTCTCTCCACTTTCCCAACAATACTTAAACATAGAGAAAACTCCTGCAAATCCACATATGTTTCTTGACAGCGACACTTCACTTTGGTTGCAATGATTTGAAGAGCATATTATGTAAAAAAGAAACAGCTTTTCATGCCAAACAATTCGCATCAAGACATCTCAACTTAACACAACTCAAAACAAGTCGAGATGAGATGAGATGAGATACAATTTGCTTTAAGCCATCACCAACACACAACGTACAGTGCTTTCACTAGTCAAAAAACAAAGCAAGTTGATTTTATACAACATACACGTAGTACATAATATTCTGAATATTGATAAGAAAAAAGAGTCTTTTGAAAAATTAATTTGTGTTTTTTGTGAAAAAAAACTTTTGACAAATTTTATATCAAGTCACAGAAGACTTTGTGATTTCAGAGTTAGAAAAGAAATTATGTAAGTTTGTGTCATATGACATCACACATACATATATCATTTCATAGACCTCTGCGAAGGCTGAACTACATTAGGCGATTATTTGGCAAAAGCCAAAAGAGTTGGAAATATTACTTTCGATCAGCAATCACCATTTTAATAGGTTTCCTTTGTTTCTTAGCCCTTTTTCACTGAATCTGCACTGGTTAAGGAACATTGAAACACACTGCAACTGAACAGATTTTACTAATGGAAATTTCTACTTATGTACCAAAATGAGCTTCAATAAGGACTGTAGAACTATCACAGGTCACATCTTCTCTCTTAGTATCTGAAACTGGAACTGACAACCACCAATAAGTTCGGATATCTTGAAGCATTTCTTCTTTATATTCTTACCATATCCATGAACTCCATTTGGTATCACTTAAAATTTAATTGGTATAACTATAATAGTCTAGCAATATTCTATTTCAACTAAGTAATTAGTAGTCTCATACTTAATTGTAACTTTGAATTGATATTGGATGATCATCAAGTTCAAGTTCAGTTGAGAAACATATGCAATTAATACTAGTACGTAGCAGCAGTTTACTAACTTATCGATTGTACTATCTATGTATGTTTGTATATATGCATTTTTATATTGAAATCGAAACACTGTGCGATTATCATTTATTATAACATTGACTGTTGCAACCAAGTCAGTCAGTCAGTGTGCATCTAATTCCTTTTATTATTGTATCTGAAAATCAACAGCAAAATTGTTAGTATAAATACTTTAGTTCTGAAAAGGAAGTGGGTGAGTGACTTACAGACATTGGTGAGTGGTTAGTGAGTGGGTGAGTGCATGAATGGATGATGAGTATCTTAGGTACTTATCTCACCTCAATGAGTATTTCAAATTAAATGCAAGTCTAGGTAGGCAGGCACGCAGGTAGATATACAAGCGAACATACAGATACATGTACAATATATACATACATAGATATCTACAATACATAAATTGCAAGTTAAGCATAGTACGAGATATTGTAGAATGAAAGAAATTCTGTACGCAGTGGTTGGCATGTTGTTGAGGATAAATAAGAGTAGGAACTTATTTTATTCATAATGCGGACTTAACTTGTAGTCGATTTGAGTGCATTTTATGCTATTTCACAATAACACTACACAACAAAAAACAGTTTACAATTCTGAGTAGTATCACAGCACAACTAGATAAATGTGAATACCACTCAAAGGGGGCATAAACTTAAGATGCTCTTGACGTTCTTCCTTTCATACTATCTGTTTTTTGTTGTTTTTCTTGTTTACAGTGTGTTGTTGTCGTTGCTCAGTTAAGATACTTATGAGATTTGTAACTGTCGACTTGCTGCTCTCATCATCAGCATTGTTTGTTCCATCATTGTGTAATGCCAAAAAATAAGACTGTACATACACGTTTATTAAAAAAGTTAACATAGTTTTGGCTCTTAATAATATTAATTTTATTTATAGAAGGCAGACTCATTGATACCCTCATGTATCCTTGCTTCAAATTAGAATATATGTATGTGTAATATTTTGGCTACGATAAAAGCAATGAACAGAAAGAAAGCAGGAAGGACGAATACTGTTTAATAAGTAGAATATATTGTGTAATCTGGGCTACTCTTAAGAAATTATTACTATATCATCAGCACCAACCACCAAGCAACAAAAAATTAAGGGAAACTATGGGAGTCTAATGACTGAAGCTAAGGTGATAGTAATGTTGTAGTGTGGTGGATGTGTTAGGTTAGGAAACATAAATTACATTTTAACAAACTTAATGAGCACTGTGGACTAAAAATAATACTATAAGAACAAATTATATACATATGTACATGTGTATCTCGGTACACATAAGAAAGGACAAACATATTCAAAAAGAATTGAAGAGAGCAAGCAAACAAAAGTGTATCAGTACCCGTGGAGTATACAGGTCAGAACCAAGCTGAACCACTGCTCCCCCAACATACTCAGTGGTTCAAACAAACAAACAAGCAAGCAAGCAAGGGACACATTGCACAGTAGTCAGGTCAAATGGAGTTTGAAGTAGGATTGTCAGAATAAACGGGATATGCCGAAAGGAAGTAAAATGTTTTTAAAAACAAAATGTTGGAAGTGTTGGTTGATTGTTGTTACTGCTGTTGTTGCTGCTGCTGTTGCTGCTGTTTAACTCACTTCTCATTCTCATGTTGTTGTGTTTCTTGCTGACCCAAAACAAAAAAAAAAACAATCTCTTGCTGTGGCATATGATGTGCTTTGGCCAGGATAGGATAGACCCAACCGACCAAGGCCCAACTAGTCCACACAAAACGAAGGCCCAACGTTCTCAACATGCATTTTTAAACAATTTATGTATAGAGACAGAGAGATCTGAAGAGGCGACAAGAGAAGAGAAGTAAAGTAAAAGTAACAAGGAAGACTTATATAAATGCCAAGTACATAACAATCCTTGAGCCGGGAATTCCATGCAACTCCATGAACCAACGTACCAAAGAACCAACGAATGAACTAATGGATGAACATTATGCACGCGGCATTCAAAATGCTGCAGCTCAGCAGGGAAAGTGCTTAGCAATTTTGTCGGCGCCGGTTTACAAACACACACTGATATGCACTCACTCACTCACACGCACATAATTATAGTATGTGTCTGAGAGTATCTATGTGGAAGAAAGAGCTATGGATTTTGGCGCTTTAGCTGTGACTCGTTCTAACGCCTTCACTGGCAGCATTTGGATATACAGTGAATCCTCTTCCACTCTGGTAGACTGAACTTCTGTACACATACTTATTGTAGATACTCGTATAGTAACATCGTACATTATACAAAACATGAAGAAAAGAAGTCCAATTACCAACTAACAGCACGAGTGTGCAGGTTTTTATTTACAATTTATGACCGGACTGCAAAATGGAAATTAATAATTTATGAAAATTTAATTTATTTTCAAAAATAATCACCTCATTGTTATTGTTGTTGTTGCTGTTCTTGTTCCTGTTGTTGTTCAGAAGAGGCAACAGTTCCTAGTCTTATTACTTCAATGGTGTTTCTGTTATGGTTCTCATTACATTAATCATTGTACATTGTATTTAAAACGTAAATATCAATTTAACCAGTTTTAGTGAGATGGACATGGGTCTATAAGATATCCTCAATCTATAAAAAATCTTAATTCTAATTCAAACTTATTTCTTTCCTTTTTTTCACTGAGCAAGTGGTTTTGAAAACCAGAGGAAATTGAATTTGCATTACATCTGCTACGGATTCTATAGAGTCAACATACCAAATTTTAAGACTTACATGGTTAGTGAATAAGTGTCAGACATTTATGGCATTAAAAATAACAAAAGTTGTGGAAGAACTTGAACTGCGTGCAATATTTCAGCCATCTAGCTCAAAAACTATAGGATTAGTTTGTATACATAAGTACAGGCGCACAATGGCTGATCAAGAATATGTGTATATACTTAATAGGATCTTCGATGTCTTGTATTCTCTGCGTGAAAAGTATAAAACAAAGCCAAAGGCAAAATGCGGCATACTGTACTCTCAATCATTTCAAACCCTACAGAAGAGACATAATAAGAGCAATGAACATAAAGAAAAGAAAGACACTTAGTTCAAAAGTGATCTTAAGACCAAAACCACCAATATTCTATTTTATTTTCTTGGGATGTTCGGACATATTTATATAGTTACATCTGAACTTCCGCCCTTTTCTGAGAACAAACAAAACAAATTTGCTTGTTTAGAAAAAGGAAAATTTATTTATTCAAAGTATGCCCATCTGCAGCTACAACCTTTGCCCATCTTTCAGGCAATTTACGGATTCCTTGCATAAAGAAGTCCTGGTCTTTTGAGGCAATCCAATTATGAAGCCAAATTTTGATATCTTCATAAGAAGTGAATCGCTCTCCCGTAAGATCAGACTGCATCCTTCGAAATAAATGAAAATCTGAAGGGGCTATATCTGGTGAATATGGCGGGTGGGGTAGCACTTCCCAGTCTTGTCCATTTAAATATGTTTTCACAACATTTGCCGTATGCGGTCTGGCGTTGTCATGTTGAAGAATTAATTTGTCATGCCTATTCACCCATTCCGGTCGTTTTTCTTCTATAGCTACCTTCAACCGCATTAGTTGTCGTCTGTAAACATCGCCAGTGATAGTATCAGACGGTTTCAGCAACTCATAGTGCACAACACCTTTCTGATCCCACCAAATACAGAGCATAACCTTGGTACAATGAATATTTTTCTTTGGCTGTGATGGGCCGGCCTCACCTGGCTTCAGCCAAGATTTTTTGCGTTTAGGATTCTCGTAATATATCCATTTTTCATCTCCCGTGATTATCCGATGCAAAAAACCTTTTACTTTTTGTCTTTGAAGCAGCATTTCACAAATGGTTTTGCGACGTTCGATGTCTCGGTCTTTCAATTCATGTGGCACCCAGTTATTGACTTTTTGAACCATTCCCATTGCTTGCAAACGTCTTGAAATAGTTGATTGATCAACATTTAATGTTGTTGCCAATTCTGATTGTGTTTGACAACAATCTTCGGTCAATAAATCTTCCAATTCAGCATCTTCAAATTTTTTGGGTGGTTTTCCATGTTCTCTGTCCTCAATGTCAAAATCATCATTTTTAAATCGTCGAAACCATTCTTTGCAAGTTGTATTCGATGGAGCATGCTCACCGTAAACATCAGCAAGCAAACGATAAGTTTCCGCTGCACTTTTCTTTGCAACAAAATAGTGCAATAAAACCTCCCGCAAATGATGTTTACTTGGGATAAAACTCGACATTTTCAATGAATTAGAAATATTTGTTGTTTATGCTTCTATCAGCTGTTATACACTGTGTTTAACAGCTGATAGAAGGCACTATCGAATGCAAGTATTAGTATTTTAGTGTGCAAGTGTAAGCGGCGATACTAGCGAAACTAT
>JBAMAW010001496.1:0-21453 GCA_037043295.1 Amiota minor | reverse complement strand
TTTTTTTTCAGTTTTTAACTTTCAATATAATATTTTGAAGTATTAAGTTTTTTTGTAAAACACTGCGAGACAAAGCATAACGCTTTGGTTGTTGTTATTGTTGTATTTTTCCTCTCTGAGTACACACTTTTTGCTCTTCGTTTTTGTATTTTATGTTCATTTTAATTGGGACAAGAAAGAGACAGTGCGTTTCGTTGTTTGTGCTTTGCTTTGTTTGAGTTTCGTGTTTGAGGCAATTGATCATTTGAAACGAAATTTTTCTGCCTTACTACAAACACTCGATTTGATATGTAGGATTGCAGGACTGTTTTTTTTTTTTGGTTACGGCTTTTTTTTTTTTTTTTTTTTTTTGTCGTTTTTTTTTTTTTTTTTTTTTTTTTTTTAAAATAGGTCATGAACATGTATAGAGATGGTCCCAAGACACTTTTTTTTTTTTTTTTTTTTTTTAATTCTTTTTTTTTTTTTTTTTTTTTTTTTTTCTTTTTTTTTTTTTTTTTTTTTTTTTTTTTTTATTGTTTTTTTTTTTTTTTTTTTTTTTTTTTTATTTTAAAAACCTTCTTTTTTTTTTTTTTTTTGTATGGCAGTGGTTTTTTTTTTTTTTTTTTTTCAGGCCATATATGAGACTTACATTTTTTTTTTCTTGCCCTAGTAACCGATTTCTTCCATTGCTTTGGAAAGTACCCAATTCGAAAGATAGCATTGAAAAGACACGAGAGAAAAACTATTGCTGCATTTGGAAGTTCAGTTATCATTTTTGGCACAATTCTATCATAACCAGCAGATTTTTTGGGTTTCAGTTGAGTCCTTATAATAGATACAATCTCACTAGCGCTTGTTTTTAATGGAGACATATTTACTGAATTTGTGATTGTCTGTTGAGGAAGCACAAATTTGTTAGTAGGTAGATTAGGTTGAAACACGTGCTCAAGATGGTTGGCAAATACATTAGCCTTCTCTTCATCAGACCGAGCCCACATTCCGTTTCTGTCTCTAATAGGTGAGTCCAGCTCCATAGGAGTTTTTAGTGATTTTTGCGCTTTCCAAAGTGAAGATCTAGTGTTTGTGGGTGATAGGTTATAGATATAGCGCCTTTGTGCCTCGAGCTGGTCGCTTAAAAGTGCTTTGGCTAGTTTTTTTGTTGCATCTTTTAGCCTTTGTTTAGCAGAAGGAGATCTGTGCTGTTGCCATTCTCTTCTCAATCGTCGTTTAGAAGCAACCAGTTCTTCAATTTCCCTATTTAAGAACGATTTTCCGCTGAACTTGTGAGCAACAATCCCAGGCGTTGATACGTCAGCTGCAGCTACCAATACGGAACTTAATTCATTAACAGATTTGTCAATATCGCTTTCAGAGTTGATCGCAGGTGCAATTTCTATGTGAGAACTAATATACTTTTTATATTGCAACCAATTAGTTTTATTAGATATAAGTCTATAAGGGGGATCCTCAAATATTGGAAAATCGAGTTAAACGATATCAACGGGGGAGTGATCGGAAGAGAGTTCATCATGAGTAACTGCTGATATGAGGTTTCTTGGTATATTTTTTGTGATACCGAAGTCGATGATATCAGGAGTTTTTCTTGGATCCGCCGGCCAGTATGTAGGCCTACCCGGAGAAAGGAAGTCTAGCTTGTTTTTACAATTTACAAGAGTGCTGTAAAATTGCCGACCTTTTGGATTTACTAAACGAGACCACCAATAAGTGTGTTTAGCATTGTAGTCACCGGCCGCTAAAAATCGTGCTGCAAGGCTATATGGGCTAAACAATTTTAACGTAAGCCGTAAGAAGTTCCTAGAGACACTTTCTTATGACCTTATTTTACCTCATCGTAAAAAAAAAAAAAAAAAATAGAAAAATAAAATACAACTGCATGAAATGCAAAAAAAATTTTTGTCTCGAGCATGCAGTTAATGTGTGTTCAGATTGATCCGAAAATAAAACTTACAACGTATAATACTACTTTTTATACTTTTTTATTATTCCTTATACTTCTTCTCTTGGTTTTTAGAGTTTTTGTTTAAAAAACAAGTTAATTTTTTCTTACAATAGTTGGATTACCAAAACATACGTTTATTTTAAAGACTGAATTACACTGTTAGACATTCCAAAAATAAAGTTATATTTCTAATACTTTTTCTGTTTTTTATTTCATTATATTCAATTATTCTTTAAAATAAATACCAATTATACTTATAAAATAAATAATGATAAAAATACAGACGAGATCAAATCTCGGTCTGAGAGACCGTGCGCGAGTATATGTGTTATAAAAAAGCCCTCGAGTATACGAAGATTAAGTCGTTATGTCATGACCGGAATGCTGTATCAACAAAATAAATGGTAGAAAACTGGAAGGTGAACTGCATATCCCAGATGTTATAACAATACCATTCAGAATCAGTAATATTGATCACATTGGTCCATTCCCACAAAGGAAATGTGGAAACATCTATATTTCAGCAACAGTTTGCGCAAATACTTTGTACACTTTTCTGATTCCAGTTCACAACACAAAAATAACAACAGTTATTAAGGCTCTTAAGCAAATGTGTGCAGTAACACTTCAGAACGTGGCACGGCATTTACTGCGAAAGAATTAGAACGTCATTAGCTTTCATGGCATCCAGCAGTTAAAACGTTAATCTCGTACGTACCCCAGAGCAAATCACCAAGTGAAGAGAATGAACAGGATGCTTATCAATTCTTTAAAGTGCAGCACAGGCAACGCCAAACATTGGGATCAGCAACTTCAAATTATACAGTGGAGCATGAACACGTATATTAATTCGACTACAAAGTATGCTCTCAACGACTTAGTGCCCCACTGCGAAAAGACTAATAAATAAATTTCATGTTCTGTTTTCACAATATAATGGAAAAAATTCACAACTAATCAATATTAAATTATTGTATTTAACCATGAAATTTCTATATTTTACATTTTTTCCGCTCGTTAGCTATGGTAATATGGTATGACCCAAAACACCATGCCTTTTCCATGTGTTTCAGGGAAACAAAAAGGTTGGACACCCTTGGTATTGATCGACCAACACCCTTTTGTTTGTCTGATTAATTTAACTGATAAAGTTACGCTTCATGACAACTAAAACCAATTCAGTTGGGAGAGAAATATGTGTTTGAGATCAGCAAAACATACTTAGTATGGGATGAGTTTTGCATATAACCTGCCTGTCTTAAAATCAGATTGATTCAGCTGATATTTATGAAAGGCATATTTCCTATACCTTGGATGCCAACAACTACAATAATTTTATATCATTTGGTTATCATAAATATGATGGATTCATGAATTAAAAGGCATGATACTGTTTTGAGAAAGGTCAAGCCCCTTAGAATTGTTACTTCTAATTACTATTAGATAAATTTTACTGTTAACTGATTCATCCATCAACTTAGCGAAATGACTTTTTTGTACTGGATCTAAAGATTTCATTTTGAATGTTAAGGTCGATTCATAATATGATGTATATATATATCACGACTTTTTTTCTATAAAAGCGACAATTAGTACTTACCTGGTAAAATTATAAGAACACCAAACCCGTAGATAAGCCATGTCATAATAACAAATGATGTGCCATTGTAAGCGCCATTTTCTTTTTGTTT
The DNA here is from genome assembly GCA_037043295.1 of Amiota minor. Lineage (NCBI taxonomy): Eukaryota > Metazoa > Arthropoda > Insecta > Diptera > Drosophilidae > Amiota > Amiota minor. The sequence continues at coordinate 17,823 of JBAMAW010001496.1, read as the reverse complement.
ATGTCGGTTATGATGTTGTTGCTGTCTTTGTTTACTTAAGCAATTGGTTGTTGTTGTTTTTGTGATTGTTTTCACTGCTTTTCCTATTGTTGTTGTCATTATTGTCACAACCGAAAGAACGCTTTTCTTTATTTTAAAAAATTTCGTTTTAATAAAAATTTATTTGTATTTATAATTTTACTTCTTATTTAAATTTTTTTGAATGTTTTCTTCTTAAATTAGGTGTTATACTTCTCGTTGTGTTCTTTGCAATTTAAAATGTAAGTGTTTTGTTTTTCAATTGAAATAAACTGAAACTTAATATGTTATTGTTTTAACTAAAACCAATAAAGCAATAAATAAATAATAGTTGTAAGAAATGTTGTCAGTAACTATATTTCCTTTGCCGAAACTCATTATGCATTCATTTATTGATTATCTACACACAAACTAAGAGAACCCAACAGGAGTTTTGGTGTCCTATTGATAACTTTTAATAAGTCAATAGACAATATGAGAGGACAATCGAACATCGAAAAAAATCAATCATAAATTAATTAAATAAGCAGTTGGCGACTCTAACAGCCAGTAACACCAGCATCAAGAACAACTGCAACACTGAAATAATAGAAAATTCTCATTTTGAGTCTGAGTTTGGCTTGACTATATGCACTGGTGGTGCATGAACCAACAAACAGTTGTAGGATAAATGACGTTGTTCCATACGCTCAACAATTCACGAAACCCAATTTTCCGCAGAAATTCAAATTCCGCACCCAGAGGGTACCAAACCGAACCCTACTACTAAGGCTGCGCTGTCTGTCCGCCCGTCTGCCTCAGGAACCGTAAGAAGTAAAAAGTTGAAACTTTCACTGAATGTTTAGTATTATCGGGACTACAGCTAAACTAAAATAAAGTTAAAAATTTGAAGTTCCTCCAAAACAAAAAACATGTGGGTTTGTATTAGAGCTGTTCGATCCACTGACCCTAGGGTTTTGAATTTTACATCTTTGGTGGAAATGGATAAGAAAATTTTTGCGTCCAAATTTTAGTTTGATAGTACAAAAAACAAAAAAATTGTTTTAATAAGAAAATGAATTTCAACGGGGTTTTGTATTAGATGTACTCTCCCTAGTGGTCTCTCTCTCTGAATTCCGACAAATGTTAGGGTCCTGTAAAAGGAAATCTGGGTACAAAATTTTAGCCCTTTAGCTCAAAAACTGAAGGACAAGTTTGCTAACATACAGACGGACAAATGGTCAGCAATGCTATTTAAATGTTATTTCATTTTGTGTCTTGTGTGATGGTATAGAACACTTCATGGCCGATTTTTCGTTGATAATGTCCATAATGTAGATATACTACATTGCTACCCTTTACTGTTGCAAAATTATTATTCTAAAATCAATGTTAATAACGAGGCTTCCTCATACGATTGAACTTTTGTTTTTTGATTTTCGTTTTCTTCTTTGTCTTAACCTTCCGTTTTTTATCTGTCACATATAATATCTACTCAGCTACAGATACATAATAAATAAGCGAGTCATTTTATCAACAAATGTCGTGTTCGATTTGAATTAACTTGTATCTATTCTTATATACGTGTATTGATTAACAAAAGTTAAATTTAAGAAAAACAAAAATTAAATTAATGATAGAGCAAATAAGGTCTTCTGCTTTGTTAGTTACTAAGGTATCTTACTTTTGTCTTTTAAATTTAGGTTTTTTAAATTACTTGCTCATGTTTTTGTTTCCATTCAGTATTGGTTCTTTCTTATCTGTTTTAGTTACCAGTGTATCTATCTCACTATCTATATTCTGCGTCCCTCTAATAGTGAGATTTTCTTCTTTTTTTCCTGGAATTCATCACTGTTTCATATTGTATATCAACAAATCTCAATTGTACTCTTGTTCGTTCATAACCCTTCCTTCCTCTATACAATACCATTTTCTATCCTTTTCACTCTCTTTCTCTCGTATTTGTCCCAGCTCTTAGTTTCTTTTGTTTCATTTTTTAACGATTTCTTTATATATTCTCTTAAACAGTCAGAACTGTCGACTGCCGCGTTTGTTTGTTTTTAGCGTTTTGAACAACTATGATGATGATGTCTTCCCTATTCACACAATCCTCCCAATGCCTTCCCCTACTTACCTTTTCTGCCTTTCTAACAAAGCCAATATCTATCTATCTGACTGTCTCCGTCTCTCTTGCAGTTGAACTATCCTTATTCTTATTGTATATTTTCTTTTGTTTTCGAAAGTTGTTGTTCCATCTTTTTCTTTCTTGTCACTCTATTGCTGTTACCATTGCCATCGTTCTTGTTGCTATTGTTGCTGATTTTAGTGTCGAATGTTTAGCGCTCATACAGCAGCTCTCTTGCAAACATTTCCGTTGACTGTTTCCGTCACTTGTTTTCGCTTACTCTTCATTTTTTTATTTCTATTTTCTAGACGTGCAGTTGCACATTCACATTGCCAACAAGGGTTGTACAATTAATGTCTCTGACCACAGTTAGCAGCAAGGGGCATAGCTTTAAAAAATTCCCCCACCGGTTCAGAGATGTTTTTGTTTTAATTATGTATAGCCTTTAGATTATTTTCAGTTTTTATTTAACTTGTCCTTTATTAAGTTTTTTTTCTCTATGGTAATTACATAATTTAGTTTTTAAGCTTTTATTTTGGTTTTTTTTTTACACGTAACTATTATTTTTATTTTCGTTATTTGTTTTAATAGTAATTATAGTTTGTGGTAATTGATTAATTAAATCAAGCTTTATTCTACATGTCTTTAAATATAAAATTCGAGTGTACGAAATTATGTGACTCTTCATCTCTAGTCTAGTACCAAAAACCAAAATGTATTCTACCGTTTTTTTTTCTCTTCTTCTTTCGCGTATTTAAGAATTACAAACATATTTCGAACACCACGCGTCCGAAGTCGCGGGCACAGCTAGTTTATGTATAATTTCCTACTTTTAGTTTTATTTCATTCTACTTTTGAGTTGACAGTACTTTGTCATAAACAATTAAATAAATAAATAAAAAACCAAATTTTACAAAAAGTTTGGAAAGAGAATTGGGTTGATTGGTTAAATTCTGATAGAACTATCATGCCCAGCTTTTTCTTAACTTGAAAAGTGTTTTTCTGCTAAAAGTGTTTTCTACGAGTATGTGTTGGTTTAGTTTCATTTTGACGCTCAAGTCTCCGATCTTTTGGGTAATTGTTTTCAGTTCAATTTGTCTTTGCGTTTTTCATGTTGTTTTATTCTTATTCCTTGTGATGTTGTTTTCATTTGCTGTTTCGTAGTTGTAAACTTGATTCTTTTATTGTTGTTCCTGTTATTCCTATCTGCAAACATATTTCTTATTGTTTGTTATGTGGTTATGCGGTGCTACTGAAAACTAAAGAACTTTTAATGATTGTGAAATGCCTTGACCAATATTCATTCATGTGCTGTATGTATTTTTATACCGTTCATGCAGTTTGTCATGGCAGACAGAAAGATGCATCGGAGACCCCATAAATTATATATTGTATATCCTTGATTAGCTCGAAGACACGAGTCGATTAAGCCATGTGTATACATATTTGCATGAACGCTGTATCTGAATCAGCCCAATCGGACAACATGGCGGGTACTCCTATACAAGCCCAAATTGATATTCACGTTTGAGAAATTTCTTTGCTCTTGTGTTATTCAAATTAAATTTAAGCAGTATACATTAATCCATGCGCACCAACGGTGAAAATTTCAATATCCTGCGAGTACTGGATCGTATAGTTTCCATACAAACATCGATTTGAATACTTATATGCTCTTATAAGAACAAATTTTCCGTTTTTTTGGTTAATGGAAGTGAAATTTAGACACTATAAGTCTAACAACCATGTAAATTTTAAGACTCTAGAATTACTCGATCATATAGCTCTCATAAAAACCCAATTCAAATTTATTTCCCTATTATTAAAAACTCTTCTGTTTTTCATATTACCGAACTTAATTTTGCACACTATAACTTTCTCATGTTCACCAAACATCGATTTACCTATAGTTGACTATGCGAAAAACATGGAAAAACGCGTAGCGACAATCCTTGAGCTTTGTTGATTGCCATCGCGAAAGCAAGACGCACAGGAAACTGTAGTCTTTTCAATTCAAAGTGCAAATCAGTGGAAATCATTGGAATGCGCGGAATCAGGACGTGTTCTCCTTTATATTTACCGGTAATTATTGTTGCTTCAATCACACTCGGCATCAGGTTTTTCACGGAAAGTCTGGTTCCGTTGCATAACATTGGCGTGTTTAGATTCCAAATGAGCATTATTGGTGAACTAATTTCTAAGGTCGGTTTGTGCGGTGAAATTCCAGGTGGCTCTATTGAATTGAGAAATTCGACTGGATAACTAACAGCTTGATATTCTTCTGTAACTGTATCATTGGACTTTTACTCTGTAACTGCACCAGGAATTTTCAATTGAATGATTCGATTGACGTCACCATTCTTCGCGTGTAAGATAGCACGCTCGCTAAGCCAATCGGTACTGTTGATGTTGTTAGCGAAATTTGGGAAAACTTTATTTTTCAGATCTTCAATTGATGACTGAAGTTTACAGAACTTCAGTGGGAATGATATCTCCTGTGCTGCAGGATCAACCGGAAATTTGCCATCGCCCTTATCCAAAAGCTGCTGAGCAAAAGTTTGTGCAGAATCCTCTCTAAGTAAATATACGCGCATGTTGGTTACTTGCTTCACGTGTCTCCAGAAAGTCGAATTTTCCAGGTATGCGGTCAGCTCATCTGCTGGTGTTGATTGGCGAATGACGGACAAAGTTTGACGAAAATCACCGGCGAGTAGTATTACAGCTCCACCCATTGGACGTTGATCGTTTTGGAAGTCCTGCAGAGTGCGATTAAGTGCCTCAAGTCCTTTCTTATGAGCAATGGTACATTCATCCCAAATAATGAGCTGACATGTTTTCAAAACGGTTGCTATTCCAGATGATTTTCCAAAGTTGCAGAGAGGATGAGCAGCTATATTTAAATTCAATGGCAGCTTGAGAGCCGAATGTGCCGTGTGTCCTCCTTTGACTAGCGTTGCTGCAATCCCTGATGGTGCCATAGTCAGTGCAATCTCACGCTTCATTCGTTGTACCATAAGTACCAAATTGGGTAAAAACGTTTTTCCTGTGCCTCCTGGAGCATAAGGAAAAGTAGTCCGCTATTTCCGGCTTAAAAATGCTCCATGATGAAGTCATACGCAAGTCATTTATCGGTTGTTAAAAGTCTTTTTTGAGTCTCAACATAAACTTGCAGCGTATTGACGTCTTATTATTTTTCTCGAAATACGTCTCTGTCGACAACATCGTGTAGGCTACGTTTCAGTGGAAAAAGTCCAAGTTGTTTAAGAATTTTGTTGATATACACATATCTTCAAGAGATATCAGTGCTTCATTGAAAATGTGTGTTGAATACTGTACATCGAGTGTGGGGTTGTCTCTGCATGCTCGCATAGTACTTCAATCATAGTCTCTTTATGGTTTTCCCATGTTTCGGATTGGAAGGCGCACAGTTAGTCAAAATAATGGCGAATAAAGTATTTTGGTGAGCATGCTGTATTTCAGATGCTTTGACCAAATTGTTGTCCGAATGTCGAACATTTTCAAGCATACGAAGTTACTCGCTTCTCTATACGTCTGACACTCTTGACCATCAATGGTTTTGATTACTTGAAACAATGTTGGGCCTTTCACGTGAAGGGGCATTCGTAAATAGTAGCATTCCGCATTATCGGGATGAATAGTATATATAGTATTATATACTCGTATATACAGCAACGTTTTTGCGAATTCATCACTCAATTTAAAAAAGCGTTCAGTGTTGTCGTTGGTGGTCGTTTAGCTCTTTGCAATGCGTTTCCTGCTATGAAATAAAGCCGTTGACCATTCTCCAGGTGAACAGCTAAATGAACCACAGTGGGATGACGTTCATGTATGGGAAATGAAAATAACATATCTCCAACGCTTCGTTTCCTTTCGCGTTGTATTCACATATGATGGATTTGGCCAAATTGCAGAACTACTTGCAATGCGCTTAAATATTTTAAAAAGCAGCAATGGAAACGGAACAACTGTTGTTGACTACAACATTCTTATTTCTGACTTACATAGTTATCATTGTCTTCTACAGAACGACGGCGATACAGGGCGTAATCATCATTGCCTGCAATTGTATCAGCCAACAAAACACGAGGATGAAGCTTTGAGAATTTGTTGTCGATCATGCACGTTGATTCACGATGCACACGGTCCATAATCATGTTCTTGTTCGCATACTTGACTTCAATTGATCAGGAATTTCTGCGGAAATGATCGAGTCAATTTCATCCAGTCTTATTTTCTCGACTATCCAGATGAGAGTATACGCATGAGTCACTCCTCCTTTTTGCCATTTTACACATCCAACCTCTCACGACTCCGAAGACATGATATTTTAGAATGAAGTTCATGAGCGCTTTGAGTTTTTCCTTGAACACAAGTGCTGTTATGTCGTGACGATTGCAGGTTTGATTGACGCACAATTCAAAAAGGAGCAAAGTATAAGCAATGAATAAGCAAAAAAAGTTTGCAAAAGCCATAACAACAATTGCATACATACATTTGAAATTTTTAATATTTTCAAATTACTTACTCCCCCCACTCAACAAAAGTCAAACGAAATTTGAAGCAAAAATCAAGAACACATTTTGGTTTTTACGTTGCTCATTCTGTAATGTATGTCATGTTTTTTAATACACAGAAGTCTATTAAATCCGGCATTTTCGTCCGATCTGTTGGCCAATATGTGGGTTCACCTGTTCTCAAGTGCATCCCCCAATCATATGAATAGCACTTAGCAAGTTTTTCCCTTTGGTGTTTGTCAGCCTTGAACCCCAGTTTACATGTTTCGCGTTGTAATCACCTGCTACGATGAACCTTGGACCAAGCTCTTTAAAGTAGTCCTTAAATTGAGCTGTTGAGATTGAGTGTCTAGGTGGGCAATAAATAGCTGCTATTGTGAAAGGTCCATATTTGTCTTCTAGTAGCAATTTGGTCCTGATGGAGCGTGTTGATAATTTTCTAGTTCAACGTGTTGAGTATTGTTTTTAACAATGATAGCCGTGCCACCATGTCCTGAACCATCCGGGTGGTTTGTTTTATATATTTTATATCCGGGAATGCTCAAGTAGTGATTACTTGTGCAATGGGTTTCAGAAGTAGAGCTACGTCAATCATATTGTCATTTAGAAATAGTTGGAGTTCAAGGATATGTTTGTGCAAACCATTCGCATTCCAAGAATTATTCTTAATTTATTGTCCATTTTGTTTTCAAGTTTGATTATCAGGATGGTTATTATATTCATCATGTTAGTCACTGTTGAATCAATTGCTTCATCATGATTTTAGTCATTCTCATTTGGCGTAATGTTATTGTTATATTGATGGGAGATACTGTTATGGTCGGTAGGATTAGTTAGATTTTGGTTTGACTAAAAGCCAAATTAAAAATTGTATGTCATAAGTAAGCTCTATGCACTCGGCCACGGAGGCAACCTCGTTCGACGCTTAACTTATGCTATGTTTTATTTGAAGTTCGAACAGTTTGATCGAAGATTTGAACATCCGAGAGTTCGATCAATTAGAAATAAAAGACAGTGATGTTATATATGTTATATGCTGTACATGTAGTCATATAAAATGTCAGTCATACATAAACAATCAGCATACATAAAGCTACAAGAGAAGTTGAACAATAATGGGCCAAGTTTCAAATAAGAAGAAATCCAAGAGTATTGCGGGAAACCTATCGTATAAAGCAGATCATATTTTTCGGAGTCAAAGAAAATCTGAATGACCAATTTAATATTTTTCGCCAAAAAACGAAAACTCAAGCAAATTAGTAGTAAGTGAACGCTTCTTTATAAAACCGTGTTGACACGAAGAAATAATAGATTTACAGAGGTGATAGAAGACTCAAACATCTGGTTCCGAAAGTTTTGCAATACTTGAATTGGATATGTCAGATTTGTTACCGTCTTTATGTAGGGATTGAAGGATCTTTCCAAAAAGGAATAAATTCACTCCGAAGTTATAAATTGAAAAGTTTCAGGAGCGAAAGTCAGGCACAGTACACAGCTAGACATTTTGTCTGGAACGGATGAGTAAGTAGATTTCAAACTTAAGTGACACTTCCATTGACTGTGTTAACATTATGGAAATGTAGGATAACGATCGTAAATATATGATTTAGAGGATTGCAAAAATTTGGACGAATACCGAAATCACTGCAGGCTTGTTCGCATAAAAGACTTGCGCTTTAAATTCACAAAGATAAAACTGCTTAGGGTCGCGCAAAATATGCAGGTAAAGATGTAAACTAGCTAGATGGCTTATCAGCTTGGGTGAACATAACTTCAATATGGAATATATTGTATTAAGGGGAAGACTAACAATAAAGCCGACTTTTTAAGTAGGATTAGGAATGACGAAATTCATACAATTGACAAAATAGGGGAGGATGGAATTGGAGGTACAAACAGTACACTATCAGGAAGAAGATTTACACAAACATATACCAATCCTACACATTGTCGAAAACTGGTTTCCTCTTCAAATTACCATATCCGAATCAAAACAAGCAAATAGAACGAGTGCATTCGCAAAAGAAATAATTATACACTTGTTTGTCGAAGTGACATCAATAAATATAACGTGTTTAAAATAGCACGGAAGGAAATAGTAAAAGCGGTATTTAACTGACCGTGAATACCATAGAGTACAACAAATTACAGTTAGGGAATATAGCACCGATCCCCATATACGAATGATTAAGTATACAACGTACGGAATCGTTGATCCAGAAAACTTAAACAAGCAAATGCGCTTTACCATGAAAATGAAAGTGGCCAGTGTGGCATAGTCGCGATATTGATCAACTTAAATCAAAACTTTACAATCCAACAATTAAGGAGCACATACATAAGATTATTAATAATTGTGATACATGTGGCGGAAGGAAATATGACAGAAACCAATTGGCAAACAGTACTAACGATTAATGGTTAACATTGAAAGATGTAGAGGATAGTGTAGTAGAGTTTTCAGATTCGGGTGCTCCTGAAATCAATCAGTGGAAACAAGAACTTGAAGATTGTGAAGTGACAGTGGAGTGAATTACAGTTATTAGTTTATGCGAAACAATTGTTAATTGGAGGAGCGAAGGCACTTGTGAGGAGTTAGAAAAATGTTAAAGTTTGGTACATATTGAAAAATGATTTGAGTGAGGAATTTCAGGTCAAAGTTTCGGCAGCTTCAGTGCATAGAAGTGTATGACTACGGCAACAGAAGACAGGGGTAACGTTGCAAGAATATTTGTATTCTTTAATTGAAATTGACAAGCCAATCGAAATAGATGACGAAAGTTGGTACTATTTCAGGCTAAAACAATAAGGGGCCAAGTCAAAATGAAATTTATAAGAAGACTAGAGATGGTTGGAGAACAGTTAACAAAACAAAAAGCGAAGGGAAAGAACAAATCCCAGTAGGTGAAAAGGAAACGAAATGTTTTTGGTGTGGCGAGAGTACCCATATTAAGAAAGATTGATCAAAGAAAGAGATAACTTGTTTTAGAGTGGTTCTAGTTTGCGGGATTCACCTTTAGCTGCTGGTTCATTTTCTATTGCAACGAGATCACCTTCAGCATACAAAGTTGGGTTGGAATGTGCTCGATCGAATCTTTGTTTCCACTTGGCTCTCTGTTGCAATATCGTAGTGTAAGAATCCCTCTCGTTTTCCATTTTTCGATTTATAGTAGAAGCACTGGACGCATGATGAAATGTAGTCTTTGACATATTTGCGCATTTTCGGAAACCAGAATTTCTCTTGAATTTTGGGTAGTGTTTTATCAACCTGAAAATGTCCGAAATCATCGTGGTATCTAACTGCTTTCGGTACTACAAAACGTAACTTAGCGTCAATTTTGCGATATAGGCGGTGCTGTTCAATTTCGTATTCGCTTTTGATTTGTTTCTCTTGGTCAGAATTACGTTGACATTGCAGACACCAACGATTTGTGTCAACGTTGCATCCTGTAGTTGTATGGCCAGTAGCCAATCGTTGACATCAGCTGTGACAATTCGGACGCCTTCTTCAAGCGGTAGTTCGGTCGACAAAGGACATGGAGATCGGCTTAGGGCATCAATATATGCCATTCGTGTACATTCACGGTAGTAAATAGTAATATCGTATTCCATTACCTTGAGCAATATTAGGTATCAACTCTTTGTTAGTTCGCGCTATGGCAATTGCAGCGCAATCAGTCACTAAACGGAACGGTTTACCCAATATGTAGAAGCGAAAACGCCAAAATTTCGCGTATCGATACAATGTTGACTGAAATAGCTGTCAGGTTGCCAAGACTTGTTGTCATTTGACTATAGTAAAACCACTGCCAGTCCGATGGCGCAGGCATCTATGTGGACCTCATGGAAAGCTTCGAAGTCATACAAAACGAGTAGCGGCATACTGCTTAACATGTGCATTAGTTCGTTGGATGCGTTTTGTTGTTCTTCTTCCCAAATGAATCGTTTGTTTTCCGATTTGCGTAGCATGCGTGCAATGGGTTTTGTAATAATTGAGTAGTGTTCAACAAATTTACGAAAAATACCTGTGCGCTCAAGGAAACGTTGGACTTCGGTCGTGTTAATTGGCGGTTGGAATTTCCTAACCGCTTCGACGTTATGTTCTCCTGGTGTGATTCCGTCTTTGCTGATAACGTAACCTAAGAAAGAGTGAGTTTATGCGTTAAAAATTTACATTAGTCGAGATGTAATATCACACCAATTTCACTTAGAATAGCGAGGAACTTCTCAAGGCGTTGTATTTTCTCTTCAAAAGTCTTTATAACGTCATCAAGATATGTGAGAACTTCTCCAGGACCCATTCTTTTGACGATCTTATTCATGACGTGCTGGAACACAGCTGGAGCATTAACAAGCCCGAATGGCATGCGCTTGTACTCGTAGTGTCCATCAGGGGTGACAAATGCAGTATATTTCCTCGATATCCCGTTTATTTCGATTTGATGATAGCCCATAGGTCGAGTTGTGTGAAGTATACGTTGCCGGCTAACTAAGCAAACTGTTCTTCCAAATTCAGCATAGGGAACGGTATTTTCACTGTGACTCTGTTCAGTTTGCGATAATCTACGCACAACCGATGTTCCTAGTTTTTCTTGCTGACGATGACGATTATCATATGTGTATGGTGACTCGGACGGACGGATGGTGTTATTTTTCAGAAGCTCTGCTATCAAGTTTGTGAGTACCTGTCATAGTGCATACGTATTCAATATGGCAATCGTAGCCCTTAATAATCTGTCTGTTTCCTTCACGACATGAGATGTCTTTGTCTAACAAAACATATTCTGAGATTAGACTGTCTCCTACAATAAGCATGTCAATTTCAAACGTATGTTCGTCAATTCTAGTTTTGGTTTGCATTTTTCGTGTGCAATAATATTTCCCACCTAAAAATCCATTCAACGTTACTGAGCAGAGTTGCGCAGAACCAATCTTTTCAGCAAAGGATTTTCTAGTGAGAGTTTGCATACTGCCCGAATCGACAAAATCTTTTGTTTCGTTCCCGTTCACAACAATTATTTTTAGAATATAGTTCATCTTCCTGGTTTCAATTTTGTTGACGCTATTATGCTTTTTAGGTTTTTCATGACAATCGGCTGTCACATGGCTAGTTCCATTGCAGTTCTCACATTGTGGTTTACGCTGTGTTTCTGGACAATTGCTTGAGATATGTCCCGGCATAGAACAATTGTAGCAGTTTACAATTTTCGTGTTTTGTGTATCTTGATTCATTGCCGTAGAACTAACATTATTAACTGAAGCTTTTGTTTTGACAGGCATCGGCTGTTTTATTTCATTGTGGACGTAGTATGTAAGAATGTCTCGTAGCAGGTCGTTGCAAAAGACATTTTCCATATTTTCCGCTTAAGTTCATCATCGTTGATACCGTTTATGATATGTCTAGAAATTGTTGAGTCTGAGAGCTCGCCTCTTTTTCCATTGGTTATCAGTTTGTAACAAAAATCTTGCGGCGATTCGTTATAGAGCTCTTTTTGTGACTAGACATTCTAACTTGGACATCAGCGGTGTTCTCGACGTGTGGAAAGTCTATTACGAATCTTCTGACGAAATCGGACCACATCAGAAAAATTTCATCCAACGATTCAACCCAATATTTGGCAGCACCTTGCATCTTCTGTAGCGACGCCAAATATTAACGTTCGAACATCCCATTTGTACGCGTTACGAAGAAATTCAATTCCTTTTATAAATTGCTGAGGGGTTAAAGAGTTCTCCCATGAAGGGTTAAAATCCGGGAGCAGTGCAATCACCTCTTTAACATTTGCATATGTGATTATGCATGTTCATCAGCATTGTTAAATTTCGTACCTAGCTCCAAAGTACCGACATTAAAGTTCGGAGTGTCTACATGTTGTGCCTTACGTTGATCGTTTGCTTTATACATAGGCTGACGCTGTGACGTATCAAATGAATGATTGTTGCGGAACATTTATATGTTGCTGAGACGTAGCAAACATAATTTGTGGTGCATCGTTCATGAGTTGCTGAGGCGTAGCAAACATGCCTTGTTGCGGAACATTTATACGTTGCTGACGCGTAGCAAACATAATTTGTTTGGGATTGTTCGTATTCTGCTGAGACGTAGTAGACGATGTGTGTAGTCCCGTAGACGATGTGTCAACGGGACTACACACAATTTCGGGTTCGAACTTATCGGCTCGAAGAAATTTCGTAGCTGAGACGTAGCAACTAGCGGCTTCGTGTACGTTTGAGTCGGATGAGGGTAACCAACCATGTTCGAATCGATTAGTCGCTAAGTGTTCATCTCGTGTGCGTGAACGTTGTATGTGTCTGAGTCACGTATTGAATGAATGAACAAATTAGCGTCTCATACGACGGTTGCAATTTCGTGCAGCGGAAACAGAGACGGTAGACAGTTGAAAATTTATCTGTGACAATTCGTCTATTGTATTTTCCATTTGCGATAATTTCGATTTCAATAGTGTGTTTTCTCTTTACGAAGCCACTGTACTTGTCGCCACTGCAATCCAGTCTTTTTTATCAAATCGGTTCTACGTGCCCGATATTGACAATCCGGCGTTTTGACATAGTTCTTGCAGTGTCTTTTTCTTTACGCAGCGTTTTTCCATCATCAGTTATTGTCTTTCTCGCACGTATTCACTATTATACTTCTCAAAATTATCAAGAGCAATTATCGAGAGAAATTAGTTAAGTTCTTCTTTTTTTCCCCATTAATTGATTTCCTACAGTACAGGTTATCAATTTTATACTCACGACGTCTTGCGTTATCAGCTCTTGAATGCTTGTCTTTTTCTTTCAATGCTGCGTGCTGTTTTTCCCAACTCATACGTATTGGGATCATTGGCGTTGTTATGTTGAGAGCCATCAGTGGCGTTGTTGGGTTGACACAAATGTGTTCACTCCATCAGGTGTTGAATTGAAAGATGTTGTGCATAAAGCATTGCATTTAAGGACCTTGTGGATACAGGAGCAGATTTGTGATTGATGCATCGAGGAATTTATAGGAAACTCGGGAGTGTTGAAGTAAGGAGTCCAGAGAAGTGTCTTACAGTTATTGGGGAAAGTAAAATTGCGACAAGGAGAAGTAATAGGATTCCAGTGAGATATGACAATATAACAATGGAGTAAGAGTTCAATATTATGGCTGATGAGGATGGGTTTCTTGCAATTTTGGGTAGGACAAAGGTGATTATCATATGATCGTATTGCGTGCATAAAACGATGCCTTAGATTCGACAATGGAAATACGTGACAGCAGCGGGTAATTAACAGCAAAACTGCGGCTATTAATGATATTTGGCAAATGTTGCAGTCTAACTTGGCAGCAGCTTACACTCCGCATGCTGCATTGACTTTTGATGAGCAGTTATTCCAAAACAGAGACCCTACCCGCTTCACACAATACATTCCGTCGAAGCCTGTCAAGTATACCATACTATATGGTGGTTGTGCGAATCGAAATCTTTTTATCCTGTCAAAGGAATGATTTGAGGCATTGAATAAGTAGTGGTGATTTGTTCCGGTGGAGAGAATGTAGTTAACGCCGTAGATAGGTGATTAGAGGAATAAGAGGGAGAATCATGAATTGTTATAAAAGGCACAAGGGGCAATGATGTCTGTGCTTTGGGAAGAGATATAGTGACAGGTAGATCAGTCGTAGCACCAGGAGGACCAGAAGATTTGCAAATGGAAGGTACATGAGAATGTAAAGATGTGGTACAATAGGATATAGAAGAAGATGAGATTGAAAGCAAGGAAAGATCTAAATTATAATTCCTAAGGAGATCAGTTGCACATTGAAATTCATTCGACAATTGCGAGAAAAGATTTTTAAGCTTTAAAAATTGGTCACGCAACCGTCGGTACATAACCAAGAAGTCTGCTTGACGTTTAAAGAGGTCGAGATAAGACAATCTTGTACCACCACACTTAATTCAATAAAGCCTGTCATGGTCCTTTACAGTCAAAACGGCACTTTAAATGTGCTAAATTATTACACATCCAACAAGTTTCTGCACGATTGTTATCATTATCAAAACGGTCTTTATTATTACATGAACGATGGCAACACTGCATACTAGAATGCGAAAAGGTAAAATAAGAAAAGAATTAAAATTAAATAAAATATGAAAATAGTAACGTCAAATGGCGCTAAATTCCTACTGGGCATTTAACCAAAAAACAAAAACCGTTGAGTTTCCATTGGGATTTATACACAAAATAAAATAACGGACTCTTTATGATTAAAAAATCCCAGATGGAACAAGTCCAGCTATTTTAAAAGTAAACCAACAACAACGTGTAATGTCCAACAGAGGGTTATGCTCAAAATGCAAAAACAATGCAGATGCACTTGACTTAATGCAAGACTTCAAAACAAAAAGTAAAAGCGCAGAAGAGAAAAAATTATACAAAATTTTATAAATCAATAAATAAATGCAAATTCACTTGTATGCTCAACTAAATAAGCCGAAACACGATTAAATTGATAAGTAATTATAATTTAATCAAATTGTAAAGAAAACTAGAAAACAATTACAAAGAAGTTTAACTTCGCCTATGCCAAAGTTGATATACTCATTACGCACCCACTGGAAAATGTTTTTGCTTACGGTCTTTAATCGAGCATTCAGAAATATTTGATTATTGATTTGACTTATGTTTAGGGTATGGAAAATACAAATACAGCATTTCAACAATGAGACCGAAATATTTGTATGGAAGCTTACGATCAAGTGATTCTAGGGTCTTGAGGTCTACATGGTTGTTGAATGTGGGTCAGACACTTATACAGTTTAAGTTTCAATTCGGTAACACAAAATACAAAAAGTTCTTCAACAACAAGAAACTGTGTCTTATAAGAACATGAATACGTGGTTTTTTTGGGAGGTACCCGATCGATTTTGTTCCGTTTTATCAGCGTTTCACTGATGGTAATTTTGTGAATCAAATTTCTTTCATTTCAACAATACTCGGCATGCCCTCAACTGGTCACTCTTCCTAATTCTTACAACGCTTAATCACTGAAAAGAGTCTTTCAAAACTTGAAATAGACTTTGCAGAATCTGAAAATATCGAAAACTAAAAATTCTTCTATGGAATTCGAACGGTCTGATAAAACATCAAAATGAGCTGGAGTAATATTCAAATAAAAAAAAAAAAACGTTGATGTCTGTATGATAGCTGAAAAACACTTTACAATGAAATCATAGGTATATGAAAATAAAAAGTTACGAAACTTACCACGCAATTAACCCAAGAAACTCTGCTCGAGGCGGAACTACTATTGTATAATTAATTTCAGAGTTTTAAGTAGATTTCTAAAGTAAGCCCAATCTGTAAGCTAAGTAGCAGCAGTTTCTCTAAAAATTATTTTTCCCCTGATCATGGAAAAAATCGGTGGGATTGGAAGGGAACAGTCTATTACGAGCCACTCTAGCCAGGTAAACGGGTAACTCGGTCCCTCACTCGATCACAGAGCAAGCAAGGAAAAGCGACCAAAATGGGCTACGAAAAATGGAAATCGTTTTCTATCATAAGAATGCCAAATTACACACAAATTTGCTGAGTTAGCAAAACCCGCGTATACTTTTTAAATCACCAACTGGCAATACAACAAAGCACAATTCGTACTAAAACTATTAAATTTGAATAAGCCTATAATATATCAAAAATATTTTATGAATGTTCATTTTCTTGAAAATTCGCTACATACCAGTTCGCTCTTCGGAAAGGTTCAAATAAATGTTAGTATTAAGCTTTCCTTCGATGTATGCAGCCGATAATAAACGCAATGAACAAACGACTGCAATATCATGCGAAGACGTTGTTGAAAATATAAAATTTTACTGTACCGAAACCAAAGATGTTTCACATAAAAGGCTCGTGAGTGCTAAGCATAATACTCATCACGCAGTGAATAGTACTATAACTTTGTCATGAAGCTTGTAACAGACAGGAGATATCGGAGACCCCATAACGTATATACATACACAAATTTCACATTTCAACTCGCCTCGATTAAGTCATGTCTGTTTGTCCATCTGTATGTATGCAAACTAGTCCCTCATTTTTTCAGCTAGAAAAAAGCTGTCCATTTGTCGGATCGGACCACTAGGAAGTGGAACTTGTGTATGAATACCTTCAAAACGCCTTTTGAATAATTCACTTTAAAAAGAATGCTTCTTTTGCCGAACCCATTTAAAGAGAATGTGAATGTGAATCTATGATGTGAATATTGTTTACATTCACATCTTCCTATCTACATCTATTATGAATGATTCAAAATTTTGCTATCTGTGAATTGAATGTCTCACTTTTTTGTATATTTCATCATAGTGAATATCGAAAACATGCATTCACTTCTTCTTTCGCAAAACCAGAACAACGTACAAATTTCGTTGTGCACATTGAATTTGAGTAGACGTACCCGAATTACAACCCTTGGTGGCAGTGCGAATGTGCTCTTGCACAAGTGTAATACAAATCCAAATACAAATGCATGTTCTTACTAGAAAAACTTTCTTGTTTTTGATATTATCGAACTGAAAGTTGGAAAGTATGAGCGAGAGATTAAAAATTATATTTCTTAAATTTAAATAAGATTTTGTTTTGTAAACAATGTTTGCAGCTATAACAAATAATTGGCAGTACAACAAAGCTTTGGGCCACCGTTAATAAAGTTTAATAAGACTAATAAAAAAAAAATAAAATTAATTTAAATTAATTACTCATAAGCATATCAATGTCCGCCTTTGTGGCAGATACCCTCAATTTGTGGTGGCATAATTATATGTTGCGGGCATAATAATAAAACACTTAAAAAATGCAAACGTGGGATAAGTAAAAGCTTTTGAAATCATTTTTCTGTTTCACAACATGAACTATCACACTCCTCTGTCTTTGAGAAACAGTTATTGGCGCAAGGACTCAAGTCATGCCATACTACAGTCATCTTTTGTTGGTGAATGCATTTTTGATGCTCTTTTTGCTGTTTCAGAATGATAAGCCAACATGTCGGAAATTTGATACCAATGCAATTTTTATACTCTTCACACAGGGAATTGAAAGTTTAGTTATCATTTTTGACACGATTCTATCAAAACCACCAATTTTTTTTTGCGATTCTTTTGTGTCCTTATAATAGATTCAATTTCACTTGAG
>JBAMAW010001495.1:0-203777 GCA_037043295.1 Amiota minor | reverse complement strand
GCATAGAGAATGAATGCTTATGCATTTCGGTCATTGAACAAAAAATGATTATTGTTAGCACCTCTAATTTTACATCACGCAGAAATAAATGCAGATAGCGGTCTCTAGCGGCTGTCGGCATATAAGAGCAAAATAGGTATAAGAGCACACGTTCGTGGACTAGCAACATCCTCCACAGGGTGGTTTACATATTTTATAATAATGGTCATGTAGTCTAAAGACTATGCCCGCTAAGTAGGACTTCCGGGATGCGCATCTTTGCCGACAGCCGCTAGGTGATACCACACGATTAGTATTCGAACGCCGACCGATAGGTGACGCATCCATTCTTTGTATATTATTTAGTAAATCAAATAAGCGGTTTATTTATTTATTATTATTATATACGATACGTAAGAGAAACGGGGCACGTATTACAACAAATTTCATATTGTCGCCAAATTTTTTATTTATTTATTTACAGAATTTGTTGAATTTTCGGTCATGTTAAGTCATTTGGTTAAAATGGAGAAACGGGGCACGTTCATAATTTTGGTCATGTTTTGGTCATTTTCGCCCAGTATTCGCGTAAGATGGAGAAACGGGGTACGTATTACAACAAATTTCATATTGTTGTTGCAAAAATTCTTTAAAATTTTTCGATAAAAATTGTCACAAAATTATACGACAGTATGACTGACAAACATGACCAAATTCAAAATATGTGCTCTAAGTTCCCCACAGTTCGCTTGAAACATAGGGCAATTTCGTAATTCATGTCACTTTGAAAATTTTGAGTTTTTTCCTTTTATTTATTTTTAATTTGAATTAAAATTAAAATTAATTAAAATTTTAAGTAAAATGGTTTCTTATTGAGACAAATTTATTTATATACTTTTAGTTACTTATAATATAGATAATAATGGGTAGCTCCGGGAAAGCTACTTCAAATTTTAATGGTTGTCACCGCTTTTTTGTGGAGGGGCTCTCAGCAAGTGCGGAGAATCGGTTTGTCCCCAGGTTGGGTGACCTATGAGCCATAATGAGCAAACTTACTAACCTAGTTTTTTATTTATTTTTTTTTTTTTTTAGCACGGATAAAAGAACACGTGAAAAGAAAAATGAAAATTTGAATGAGAGCAAAGTAATGAGTAGGCACTGATTAAACGCCGATAAGTAAAAGCACGTCTGCACCGTGCGAGTGTTAGTCGACGACTGTTGTATTCAGTAAATCAAATAAGCGTTTTAATTCGGTTTACTTTCTAAAAATGATAATCTGAATGTTAGTTGCTTGTTGTTGTTGTTGTTGTTCATAAACTAGAGATGAAACGAGTCACTGGTTTTTTTTTTTTTTGATACCCATAGTTATCGCCTGGTGGTGGTTGGTGTTGCCACAGCTACCCCCCTTCCAGCGAATAACTCGTGAGCGAATTTACTTGTTTCTTTCGTTGGTACTTTGTAACCGTGTTGCTGGACACAGATTGATCGTCGTCACCGGAATCTATGAGAACGAATGCTGGTTTTAAAAGTTCTGTGGTTACTACTATGTCATCAATCCTGATTTTGTATACGCGATCAGTTAGCCGTTCGACCACCATGTGTGGTCCAGTATAAGGCGGCTCTAGTGGGTGTCGTACGGCGTCGGTTCTTAATAGTACATGTGAACAATCTGTCAAGGTCTTCTTTGTAGAAAGTTCTCAGGCCAAACAAGACTGTTGGTAGCAATTCCGTCCATGGTGTGCCTGAGTGACACATTAATGTAGCTTTAAAAGACTGGTGCCAGCGTTCAACCATTCCATATGACTGAGGATGGTATGCCGTAGTGTGGATATGTTTGCTGCATAGCAATAAAGTTGATTCAAACTATGATTCTTGGTCGGGGGTTATAGTTTTGGGACAGCCAAGCCGTGCTACCCAATGAGTCCAAAATGCTGCTGCTATCGTAGTGGCAATTATGTCCTTGATTTATACTGCTTCGGGCCACCGTGAAAATCGATCGATCATCGTTAAGTAGTATCGGTAACAATCGACAAGGGGCATGATAACGATGTCGATGTGAACGTGATCAAAACGGTCATCAGGAATCTCAATTTTATTGGAAATTTGTGAATTATGCTGATGGATTTTCGCTCTCTGGCAAGGCAAACAGTTCCGCGCCCATGAAATTATGTACATATTTCCTCATCGAAGGCCACACTTATGAATCTGTTGAATCTGTTTCAGCGTTGACCTGCCATTGGGATGCGATAAGCCGTGTATCGATGTGAAGATATACTAGAAAACGTAGTGTTTGCGGCACATATGGTCTAACTGATCCATTGGCGATATCACGATTTTCATTTTCAACGCAGCCGCAGCAGCGTACTCAGATTAAATAAAGAAAATTTGCAGAAAATATGTAAAGATTTCAATAAAAGTAATGACAAAGGAAAGTTTATGAAATAGACTGACTATACGTGAGATGGTAAGTATCTGTAATCGGAAGTTTATTTGGATGACATGTTTAATCCAAATTTTTTGTTTAATAGTGTTTACTGAATCTCCTATATAAATAAATAGGACTAACAATAAGGTTACAATTCTTAAAAAACTACTACATATGTGTCCCTCCTACAATGAAGAGGAAGGATGGACACGAACGTTACGGATCATTCGAGATGAGTTCCTTGTATGGACAAGGACTCTGGCTAGAGGATTTACATGTCGAACTACAATATTTTATCCAAGTAAATAGCTTTACGCTTGGAACATTCTTCTTTGACAGGTGGTACTTCCAGGTCCTTGTGAATGTCGTCATTCCTGATATACCATGGAGCTCCCGTGATTGTTCTGAAGTATCTTGGATTGTGCTCTTTGTATAACTTCAATGTTACTCGCGCTCGCGGTACCCCACAATTCAGAACCATAAGTCCAAATTGGTTTAATAACAGAGTTATACAGCATCATCTTGTACTCAAGTCTCAGTCCAGAGTTAGAATTGATTAGCCAGTGAAGACTTTGAGCCCTTAGTTTCATATGTATCTTTTTAGCTTCTATATGCTTCCGCCAGGTAAGCCGTCTGTCCAGGTGAACGCCAAGATAAGTTACCACTTGAGTTTGAGGAATTGTAACACCATTTAACGTTACTGGAGAAAAAGTCCGTCGGTTCATTGACTTTAATTCTCCATTTGGATAAACACTCCTGAAGGCTTTTAAGATGAGCATCCAAGCCTTTGCAGAAGCTTTAACTGGGCAACGGGAGCGACTGATTACGGCAGTTTGACTTCTTGTTGAAATATCGGCAGTGAATAACATGTATAGAGTTAGTTGGTCCCAAGACATTACCTTGGGGAACTCCTGCTTATATCTTAAATTCGTTTGTAACGGAATTTTTCTGCTTTACTACAAACACTCGATTTGATATGTAGGATTGCAGGACTCTATGCATATTTTCGGGTAGTAAACATATTTGACACGCGCAGCATATTTCTTTCTGAAAGTAATCCCACAAGGAAAATAAATAAAATATACATATTTTTTTTTTTTTTGGGTTTTACATGAAGCGGTGGTATTTATTTTATTTACCATTGATAAACGATTATACTATAAATCATTTTTAATTACACAGTTAAGCATAATTTAATTTACTTATAATTTTCATAGGTATATATTTTATTTTATTTTATTATAAGTTTACTTGGGTTTCGTTTTCATCTTTGTTTTTCTTGTTTTTGTTTGTAAAAGCTTGAATTATTTATTAATTTACAATGTAATCTGCTTGAATATTCTCAATAAAGATTTTTTTAAATTTATATTTGCATTAAGTATATTTGTGTATTTATAATTTAAAGTAATTTTTTTTTTTTTTTGTTCTTGTTAATTTTATGTTGTGTTGCTTCTTTTTTCTTTAACTTTTTTGCACAAGAAATTAATGTACAAAAGTGAAAACTTAAAATTTGAGTAAAACTTATACAAAATATGAAAAGTTGTGGTCTTTTCTTTACTTTTTATTTTTGTTAAATAAATAAATTTTATTTTTATATGAGAAAAGGAACTGAATTATTTTTGTTTACTAAAATTAAATAATTTTAATAATATTTTCATTATTATTTTTGATAATTAATAATAATAATAATTTAATTAATAGAAATTTATGTTAGATTTTTGAAATCTTTGTATCAAATCTAAATAGATAAAAGTTCCATTAATCGAAGTTAACCAACTTTTTTCTTGTTTCCAATTATTATTATTACAATAATAATAATAATAAATAATAATTTATTTTTTATTATTTTATTTTCGATTTTAATTTGTTTAATGTTTTTAGATTTCTATTGTTTTTTTTTTTCTTTTTTTTGTTTTGTGTTGTTTTTCTTGCATTCGAACATGAATTTTATATGCGAATCAATAGAAATTCTTCACAATAGAAATTCTTCTCAACCAAATATAAATTAAACTTTATTATATTTTCATACAACTTGTTCGAATAAATTACATTAATCCTTTGATTTACCATATTGCCAGAAGTCAGAACACAAAACCTTTTCTTTCTTTTTTTTATTCTTTTTTTTTTTATTCTTTTTTTTTTTATTCAAACTCATTTCCATTTCAAATTTTTGCATTCGAACAGATATATTGAAATCGAACAAATGTTTTTACATTCGAAATTAATTTCAGTTAATCAAACTTTAATATTTATTGATTTAGCAATTCTTCAAATGACTGACTTTGGTCTTTGAATAAAAGTTCCAAAAAAAAAAAAAAAAAAACAACAAGAAATTCATAAGAAGGAAATATTCTGTTCGAAAAGGATTTTGAACTGCATAAACACACTCTAAGTATTGTTAACAACTGGCAATCACATTGAGCATCATGGGATGCAAAACGACTCATGTGTGTTCTTACCTAAAAAGACTTTTTCAAGTAATTTTGTTTTAAACTAAACTAAACTGTCGTGTGACTCTTCTTGTCTTTTGGAATATAACTATAATACATCATTGATTCTCACTCTCTGCGAAAGAATCTTGTCATGCAGACAGTGTGATTATTGATAGTGTTCCGTGTAGCATATGATTCGTTTGATTTAGAGTGGATAACCATATTATACGAGGTGTGACAATTAAGTAACGGGACTGAGTATACCACAGTCGTCTGTCTTTAGCTTTAAGAGTGGGGATGGATGGTGAGTGACCTTGATTCCTACTGCGCAGAATCCACTTGATCCCGCCTCTCTGTCTAGTCTAGTTTGCTTTTAAACCTAGTTTGAGTAAAGTGTTGTGTAATAGAAGTGCCGGAAAAATGATTAGTTTAAAAATCGAGCAGCGAATTAATTTAAAATTTCTCGTAAAATTAAAAAAACCTCCAAGTGAGTGTTTTCAATTGCTAAAACATGTGTTTGGTGATGACTGCATGTCACGTACTAGAATTTTCCAATGGCACAACCGATTTTCTGAGGGCCGGGAAGAAGTTGATGATGAGGAACTGACTGGACGCCCTGTGACATCAAGAATTGCAGAAAACGTTCAAAAAATTAATGAAATTGTTCGGAAAGACAGGCGTTTGAGTCTTCGGATGATATCAGACATGTCGAATGTAGACAGAGAGACAGTGAGAAAAATTTTACATGAAGATCTGAAAATGACAAAAGTTTGTGCCAAAATGGTGCCAAAAAATGCACTCTCTGTGAAGCAGTTCTTAGCGAAAAAATCAATTACCGTGCTCGAACACCCACCGTATTCACCAGATCTCGCTCCCTGCGACTTCTACCTGTTCCCCAAAATCAAAAGTTCGTTCAAGGGAACACGTTTTGAGTCGGTTGAAGAGGTAAAAGCAAAAACGGCAGACCTGCTAAGGAGTCTAACACTTAGTGACTTTCAGCACTGCTTTAACCAGTGGAAAACTCGCATGCAGCGGTGTATAGATAGGGAAGGGGAGTATGTTGAAGGAGATTAATTGTTATTTGTAATAAGTTTTCAATAAAGTATGTTTTACAGACCAGTCCCGTTACTTAATTGTCACACAGTGTATGTACATATTCCATTTTTCATTCAAATTCATTGAAAGAGAAGAGACATGCATACATGTTTTTTTTTTTTAAATAATATTGCATATCAGATTCGAACATATATAAATTTCCACAAATTCAAAATATGAGATGAATGAAATTTTATATGGAAATCTAGATGTTTATAACGAATTTAGTTTTTATCAAATAAGCACAATGAAATTTTAAAATTTTCATTCGAACATTGGTTTTTTTTTTATTCGAATTTGGTTATTTCCGCTCGAACTCCTTGATATTGATTTAGATTTTAATTTTAAACAATTTTGTTATCATTTTCCTTTTGAAATTTGCCTTTGAAATATTTTAAAGTTTTCATTCGAACATCGGTTTTTTCATTCGAATTTACATTGTAATTGTGATTTAAGTCCAATTTTTTATTTTGCTTTTTATATTTTCCTGATGATTTTTGTTTAAAAAAATGAGTTTTTAACATTTAATCACTAATCAGTCTTTGAAATTAAAATGGAAATAAGGAAACTTATAAATTTTAGACTGTTGTATGTTTGATTTCTATTATATGAAAATGAATAATGAAGAGTGAATAACAAAAATAAATAAATAACCAAATTAAAACAATGAAATGCTTAAGGACATTGAAATTAAGGAAAATACTTTGGTTCTTATTGAAAAGTATGTAAGCAGCTTTTTAATTATAAGTATCTTTAGATCAATATTGACTTCTCTTACAATACTTACATATTTCATACATACATACATACTTATATTGTCGCATTTTCATTTGAAGATTATGTAATATTAATATTAATATTAATTTTAATAATAATTATAAATATCTGTTTAGCTGCTTAAATTCATTGTGGCATAGACAAAATTTTGTTATTGTTTATTAAATGTTAAAAATAATAATTTTTGTTTTCTTTACTTTTGGAAATCTTTCACATATTTTCTGAGTTTTATGTTTCAGCAAGAGCATTTTTTTATTTATTTATTTATTATTTAATATTTTTAAGACACAAGCAGAGAAGCATTGCTAATATATAAATTTGATACAATATATAGCATAATATGATTGATTGATTGATTGATAAATACAATAGTTAGATAGATAGATTGGTAAATAGATAGACAGACAGATTATTATATTTTATATGTCGAACTTGTATATATAAATACTGATTTCTGCTAGCTAAATAGTACAATTAGTTTTAAAAACATTCATTTATCATTGATTTCTGTATTTTTTGTCTGTTAATTTGATAGTTTTATGTTTTTGTTTCATTAAAAACCATATATTTCTTTATATTAAATTCGTTTCGCTTGGAATTTTCTTTATGTTTAATTATATTATTGTATATATGGAGATTGGAATTGGTGGTAGAAGATTTTAGATGATGATGGTCTGTTAAACGGTACTTTGAATCATAAGCATGTTGATGATAATTTAAGATTTAATTAAAAATGAAATGAGTTGACTATTCTGTATTGATTGGTGAAAGAAAAGAATTAAATGTTTTGAAATGAAATTACTTTTTGTATTAATATCAATTTTTATTGTTGTCAATTTGATGATTGGAACAGTTTTCAAAATGAACCTAATTTTCATAGAATAATTTTTGCTTCAAGGAGTTTAGACTCTTATAATTTTTATAATAATTACGACTATTTTTAGTATCTATTTACTAATAAAAAAAAATTAAAAAAAATATATTCAAGAAAATAATAATACCAATTTTTTTGTTTATTTTATTATTAATAAAGTTTTTTATTTCATATCAATTTTTATTATAAAAAAAAAACAAAATCTCAACTTAAACAAAACTATTGGTTCATGTTTATTAATATACTTTAGGACCTTGGTTTCTTGTATTTATTTATAATTTATATAATAAAATACAATACATTTATTCATATTGATGATATGATAGTGTTGTTTTTTTTTTTTTCATAATTTTCCATTTTATAATTTTACAGAAAAATACATTTAAATAAATATTTTCCTTTCTTAATGAGAAATATTTATGATTATTTTTGTTTGATATTTCAATAATTTTATATTAATTTATTTATTAATTTATTTATTCATTTTTTTAATTTTTTTCGGTGCATTTGTGACCATGTTTTTGTTTATAATTTGGCTTGGTGGCTTTTTTTTAAGGGGAACACACAATTTATGTATTAAACATTTTCACATCAATATAAATTTATATATATTGTATAATATATTGTATTTTTTTTATTTTTGTTCAAATATTTAAATAGTTTTTCTTTTCATTATTTCTTTTATATTTTTATTGAATTTTATATGTTTTTGTGCTGCATAGATTTTTCTTTGTTTTAAAAAGCTTAATTCTTATTAATCACACCTTCTTTTTTATTTTATTTATTTTGTTTTATTTTATTTATTTATTTTTTTTTATCGTTTATTTTATTTCTGTTATTTTCTTTTTTTATTAGATATCTTTGTTTTTTATTATTTTCATTATAAATTTGTATTCAACTAAAATTATTAGTCAATATATATATATATTTTTTTTTATTTATTTTTATGTTGATTCAATTGTTCAAAATATATTTTATTTAAATTATTTTCATTTAATTATTTTATTATTGTAATTATGCGGAAGTAGTGCAGCCATTTTGTTGTTTTTTTTTGTATTAAAAATTGTCTATTTACAAAGAAGAGAAGAGTTTTGTTCTAGAAAAATGTAATTTATTTAATGTAATGAAATTAATTCCGACCTAATATTTTCTTTGGGCTCATTTTTGTTTAATTTTAAATTCATTTCTTAATGAGAATTCTATGATTTGATTCCAAAAACTTCAAAACGTATAGAGAAGTTGGTAGTACTAAAGGGATTTTCTCTGCTCTTGCTTTTCAAAAGGATTTCTTTGGAAAAAACATCGCAACTGACATTTTAACAATATCAATTTCAAGATTGACTATAATTATTTCAGAAAGTTACGAAAAAGTTTACAACCCTGTTCTCTATACGCAGTTTCCATACAATGCTAAGGTCAGATGATTTGTTTTTTTGCTTCATAAGTATGTTCCCACATAGTGCTGTCTATATAAACTGATGTCAAACTGCGAATGACCACTGGCTAGAAAGCTCCTATCTGCTATCGATAATGCTTTATGGCAGCAAAGTATGGGCTGATGCACTGAAAGTAGAAAAAAAAATAGGAAACTTCTAGCCAAGAAACAAAGAATGGCAGTTCTCTCAAAGACGGAAGCAGCTTTATTGGTAATCAGTGGTATAAAACCAATAGACCTCCTTTAAAGGAGAGACAGAAACAATGGATTTTGAAGAAGAACAATGTAACAAATGTAACAACACAATCGATCAGAATTTTACTTTATACTGTTAATATGGGGAAACGCATATTTCCAAAAAAATACCTCTGTAATATAGGGAAAGCAACTAATGCAAATGGTATCTATGAAGATACAGAAATAGATGATGCAAAACCACACTTTCTTGGAATGTCATAGATGAGGTGCTGGGAAACAGTGTCGGCCCCAACAACTCAGCAAATATAGTAGAGAAGATGATGATGAGTAACCACAACTGGGCACAAATATGTAGCTCACTTTATACAAAAATTAAAAAATTATTAAAAATTATATATAATATACATAGCAAACATTGGGACTGCTCTTTGACGATCACTATGATGATTTCTCCTACGTTTGTCTAAACTTCAAAGCCCGAAGTTTCTTATAAAATCTATTTAAATTTCCTCATTAACATATGATCCAATTGTGTGATAGTTCTTAGATCAAGGATATTTCATCTCTTACAAACAAAATCAGTTTATCTTAAATCATCAATAAAATTTTTAATGGAAATTAAGAAAAACTCTGTGATATGTTGGTCATTAATGGGGGGAGGGGGAAACAAAAAAAACAATACTATTTGGTGCTAAATACTAAAACGTTGCGATCGATATTTTATTTTTTATAAACTTAAGACCCAAAAATAAACTAAAGTTAAATCCTTAATACAATGTTATATATAAGTAGAAATACCATTATCTACTAGAATATGTTTACTGGTTAAATGCTCTTATAACTTAGACGACGATGATGCGCACATAGATATATTTAACTTTTAATTATAATCATGATAATAATAATAATTTGGGAACTCATGGCTGTGCTTCATGACTTATAAACTAAGCATATTCATTAATATTTTTATTATTATTTTCATATGATATTTAATATTCTTTAGTGATATTGTATCTTATAGACTACAGACTATTTAGTTATTTTGTTTGTTGTTGGTTGCCGTTGCTGCTGTTGCGCCTTGATTTGCACCCATTTTTAGTGTAGTTGCTGAGCTGTGGCATATAGACCACAATCCTGATCCGATGTCATTGAATAGTTTGCTGAATCACGATCTTCGGGTATCGCAGTATTGACCAAACTATGCGAATGGATCATTGGATCACCATGCACCAATTTCGAGAAAGTAAGATGACCGGCACCCAAGCCAAGATGACCATAAGGTGATTCAGCTGCTTTACTGACATGCGGCAAGCGACGTAAGAAATTTGGATTCGAATAGCGTACACCATTTGCCAATGTAGTATGTGTCAATTGTTGTTGTAATTGTTGAGCCAGTTGTTGTTGCTGCTGCTGCTGCTGCTGTTGAAGTTGGGCAGCCGCTTGAGCTCCAGCCAAAGCAACCGATGAATTCGCATAGAGGATGGTAGGCAATTTGAAACTAGAAATATTTGGTTGTTGCATTGATTGTGCTGATGATGTTGAATAGCCTGGAACGCCGCCACCGGCACCACCATCACCGATTTGTTGCTGGCTGTGACAACCAATCGGCAATGGCATCGTGCTGCAGTGTGCAGTGTAATCAAATTTCTGCTCAGCTCCAATGCTACGCTGAAGCGGTAAGGTGGCACTGTTGTTGCTGCCACCCATGCCACTGATGTTACTCATACGTGATTGTGTCATGGGATCGGCATTAAAGCTGGACATACGCATATTGGTGCAACGTCCGTATGGTTCCTCTTGTATTGGTGGCTGTGGTGGTTTCGCTGGTGGAGGTTTGCATGCAACACGTGGCCTAATGACAACTTCGACATCACGTTCTTCACCGGAATGAACACCACTCGATGATTCGGAAGGCGCACGTTCTGGCGGTGATATGGTGCTTTCTGTGGTCGAAGTTGTTTCGCTACGTGGTGTCAACGCTTCATTCGGTACTCCCGAGTCGGCGCGACGCAAGCAACGGGGTGTGGAGCTGGAAGCAATCTGGAAATCGAAATCAAGAACATGAACATATAATAGGAAAGGATCAAATGGCAAGGGCACGAGGAAGTGAGTTAATAATTGTTAGGTGTTGTTGGTTTTGGTGTTGATGTCGGTGATGATTAAATTTTTGGGGGTTAGTAGTTGTTTAGCTGAAAGTGTATGAAAATTTTAATGTATTTTTATTTGTGTATTAATTTTGAAATTGTTTAACGAATTCGAATGCCAAAAACTTAGTCTAGAAAGTCTAGAAATATAATTTAGGCCTTTTGATTATTGAGGGTAGTGGACCTAGTAGAATATCGGGGACTTTTACCCAGAATAGCTTGCTTAATTTTTCTAATAATACCGAATTCAAAGATTCAATTGATTGTTAATGATATTGATTTGTAATCATACTTATAATGATAAAATTGTGATGATTTAATTGATTAGATGAAAGTGAATGAAATTTGTTTTATTCTACAATACTTTGCATTAATTTTGAAATTTTTAATCGAATTTGAGAACCCAAAAGTCTAAGTCTATCAGAGAAAAACTTGCAATTGAAATAAAAGCAAGATGAATGTCATGTCATTAAATGACAAAGCAGTCGTGCTTCTCGGGGCTACTAACCAATTCATGCACAAATAAAGTGTCAAACAAGTCGACCAGATTCACTATGAAAGGGTAGCGAGAGCAAGAAGCCTACGTCTGTGATTTATGCTGTCTCATAACAGCAAACATAAATCTTATGCTTCACTGCACATTTTAGAGTGATACATATACAAACACACACGCGCGCAAACATAGACAGAAACTCAGACAGATTCAGACTCCTATACAGACAATCATGAGCGCCAATGACAACATGTCCTGACCCCCAGTCAAACCGAACCCGACATTATACGTATGATGCTTTGGTCTCGACGCATGTAAATCAATTTATATACCTTAACTACCACATCAGACTCACACACACATAGACACTTATTTTACCCATTCTAGAACGAGAAATTTGTCATACTCACATGAGCCTCGTTTGTGTGTACGGTGACCGTGACCGGTGCCAGTGGGCTGACTAGATGCTGTTGCTGCTGCTGCTGCTGTTGATGTTGATGTTGTTGTTGTTGCTGCTGCTGATGTTGCTGCTGTTGCTGCTGTTGTTGTTGTTGGTTATGTGGCTGATGTTCTGGCGATGAGGATAACTGCATGATCTCTGGCATTGCTTGTGGCGCACGTCCTACCATACCAGTAGTTGTTGTTGCTGTTGTTGTTGTTGTTGTTGGATGTCCACCACGTACCAGTGGTGGTGGGATTACCATAGCTTGTCCACCCTTTGCTGGCAAGGCTGGCGGTGGTGGCAATGGTGGCGGTTGCGGTGGCTCTAGATCCCGTGTAGATGCATATGTCACACTGTCATCGCGTACGCATGCAAGTAATTTACCCTCCTCCGAAAGGTTATCATCACTGATGCATCCATTGCTGGCTGCACCTGTGAGATTAGCATAATCGCCATGTACAGTAGAAATCAGTTGTGGCGGTGGTGGTGGCAATTCATCGTATTCGGTTAAATGTAGAATTTTACCACCGCCACCACCAACTGTTGGTTGGTTGACATTGCCACGTCCAGAACCTATGCCTGTGCCTGCGCCTGTGCCCTTGTTACTGATGTTCAAATTGTTTTTGCAGTTACCCTTTGCCGTGACGCCACCCATTGTTATGCCCACTACAGTGGCAGCGGTTGCGGCTCTCAGTGTCGCGTACTCGCCGTCGTCAATTTCCCCCGCAGCACTGGCAAAACATACCGCGGTTCCACGGCTCGGATGGCTACGCGCATTCAATTAGTTAATTGCATGAAAGAAATTGCAAAAGAACAGAACAAAAGTGCAAAAATATTTCATTATTCATTTGGTTTCATTTCATTTTACACTTTTTTATTTTTAGTTTTAGTTTCCAAGCAATGAATTTTTTCGTTTCTTTTTTTTTTTTTTTTGTTTTTTACTTAGTCAAATGTGAGTTTAGTTTTTACTATAAATTTTACTACTTTTGTTGATTATTTGTGTTTGTTAGTATGAATTTTTGTTTGTTTTTGTACAATTTGTTGTTAAATGTTTAAAAACAACTACAATAAATGGCTAAATTATTGATTCTTGGGAATTTATAATGGATTACAAAAAGTCATAGTTAAGAGGTTCAATCAAAAGTTCAAATTTATTGTACAAAATAATTTGGACATTAATAAATGATCCGTGATGCTTCATTTTACTATAGCAAAATTCATATTTAATGAATCGCTATTATATATTTCTTGAATCAATATACAATTCTGCTTTGAAATGATAAATTTTATAGATGCCCTAAACATGGAGACTTACGTTTAGTTCAACATTAAAGTCTTCAAGTCTCAATTTTTTTTTTGAAGGTATATACATAGCAAAAAAAAATATTATTAATGGAAAAATACAATAATTGGAGTAAATAATTTGATAAAAGAAAACCATGTATAGGTAATACAATAATATTGGGTTGAAGTTCGCGGCCGTTTTCTGTTTACTTTTTGAAAACAATTAAATTTAAGATTTAATTGACCAAATGTCGAACTATTTTTCAAAACATACTACACTGTTCCGCAAATGAAGCTCCACAAAATGTAGCAAAGCCAGTATTGGCGGAAAAGAATGCGTTCCTTTGTGGTTGATTGGATTGGAAGGGTATTATCCATCTTGAGCTACAATCGTGTGGCCGATGGTGGACGATTGATTCAAATATCTACTGTCAATCATTAATACTGTTGAAGCAAGCAATTAAAAGAAAGTGGGCAGAATTGATCAATGGAAAACGTGTAGACCCTACACATCATGACAACATGGAAAAAATTGAAACACCATGGTTGGAAAGTTTTAATGGATCCAACATATAGCCCTGACATTGCACCGTCAGATTATAATCATTTCCTCTGATCTTTGCAACACTCTCTTGCTCGCATAAAATTGGCATGTGAAAATTGATAAGAAAACCCAGAAATTTGCCAACAAAAATGAACAATGTATAATTTAATAAAATTTAATTTTAATATAAAAATAAAATTGTCTACATTTGTCCTAAAAATGTAGCGAACCTTTTTCTCAACTCCATGCAATTTTTTCATTAAAATCTTATTTCATTTTACTGTGAGTTTAAAATGTTTTTCACATATTGTATAACAAGAGGAGGATCTCCATTCTCACAATTCTACGATATCGGATGAAACATAATCTTTAAAGGGAAGTTTTTTTTTTATGAAAATTTAAGTTACTTCCATTGAAATTACAACTGTGCTATTATGTAAATAAGATATACTTGCGTTTGCTAGTACAAATTTACTAAGCATATCAGTATGAATGAGTGAGAGCATTTGATAGACTCGAACAAATATTTATGCAATTCATTGCTCATTAAAATTATTAAATCCTGCAGAGATGATCGAATATAAGTACGAATCGTAATTAGACGAAACATACGTTCCCGGAACAGCTGGCCTAAAGGGGAATGACTACACTTGTGTCAATATGATTTAGACGCTTTCAATTCTTTTTCAAAACATCTTCAAAATTATATTTTGTTTATGAAGGAAACATCTGATTTTATTCGAAAATATTACAGGTATAAAAGTTGGAAATAACTTTCCCTGTGGTAAGACTCGGAGAAATCGTTATTATGATTGAATCGTAAGCATTCAATTGAGGATTTTTAAATTCTGGATTCTAAAATTACTAATGCTATTTCTATCTAAATTTTATATGATTTAAGGGAATTACTATGAAAACTATACTAAATTATTCTACAATAACACCAACAACAACAAACATACAATAACAAAAACACAAATTAAATTACAATTTATGAAGTAGATCAATTGTTATAAATATTTTTTGTTTTTTTTTTTTTAAATCATTTAAATACAATTTAATTATTTAATAATTTCTTGTTAGTCAAATTTTGTTTAGTTGGTTTAACGTTATGACTTAATTAATTAATTAATTACTTTTGTTGTTTTTTTGTTAAAATTAAAAATTATAAAAAGAATTAAACGAAAAAAATATTTATCAAAAAACAGGCGACAAGCGGAACAAAATAGTTTCTCTTTGTATCTTTTTCTATTTTCAATTCAAATAATTTTTGTACACTTAATTTGTTTGAATAAAATTTTTGTTGTACAATTTTTTTTTTTTATTCTTTTTTGTTTTTTACAAATTTTAATTTGTTTTTTTCTTTCTAATGTTTTCTAGGTGGGGTGAGGGGAAAGACAAACAAAAATGCTAAATAAACATAGTTTTATTGTAGGTAAAAAGATTTGCAAAACAGGAAAAATTTGTTGAATTTTTTAAATATTGTGAGTTAAACATTTTTGAAATGATTTGTTTTAATGAATTTTTAAGATTTTTTCAATTTTGGTGCAATTAACAAAGTTTTTAGTTTATAACAAAAACAAAAAAAAAAATTAATAATACAAGGGAGAATGGAAAATTCAAATGACAAATGCAAACAGAAACATAACACAAAAAAAAAAAAAAAATGTATAGAATTAATTTACGTGAAAAATTATAAATAACAAAATGTTTTTGGGGAGGAAAATGTAAATTTAAATGTTTTTTAATGAATGCGCCAAATGAGCAAAAGTTAGTCACGAAAAAAGTTACTGAATTTCATTTCATTTCTGGTGAATTTTCTTTTTTACGTGCAATATTTTTTATTTTATGTGTTTTGTGAATAAAAATAGTTTCAAACAAATCAAAAAATATATATATAGAGAAAGTACTCGTATATACACAACAAAAAAATATACAACACAATACAATAAAACATGATAAATTGTAGACACAACAAAAAAAAAAAGAATCTTTGTGAAAATGTAATAAACACAAATGGTGGGAAGTGTAGTGTATCCATGTGTCATATAATTGTGTGTTTGTGTGTGTTTAACGAAAAACTGAACGACAACAAAAATAAAAATATTTGTTTTCTATTTTATTTTTTTTACTTTTCATTGATTGCAGCAAAGAAAACCATTTGAAGCAGAAAACAAACATTGACAAAATGAATGAATGAAAATGTCTGTAAATGACTTTAAAAGTGATTTAATTTGTCAACAATTATTCCTATTCTTTTTTAAAATTTTGTACATTTTTTTTTTTTTTTTTTTGGGATTTTATAGTATTTCCACATGACAAGGTAAAATCCTCTTTTTTGAATCTAAAAGTATTAAAGTATTGTAATAATCCTTCAAATGTTTTTTTAGTTGAGAGCTTAAGACTCTCAAAAGTGATTATTTGACTGATATTTAAAGGATTGTTTCCCCGACTGTCAGGCAACAATATTTTTAGTTTCTGTTGTATGTAACTCATGAATAAATATGGACTGGACTCGAGGGAAGAACTTAAAAATATTCTTAGCTTGAAGAGTCAATCATCACATGTCTAGTCTAAGGCATAGTTTCCCAAACTTAATTTGACCACAACTCACTTTGAGCTGAAAAATATTTTAATTCTTTTAATTTGAAATTATCGGTGGAAGTTGGCGTGCCGCATTATGTCGCATTGATAATTGCCTTGAGCCGCGGGTTGGACAGCCCTCGTCTCGAAGATAGAATTTGTCTGCCAATTGCTTGCTTTGACACCTTTAATATGCTCTGAGCCTTCTTTTGTCCCCAACTGATACCCTCCTCTGGGAAATTCTTCTGGAGTTCTATAAGTTTTGTTGCCTAGAACTCATATTCCTGGAGGGAACAGTGTTTTCATTTATAATTTGTAATCCAGGTTATCCTCTATAAATGGGACTTCTTGGCTACTACATGAATGAAAACAATATGGGCCACCAACCCATGAACTTTTTGGAGTTCGAATTTGGTAGTACCTCGGGTACGAAGTCTGACCAGAGGCTATTTTCTGGTACCACGGGTGGTTAGGAGTCCACGGAACTTGCTTCCGTCCTGGCCAGCGGGTACGGCCCCCTTGTGGGAGTATCGTGGTGGCTGTGGTTTAATACCCAAATGCGGGTAGAGTAATAACTCGACGTGGAGTTGCGTTATACAACCGGGTGCTGTGACCCAGAGAGCAGCAGAGGTTTAAGATGGGCCTCGCTCCCCACCAAGGAGAGAGTCATATTTACCAAAATAAATATGACTTAAATTTGGGACCTGCGGATATATATCCAAGGGGACGTTGATTGACGTTTATCAATCCATGTGCTTGCATTTTCTTAGTTTCTCATATTATCTGCAAGAAATGAACCTCGGTATGATGGATATAAGAAAATGTTTAGCCCTATATACTACTACATGGGATAAAGAAAAATCTAAATCTAGAAGGTTCTACTCGCTCCGAGGTTAAATTAGTTCCTAGATACCATAACAAATACTGTTGCTATTAGAGCCAACAATCTGTTTTTAGATCAATAGGAACTATAATTCTTAGTAAATTATTTCAAAATTGGTTTCTAATTCAATTGATCAAAATGAACCCCCTTCAAATCAAATAATCTCCTATTTTTTAGGAACTAAAACTTTTTCAAATTTGTTTGTAGTACATTTTAGATTGTTGTACAGTTTTTTGTACTAGTTTTGTAGACACACTTTTTTCTTTGCTATCACCATACATTTTCATTCATACTTTCAAATCGATTTGTTTTCTTTGTGTTTTCTTTTCTTTTCTTTTCTTTGTCAATGATGTGGGAATGAATGAATGTTTTTCTTGTTCATAGTTTTGATTTTGTCTAGAAAAAACGATTTTTTACCGCTTGCCATCAGTTTGTTCATGGTCACCAATAAGTAGGACATCATCAGACGTACTCGTAACTTCATTGAAAGTCACTTTTAACTTGGGCGAACTCGGTGTCAATTTTGGCCAATAGATATCCTCCTGAGCGCTTACAATTGCACCACAACCTCCACCCATTAGATCGCCACCAGACGTATTCATGTTGCCATTGCCATTGCCATTGCCAGATTTTTGTCCATCGCATGCAGTAGACGACGAAGTGACTGAGGAGGAGGTGTTGCCACCCGTTGTGCTCGAGGTACAACTACCGCTACCACGTGGCGTGTTGGTGGACATAAGTAATGGTTGTGTTGTTGCCTTGTTAATGATGCCATACGTGGTGTCCATCGGTGGCAATTTAAAGTGCCAACGTCGCTTCACTGTCAAGCCAAGCCAGATTACAATCCAAAGCAATAAATGTACGACACTGATGAGTGCTGCATAGAAGGAAAAATTGAAATGAAAGCATTGAGTGTTGGTACATGGAAAAAAAAATGTAGGAAAAAAATTGTGATGATCTTCTTTGGTCTTTAATTGAAACGAACTTTGAAATTGTACACGTTTTGGTCAATTTAGGACAGGAGCATAGAATGATGATGAGGAAGTCTGTTGTTGGTGTGGCAGTTGATGTGCGAGGTTAGTCATGTTTTGTTTTGGCAAAGGGAGGCAACAACTTGAAAAAACCGCACCACAAACAAGTGTCATTTGATATTTTTTTTTCGAGCTGTTGAATCGCTTGTTCATTTGTCGCATTTATGCACGACACTAAGGTAGAGTAAGTATTTCGAGCTTTGTAATCTTCAATGTCTTCAATGTTAATTAATGCACTCAACATATCTAATTGGCTTAACCTTCAACGTCATGATTATCGGGGTCATTTAGGTTTACTCGTACTCTGTATGTAAATAAACCATTGAATGAAGTTTATTGCCATGACCGACCACCACGCAACCACAAAACCAACTGCAACTGCCTTTGTGTACTCGTGCTTAATTTCAATATGATGGAAGTTGATTAACCTTTGTAACTCACTACTCACCTGATATAAATGTTGGGCAATGCAAATTATTCTTATAGGTTGCACTCAGATCATTCAATAGAGGCGCCTTGACCACAGCCAAAGCCAACACGAAACACAATGAAGCACAATGAGCAAAATAAATCCAAGTCTCACTCGATTTCAAGGTGATTAACGAACGATCACGCATTCTGGCTGCCAATCGACCATGTCCATATAAATACATAATCATCGATGAAGCTATAATCAATATGGTCGATAGCAAATACAGAGCCAATGTCACAATACCATTTAGAATCAGACCAGGTGTCTGGACAGGCATAGCTTCACTATAGATTTGCAATTTATATAGATTAGAGATGCCAATATAACTGAAGATTATGTCCAAACCGGCAAAAACCATTTGCAAACTAAAAATGCTACCGAATGTCTTGGAAGCAGCCCAGAATACTGCAGGATAACGTACTACCCAAACGAGTAGGGCAAATAGTAAATTCACAAATTCCGCACTTGGTGGATGTGCAAAGATTTGCACATCAATCGGTTTGTCAATGCCAAAGAAGATCTGCAGCATGCCAGCGAAGCCATCAAGTTGTACTAACGGTGGTTGTTGCATTTCAATGTTTTGCTTGGTTACACTTTGTACTGGTATCTCGAATGTTGGTTGTGGAAAATCCTGTTCAATACTATCGCCTTCAATGGCCTTGGCAATGAATTCACTACTCGAAGCATTAGGCAATTCGCCAATTAAATATTCCGGTTCGATTTCCACTTGCAACTCCTCAGTGACCCCAGCTGAATCCACCATGCGTTTGACAAGTTTTTTGGTTTTGGCACGAATTTCGATAATCTTTGAATTACTTGAGACTGGAGTTGAGGGTATAATCTCTGGTAGTTTTTCTGGTTTAACTATATGGATGTTGGAGTCACGTGTCGTTGTCGATAGAGTGTTTGTTATTGCTGGTGTCTTGGTGTTAAGATCAAATTCATCTAGATGATTGTAATCAGGAATTTTAGGTTGCTCAAAGCTAGAGAAATTATCCATTGATTTATCCATGGATGTTTCATGTGATGTGACATGATGTCTTCGATTGTTGTTGGCACGCTGACGTTGGTGTTGCTTGTTATGTTTGCGTAAATTCTTACTGTGATGGTTATGTTGATGCTGATGTTGATGATGATTATGATTATGATGATGATTTTGTTGTTGGTGTTGATGATGCTGATGATGATGTTGTTGTTGTTCTTTCTTGAAATGTTGATGATGTTCTTGTTGTACATGTTGTTGTTGTTGTTGTTGTTGTTGTTGTTGTTCTTGTGACTTGTTGCTGTTATAGTCTTCCAATGTGACCAATATCTGTCTTCTTGTAATAACCTCGACTGATGATGGTGATGCTGTTGGCAACGTTGTCATTGCCATTGTTGTCCTTTTGCTTGGCATAGTTGTGGTTGTTGTTGTTGTTGTCGTTGTCGTTGCCTTCCTAGTAGTTGTTGCTCCTGTTGTTGTCATTGACTTCTTGGTTGTTGTTGGTGTTCGACCACCACCACCAGCAACAGCATCAGCAGTTGTTGTGGTAGATAAAGTTGAACTTGTGGCTATAGTCGCTTCACCACTTGACAAACCATTCAAACTATTTGCTTTGCCAAGCGTTCCCAACTTTTGCCAATTTTCAATATTATATTTATTTGATTTGCTTGTCGTTGCTGGTGATGTTGCTGTTGCTGTTGCTGTTGTTGTTGATGTGGTTCCTTCGAATGATGTTGCTGCTGCTGGTGTTGTTGTTGTTGTTGTTGCCTTAGCTAGTTGAAATTCACTTGATTCAAATTCCCGTAAAATGCGTGCTTCTCTACTACCATCATCAATATCAACATTTATATTATCATCTGTCAGCTCATCCTCTTCACCACCACCCACATCTTGAATATCTTGTTCTTCAGCTTCAATAATAGTATCTCGATTAATTAAATCGGGTACCTCAAAGTATCTTGTCTTGCCTTTGGTAGTTACTTTGGCTTTAGCTTGTGCCTGTACATTAGGTTTCCTGACGCGTTTATCTTTACCTGATGACGAAGCATCAAGTAAATTATTGTTATTATTATTGCTTACAACGGCAGTGAACATCGTATCATTGTAGTACTCCTCATCTGTTGTGTCTGATGTATCCGCAATGACTTCCAAACGGGCATTGCTTACATTCTGATAGGGAGACCCATTGACAACAGATAACGCAACCAAATTACGACGATTGATAACAATGAAGTCAAGTTCCGTTTGCCAGATATTCGCTGTAATGAAATGATTGGCGAAAGGTTAGTTGAATATATATTAATACATAGATATATGGATAGAAGGATAGGTAGAAACTACGACGATTTATTGACTTTGTTGTCTATCAAGGGGTTTTTGTTTTAACTCATCCCGTACTGTATTTCTTGGCTATTGAAATTGCGGTAACTTATGCTTGATTGATTTGAACATTTAATTAAAGTTACTTTGAACTTTGTAGAGACCTTTGAGTCTTTTGTATGTGCCTCACTAGCTGTCAAAGTCAACTATGTAATTGCTAAACAAAATACAATACTTTGCTGGGGTCCTCATAAATTCTTAGTAAGAGTAATTTTTATTACAATGTTTCACGAAATGGAAAAGTTTATTACATTTGTCCTTAAGTTTGCCACAGTGCATGATGATGACTTCTTTAATAGAAATAAATTCGTGGTGTGTATGCCAACTTATAGGAAATGGATATCATCATATTGTTTTTATTCATTAAGTTGACACACCAATCCCAATAAATTCCCTCTTTTTAAGGTTCTGAGCTGTAATTGTGTACCGTCTTCATTTATTCAGATCCAATGGTAGTAAACTGCCTTTCAATAGAGGTTTTCTGGGTGTCGGGCCATTCTGGTTTCCAGAAGGGGATCGGCTTCGCTCATGTCTCGGGCAGTTAAGGACGTAAGCAGACCTCTGTATGATATTTTATCGGAATTGGTAGCAGACACTAAGGAGGCAGAAGAAAAGCCCTGGCCCTGCTATCAGTCGACGAAGACATCCGAACTACTACACTTTAACAAGAAAACGATTCGGTTGATGACAGGAGTTTTAACGGGGCATTGTGCAATTCGGCGAATGACTCAGAGGTTGCACGTTCCTCACCAGGATTTCGGTCGTAGCTGCCAAAACGAGGAAGAAGAAGAAAGCATTCAGCACCTCCTGTGTGACTTTTTCCTCCTCTAATCAGATGGCGATCCCGCTTTCTTGGCCCTTTGACCTTATTTTGAGGACTTGGGTAGTTTGGGGACAGTCGCACTGGGGGTTTTTTGCTGATTTTGTTGATTCTTCTGGTTGGTTACACTGGCCAATACGACCATAAGTATCTTCCATTTTTCCTTTCCTATTCTCGTCCCACCATCTCCTCTCCCCCTCCCCTCCTCTTTTTTTTTCCTGTAACAGGCATCACAATGGGCCGTAAGGCTTTTGGGATCTCCCATGTTGTCGCGGGAGGCCTGTTAACCTAACCTAACCTAAACAGTCCTTCAATAGTAATTTCTTTTAAATTTTCACCTACGAATCTGCAAGTCAGGCCCTTATTGCAACCAAATTTCAGTTCAATAAGACGAAAAGCAAAAAAAAAATTTCTAATAAAAACCTGAATTTGTATTTGGTATGAAGCAACACGATTCAATAATCATAGGGTCTTGAAATTTACAAAGTTGATGGAGATAGATTAGAAATATCTAGTGTCTAAATTTCAATTCGAGTGTACAAGAAATGAAAAAGTTTTTCTTATAAGACCCTGAATTTTAATAGTGGGTTGCATGGGAGGTACCCCGCCTAGTAGTCCGATGCGGCTGGCTCAGCTCTCTAGCTCAAAAACTGAGGGATTAGTTTGCACAAATTCAGACGGAGTTGGTTCAATCTACTCGGATCGTCAATCTGATCAAGAATATATATACAACTTCATTGGTTCTCCGATGTCTCCTGCTGTGTGTTACAAACATCTGAGAAACTTGGTATTCTATTCACGGCGTGAAGAGTATAATGAAACTGTCTAGTAAAATTCAAAAGAAATGCTTCACATTTCATAAAGGGAATAAAATATTCGTGAAACCTTGAGTTAGAATTATTATTATAAATATATATTGTTCAGGCTAATCAGTGAACCTTATGTATATGGGCTACGTCTTTGCATTCTATTAATGAGCAGAATAACAATACAAAATACTTCAGGAGCCCGTTGTAGATGTTAATTAAATGTGGCGTTGATAGCTCAGACTTGCGTGGCATGGCGGAAACGGAAATGATGAGGCGCTTATGAGCGAACATCTATTGATTGACTTCATTGAGTGATGATTGCATTGGAAATAGGAAACACACCCACCATCACCACTATTAACCTAAGCCTAAAGTAAAACAAAAGCATTTAAATGTTACTATGAAGTTCCCTTTTCCCCTTCTTCATTATTCTTTTTATTTACCAACTCTGCACTTAATTTCCCCTATACCTTCATTCATTCAATTTATCTTCCCGTATAACTCACTCTTGAGAATCGAACTACGTAACTACGTAAGCTTATATGTAAGTAGCGCAAAAGCGGTAATTAACTGTATACTTTTTTTTTATTCAGTAGCACAAACATACTTATGTGTGTCCAGATTGTTTTATTATAGTTGTTTCTCTTTGTTGTTGTCATTATTGTTTGTTTGCTCTCTTTATTAGTAAGGCTTATGTGCCTTAAAATGGATTTGTTCCTTTTTAGTTGTTATGTTTGTTTTTCTACTCCTAAATATTTATTACGGTCAAGTGTTGCTTGCAAGGCAAGGAAGCCTGAGGTAAATGTGTGTGGTGGATGGAAATCTCCTCTCATATGGCAAATTAAAATTTATATTAAATGTTAAGGACTTTTTGACAATAAAAATTCTTGTTGAGAGACTCGAAAGAGATTTTTTATAGCTCAAGCAAAGAAGGTGCAATGTTTGTTGTTGAATGGGTTATTTTATTGTGGTTTAATGATGATCCCAGTGGTGTAGACAATAGAAACAACAAAAAGGATTTCATACTTGTTATTATTATAAATTGAGTAATAAAGCAAAAACAAAAACATTATAATAATGAGAAGACATTTTTGTAAAGGGAAAGTTGATGCCAAAGGATATGCAATGCCTTATACATAGCTAGCAAGGAAGGTATTGTGCTAAAAATAACATCGTGGACATGACATTCCATACTTATGGCATCATTATATAATCTACAAATAAACAAATTAAACTATCAGGAGAAATCTTTTAATAGTCAAAGGGACTTTTACTATTTCGTATGAAATAAGACAAGGCAAATTTTGTGCCTTAAACAATTTTATATTCAAATTATACAGTTTTCTTACAAAGAACTTTTTGTTCTCTTTACCTTTTCCTCTTTCATTGTTTGCCTTTCCTTTTCTAATCTATTCTTTAACAACATTTACGCCTTAATTCAATTTGAATAAGATTGAGAAAAACTTTAACAAATACCCCAAACTACATGAAACACAAAGGCTTCACTCATCATAATTCATTTAAACAATTATACCAACTAATTATAGTTTATTCCATCATCACTAGATTTAAGTTACATATAATCATATCACAAATAGAGAAAATTTAAATAAAATTTTATAATAATTATAATTCCCAACATGAAAACTTAAGTGAGAAAAGACAATGAAGGTCCAAGGATATATTAATCAATTTAACACTTTCATCATAATATTGTATAGAGAAATTTATACTATTTGCGTATCTACCCTAAAACTTTAAGATACGAAAAGAAAAAGGGCATATGGTAGGCAGAATATTGTTGAAGAATGCTGAAAAACTGTTGGAAAATAAATAAGAAAATGAAAGAATAAATGAATTTGAAGCAATAGAAAGAGATGTGTTAAAGAAGATATCATTTGGATTATGTACAATATTTGTGTGCATAATTCCCAACTGTCTGACAACTGTCGCAGTGGAAATGACAAAAACAAAATATTATTAAAAAAAAAAAGATAGCAAACAAACTAAGTAAAGCAAATGAAGAAAGTATGATGGAGGAAGTTGCAGGAGGATGAGGATGAGTTAGTAACGATTGGGCATAATCAACGCATTAACAATAGAAAGAAAGAGCGGCAAGTGGCTCGTAAAAACCGACAACACCCAAAAGCTACAGGATTAACCTAAAGCAACAACAATGCGAATAAAAACGGCAGACACAAAAGTTGAGTTAAATCCAACAAAAACAGGAAAAGTGGGGAATATAATTGTTAACAAGGGGAAACAAAGAAACAAGGGAACCAAGCAAGGCAAAGAAAGCAGATACAGTAAAAGGCACATGGAGTAGAGGCAGCATATAACAAACCAAACTGATGATAAACTTTGGGAAAGGCAAAAAGGCGTCGAGACGCGTAAAATAGGAAAAGACAACGAAAATGTAAATGTCACTGACAAGAAGAACTGACTACCAGCTACACTACACAAGAGGAAAATGCGCAAATCCACGCGTATTAAATTTGCACACAAATACATACACACAAGCACTCATACACACAAGCACTCACCATACAGTCAAACACAAGATATACGTACATGAATATTATTATAAGTTTATAGTGTGAGCCACAAAGAGATGGATAAAGCAAAGGCTATGCAAGCTTGGCTATGAAAATAGAAACTAAATAAATGGAAAAAGCCTAATAGTGAGGAGCTAAGTGTAGGACAATCGGGCATAGAATACTCATTAAGTCTTTAGCATGAATAATGATAAGTTTCATTAAATCTTGCAGTTGTTCCTTTGTCGTGCTTAACTTGACTTTGCTTTGTGCATGTTTATGTTTATGTTAAATGTAGTCATAGTCTTCGAAGATTCCATTGCAATCTCACAATTTCATGAGGCCACCAAAACTAGTTAAATATCCGTTTTAGTTATCTTGATGATGCTGACCAGGCGAGTAGCTTTACTCTCATCTCACAGTTTTTCTCTTTTCAATCCAGTGGTGGAGCATTTTGTACCCACTAGTGTGGGAAACAATGTGGAAACAAACTTCCCAATCTGCGTATACAGAAAATGACAACATACATTTTAAGCTATGAAGCAT
The DNA here is from genome assembly GCA_037043295.1 of Amiota minor. Lineage (NCBI taxonomy): Eukaryota > Metazoa > Arthropoda > Insecta > Diptera > Drosophilidae > Amiota > Amiota minor. The sequence continues at coordinate 177,615 of JBAMAW010001495.1, read as the reverse complement.
TTTGATTCATATATATAGATTCAGGTGAACCTCAGTTCTTTTATAGAAAGGCGCGCCTCTGGTTCAATCGCACCTTCCTTCTTCGCTATTTTTAGCATAACTCTTCCTTAAATCATTGGCAGCAAGCAACCCTCTATCAATCTATTTTTCTCTCTTATCATAATTCATGTTGCTTAGTTTAACAATTTTTTATGTGCTCAATATGGCGGCGTCGTATAACATTCCTTTCCTTTCAACTTTCCTTGTTTTACTTCAATTTCATTTTCTTCCCACTCTTCATTCTTTTCTACTTCACCTAACCCATTTGTACTCTCCATCCCATCCTTCCTTCCTTCCTTCCTTCTTTCCTTCTTTCCATTCTTTGGTATTCTACTTATTATGCTTTGTTTGTTTCTTTTGAGTCGCCGGACGAGCGGCATTAATTATTTATGAGTAGACGCCAGAGGTTGATGGTGGTCAGAGCCAGGATTTTGCAACGCACAACAGGGCGTATAAGTGATTTTTATATTACTCTGAGTATTATGAGTATTTAAGATTTTTTCTTTTTTTTCTGTTCTATTTTATTAACATTTTTTCAGATTTACTTTGCTTTTTATTAATATTTTTCATGTTTTTTTTTTTATTATTATTAATTTTTGTTCCATTTTTCTTTCCCATTTTTTCTTCTTATAATTTAATGAATTGTAGCTTTGGTTTAATGGATTTTAAAAAACCTTTTAAGGCTTTGGACATTTAATTTGAATTTACAAAGCAAAAGCTATTTGGTATTTAATGCTTTATAAAGAAAAAAAAAAAAAAACCAACTCCTTAATACTTTCAAATAGAAAAAATGATAAATTTTTTCCTAATTTTCACTTAATATTTATTAGTCCTTGCATGTGATCTTCTACCTTCTGCTACATGGACTTAAGCCACATAACCAGTGCCAATCGAATTGTGTCTTGGTGTAAACTACCATTCCTTGATAGTATAAAATAGATTTGTACAATTTTTCTAATTTTCACTTAATTTTTTACCCTTCAAAAACATAATCCCATTTACCAAGTGAGCTTCACTTAATGGACTCATCAACCCACTAAACCACTTCAAATCAAATCAAATCGTATCCTGGTGTAAACTAGTTGAAATTATATAAAAGATCCGACCATGTTTTACACTGCAATAAATGCCTTCCTTATCAATTGCAGCCAACTGCGGGATTGAAGACTGAAACACGAATATAAAAGGAAACTCCACTTAACATGGACTTAAGTCTTTAAAATTGCATACAAATCGTTTAAGCGCAAGTTAAGAAACTACAGAAAAAAAGAAGAAGATAATCAGGAAAAGGGCAATGAATGATGAAAAATATACAAAGAAGAGAAAGGAAATAGCATACCAGATAACCAACGATGGGTAAAGAAGAAAGAAACTAAACAAGAAGTCCGCGGGAGCAAGAAGGAAGCAAGAAGGCACATTGACTTCGACAACAAGCAGCAGCAAACAAGGAAAAGCAAAAAATCCAATAAGAAATTACAGTGCAGTGTAGCAAACTAAAATCGGATGGAAAGAAAAAAGAAAAGAATGCAAAAAGGCGAAAGATACTTTAAGAAGTAGAAGCAAGAAATGGCGGCTGGCATTCATGGAACAAGGCATTTCACTTAACCAATGACCAACTTCGGACAAGTAGCACCAAACGCGCGCTATAAGCTTTTGTAGCTGCATGTCCTTTTTTTGTCCTTTAGATTGCATCTTTCTCTCCGAGTTTATGTGCATGTGAATGCTTTCGTGCACTGCTAACTTGCATTTAATAACGATGAGAGGAGCTTTGAGGGTTAAATGCAATGATGACGCGAAGAGAGGATGATATAAAGTGAGAGGGATAAGAAGCAACAGAAGCCAACAAGTTGGCGTAGCCAGTCAAGCAGAAATAGAGCAGAAATAAACCAAAGGGACACGGGACAAACTAATGGGAAGGGGATGCCAGAAGGGTGAGTCAGTCAATGAGCACGAAACATTCGAGTTAAATGAAGAAATTGCAATGTACATCAACAATGCGGGCGAACAGGACTAAGAACAGAAACACAACAGCATCAACTTACAATTGATGGAAGACAGAATAATATCAGCGGGAACAGCAATGGCAGCTACCGGATTTAAGTGTATGGCAGCTGGAAACAGAAACCGGAGAGTAAAAAGTGGCAGCTGTAAACAGATTTCACTCCAGGGTATCGCCACAACGCCAGCCAGAACGCTTGTTTTAGCTCTCTAGACTCCTTTCTTTCACTTCTACATATTTTTCTTCTTCTCCTTTTGTTGTTGATGTTGTTCAACTCATGTGCAATCGACAGACGATTAAATTGGCAAAAAAAAAAAAAAAAGAACGAAAAAAAAAACGAATAAAAGAGAAAAAGTATAAAGCAAAAACAAAATGGATAAAAGGAAAAACAAAATAAACTATCGTATGGCGATTGGCGATTGGCGCTTTGCTTTCTCTGGTGGTCAAGTTTGACATAAATGAACATTGAATGCAGCAGCAGCAGCATGCAAACAAACTTACGAGACAAAGTTTAGTTAACTTTGTCAGTCCACAGAGTTTGGAGGAAAAGACAGTTTGTGGAAAAGAGATTGGTTGGTTGTAAAAAAGAAAAGAAACGAAAAGAAAAGAAACGAATCAATCCTCTTTACAGAATGCAGATGAAGTAGAGCAAATAGAAATCGAAACGTTTGGGACAACACACAACAAATTTGCCTTTTTCTGTTGATGAAGATAAAGTGCAGTTGTCACAAAGAACATTGAACAAATTTTACTATACAATTTTTATTTTATTATACCGAGCATGTTTTTTTAAATAAATTTACAGAACAGTAAAATTAATGATTGGTAAAAAATATTTTGAATATTTTCTATTGATATGCTGAGGTAACATCATCGTTTAGTGATTCCAATCAACATTTCATTAACTTTATAGATAATTAAACCTAAGTTAAGAACTGATAAATATGATGATGAGCCAGAAATTATTATCAATAAAAACATTGAAGAAACGTAACTTCATTAATAGACTTAGATCAGTTAAAAGTCTCACCAAGGGCAATCCATTCCTATCATTCTGTTCTAAGTCTGTGATGGACCTGAATCGGTGGCACAAGAATCAAAAGCTTCCAATAGAATATTATAAGTTTTTCGCTTTGAAAAATGACAAACATGGAGAAATTTATTATGAAGCCATAGTCAAATTGTCAGACAACTTCTATCAAAGAGACTTGTCTCTCCGCTATTAGAGCTGAACGCGAATATGTGATATACTTGTAATATGACACCCATGAAGGCCATGCTCATTGTCTTTGATAATAATAAATTGAAAAGTAAACTCGACTATAAACCAGTTTTTATACAAATAGTTGTCGATCATAATATCATATCAATCATAAGTGTGTCAATGTAATGTAAAAATATGTAGTTCTATGAATACACACTATGAATCAACTTCTACTTTAGAGCAAAAGAACTGCCAACTTATTTAAATAATTAAACACAAAGAAGACTTTGGTGTTCAGAAAGACGATAGATCAAAGATTACAAACTAGAAGAGAATTCAAAAGAAACAGGAAAGTAAGAAAAACTAATTATAAAAAAGAAAAGATTATTAATGTTCAATTTTCACTTGATTACTCGCTGGCATTAAGTCAATTCCATAAAGTCAATATCAAAGAAGCAGACAACAAACAAGAATGAAGAATGAAGAGAAGAAACACTCATCTCTATAAATATTGTTCATTTACCAAAGTTAGTCCAAGTCAGTTTTAATTATGAACACACAAAAATAGAAAGTATAAAAAGAAAATAACAAAAAATACTTGAACGCCATCAATAACAGGAAATCATACCAATGTCTATTGGCCCATCATTGATGCAATTACGGTCTTCAATCATCTAACGTCATCAACATCAACATTATCATCATCAACATCATCATCAACTTCATCATAGTTACAACGTCCAACGCGAAAAATGTCAGAAGCAGAAAACACACGATTGAAAATGGAAAATAAAAATAGAAATAGAAAACAAGCAACAAGCGGCCAGTGATGATGATGACCAAGTTAATGATGACGATGACCGGAGAAGGATTCTCATATTTTTACATTGTAGACTTTTGCCATAAACCACACTGCAAATGAACGTCGTCGTGCAATGAGTTGCTGGCCTTATTCCTTTTTCTTCCTTATTTTCAATTCATTTACTTTTTTCAGTTATTTGCAATATTTTTTTTCAATTATCGTCATTTTCTCTTTTTCTTTTATTTTCATTTTCATTTTCACATGATTTTATTTATTTGTTTTTAGTTATTTTTTTTTTTGCTTTTGCCTTACAAACGTTTCAATTTAGTAAATTATTTTGTGTTTTTATTTTTGTATTCTCTTAATTTTATTTAGTTCAAAATATACACCAAAATGTTGTTCCCAGATTGAATTCAAAAGCTGGACTAAGTTAGGATTTGTTTTGAAACTAAACACAGATACACACTCATACATACATACAGGTATATAAGTAGTACAAACATACATACATACATACATATGTGATGGTATCTATGAGAATGTTGGTATGAATAAACACAAATGTAATTATGCAAATACAAACAAGGCATCAATGAGGCTTTAACCACTTGCTGGCCTTACTTGCATTTACTATTCACTCTAGGATATAACTGTTGTCCTGATCTAATAGTCTATCCCCTCCTTTTATTCCCGTTGATTCTCTCCCGACTCATGAGAGACTTTGCCCAATGTTTGTCTTCTGTTAATAAAACGTGGCTTAGATGCATCCGCACATAATGGCGGCTGTTGCTCTCTTACATATGTTTTCACAAATACACATGCACATACTCGTATGTTTCTATGTGAAACTATCTGTATACGTGTTTGTCTATGTATAGCATACATACTCATCATACTCATACATAGGAAAGAATGTGTATGTAACTTGTTTTTCTAGCAAATTTCCCAAGCGATTTGCTTTGCTTTGGTTTCATGTTCAAACTCATGTTTAACTTGACTACATTTGGATTCACTTTGCTTTACTTTCCTTCACTTTACTTTGGCTTTAGTCCTACTGCTTTTCTAAATAGGAAGAAACCAACCTGTGACTTTTATGTGTACTAAGTTTAAATTGTTTATTAAGGTTACAATTTATATTAAATTATTTTTTAAAATCAAGTTTCATTTAATTTTTCTTTAGTTCAATTATTCATTTAATTCAATTTAAGGAAGTTGCTTGCCTAAAATTGTAGTTTCATATTCATTTAGAATTATTGAAGTTGGATACATGGATTTACATAAGTAAACAATACTCAAGAATATAAAGTTTCAATAAACTTCAAAGGATACATAAATATCTGTCTTTATTCATAGATGAGAAATTCTTGATAAGAAAAAAATTTAAATAACAATTGTGTTATGCTTGACAGTTTCCCACTTAGTATAAAAGACTTTGTGATTTCATTTGCAAAACACAAGCTGACTAGATAAGTCAACTTGATTTTATCAGACTTACAAAAATCGGACTATAATACTGGCAATATTGATTACCGATACTATCGGCAGCAATTTCAAAATTGAATGTTATAGGTTATCCCCTAAGCCAACATGACTTTGTTACTATAAATTGAATTCTAATTTCTTTCCCTTATTTTAGTTTCAAGCTTACTTTATCTTACTACTAGCGACCCACCCTGGCTTCGCACGGGTATAAAATATATAGCCTATGTCACTCACTGAAAAAATTAATCCCGAAGCTGACTGAGTCGAGCCTCACGCTCTGCTGACGATTCTCTGTCCCTCTCAACCGTATGCCAATCTCGATCCCGGCTGCGGCGAACCTCACGCTCTACTGAAGATTCTCTGGCTCTCTCAGCTCTATATCTATCCTTAGCCTGACTGAGGCGAGCCTCACGTTCCGTTGACGATTCTTCATCTCTTGCTGAACGTACTCTTTTGGCATTCACTACGACCTATGTTCGAACGACGACATCTTCCAGACATGACTTTATAATTTCTTGATAGTAATAATCAGACTTAAATAAAAAAAATCTAAATCTGATTACATTTGATGAAACTTTGCTGTGTAAACAATTAGAAGCTGGAATATTGTAGTGACAGTAAATGCTTTTTCCATGAATTATAACACTATGGCAACTACATTAATTTTAAAGATAGGCATATAGGTATATGTATAGTGAAAATAACAGTATTTCTACACTATTTAATAGATGTTGTTATAAATATAAACCTTCTTCTTCAATCACACTATCTATTAAAAAAAACCGCATCAAAATACGTTGCGTAGTTTTAAAGATTTAAGCTTACATAGGGATATAGGGACAGAGAAAGCGACTTTGTTTTATACTATGTAGTGATTATAAAGATTCGCTAGGGATTACCCTGAACAGAATATTGTAGTTCTTTATAATAGTAAAATAAAGTAAGCTTGAGTCTTTTTCTGTCCTAATGGTTTTTTGACAATGAAGCTCATTCAGGTTCTATGCCAACAGAATGAAATGAAAATAATAATTACACAGATTATGGATGAAATTAGTACTTTACTTGTTTATAAATAACATTTTATATACATTTATCTTACCTTTCTTTACTCATATGATATGATATCTATTCTATGAAAAGAACATAAACCACATTTAAAATATTCATAATTTTTATCAATATGAAAATGAATTCTATTAAACTTTGAACTCAATTTCACTTTGACATTATTTCATTAGTTTTGTTTGATTTTCAATTTAATTTTTATGTACATTTATCATTTAAACGGATATAATTTTTGTCTATGAAAGTATAAACTGAATATACAATATTTAAATCTCATTATTATTGGACTATATACATTTATTTTTATTTATTTCTAAGTTGACAGAATGAACCAATTACATGAAATGTCAGAGAAATAATTGACATAGCATCATTACACATAACAATAATAATAATAACAATAGCAACAATAATTGTAAATTATATACAAACTGAAATAAATGTTTTCCAACTAAAATTAACAACTGAGAATGAAAAAACCAAAGATTTTTCTTTTTTTTTTTTTAACAATTTTAATTTAATTAAATTTGATGTTAAGCGACATCGAGAAATTGAGTGAGCGAAATATATAAATACCAATGAAAAACTGATTGAAAATTGATGTACAAAAAAGAAAATGTACATTGAAAAAAATGGATACAAACAATTGAAAAATATACAGAAAAACAAAATGGCGACAGCCGAACAAAAAATAAATAAAAGGAAAAATCAACGTCAATAAGTTGTCAATACAAATTGACAACATCAATAGAGCTGAAAAAAACTGTCTACAATCACAGGCACAGACACCTTTTTATGCAACTATATCTGTGTATCTGTGTGTATCTGTGTGTGTTCCTGTGCCTGTGTCGCAATGCATTCCATATGCGTTTTAAGTAGACAAACAACAAAAAATGAATTGAGCCGGAAGCGCTTTAAAAGGAAGTAAGTGCATGTCTGAAAAACTGTTGTCATTGCATTGACAATGGAGCAAGTAGTTGTAGTTATAGTAGATAGTAAGTAGTAGTACTACACTAGTTTTTGTTTTTTTTTTTATTCTTATTTTTATTGTAATAACCATTGTTGTTGTTGTTCATTTTAATTGTTGCTGTTGTTGTTATTCAATAAAGGAAATACACATCAATACACAAGTAAATTTAACTGCATTTGCAATAAGAACAAACAACAAAATGAATAGCAAATGAACAATGACATCCAAAAAAGAGAAAAAAGAAAATGTGATAACAATGAGAACAACAACAACAACAATGGAAATGATGACAACCATCATCACAAAATGGCGTACTTCCGTTTTGTTGTTTGCGGTTTCAATCAACACTCAGCATCATCATCATCATCATCATCAACATCATTATTATCGACATCAACAACATAACAAAAAAATGCACATTCTCACACAAAAATAAAATTCCATAAAAATTCATAGCATACTTCAGTGCGTTTATATTATTATGTTACTCACTTCACTGTTACAAAGCATTATTAGTATTAGCATATTTAAATTGAATAATTTTGATGAACAAATTTAAATATTGTGTTTAGAAAATTAGAGATAATAAGCAATTTTACAAAAATGTTTTAGTCTCTTGACATTTTTGTTCAATTTCACACTTCAGAAAAATATTTCCTATAATAATAAAATTTTAATTAATTAATTATAAAAATGAATTTTCATCTAAAGAAACAAACTCAAATAAATTGATGGGATTCACCAAAAGCACTGTTATTATAACGCAAATCAATTCAAGCATAAATGCAGAAGCTTTCAAAGAAATTAAATTCATAAAACCTCCGACGATTTTCACCCAAGTGAAGCAGCAAAATCAATACCACAGCTGAATGAATATTTATGGAAAGAACATCATGCCTCGCATTGCTTGGAAAAATATACAAATGATTTGTCAGGAGGTCTGGAAATTAGATAAAACAGCCACAGGGACGAAAACAAATGATTCGTCTGAGCATGTGAATAACAAACACACAAACAAATATAATTTGATTTTGCTCCAATGCAATCCTCAAGCTGAAACTTGCTACATGCTTCATACTTAGAGGCCTCTGATTACCATTCAAATCGATGACTCAATTTCTGTGTAACATCACAATGCTTTTGAATACCTCGAAAAATTCCATTCGCTGCGATTCATTTCTTCGATTGATCGTCATTTCTACAATAAAAATCACACTGTCTGCTTTTCAGGATAATCCTCTCTATATATAAGTAAGTAATATGCAAAATATTAAATTCAATGATGTTTATCCATTATGAGTATGTGTAAAAACAATAAGTCACCCAAGGCAATTAAGAATTTCTTATTCATATCGTTAGTAAATAAAACTGCTGTGTGTAAATACAATTTTCATTGCATACTTTTCAGATAAAACAAAGCATTTCACTCCTTTTTAAAACTTCCTTCAATGGACATATGCAAATTAACTTAAAACATCTCTTTTGAAAACCCATTACTACACCCCAGAGTCTACATAGTACAATTCATCAACGCTTTAATTACCTTTCGGCAAAAGTCCATTCTCAATTATGCGTGCCTCCAATAAGAGACGAGGCAACAGCAAACACAAAGCAATCACGATATGCACGAAGGCTGCTGTCGGCCCGCCATGTGTCCAAAGAGCGCGTAAAGTGCCACCACGTGATTCCTCCTCGAGACCATCATGCGGCGACATTGAACAACGACGCGACTTGGCACCCGTAGCCAATTTGATGCCATCGTTGGCCAAGTTCCCAACCTGAAAGGAAAAGAAAGAAAAGAAAATACAAATAAAATATATAAGAAATAATTTAAAAAGAAGGCGAAAGGAGGGGAAGGGAATCTGTGAGTGCTCAACCATGAACCGGAAGTGTTTCTGTTGTTGCTGTAAACAATTTTTGATTGCTTGCAGCAAGTATTATAGTACAGATGATTATTGCAGTAAAGAAGGGTATAAAATGTAAGATTTTCTTCATCCCTTTGGTGTAAAAAAATAAGTATATTTAAAAAGAAACCCTTTTGAAATTGGTTACTCCATCTCTCTGCCTCTCTCTCTCTCTGTATCTCTATCTCTCTATTTTTATTTTGGCATGTGCAGTGCCAAATCTATGAAATTAGTTTTGGGCTTTTGGGCGGCGCACATAACGTCAATAAAAACTGTTTGTAGAAGACTCTAAACTCAGAACCAAAGTTCTTATGCAACTTAAGTTGCTGCTTTCTGTGTTACTTTGCATATTAGTTGAAGATATTCAGGAATATACCCTCGTATTCATTTGTATGTTGAATGAAGCCTTAGAAAATTTCTAAGGAAAAATATTTATGCATCATCAAAAGAAGTAAAGAAAAGAACTCAATAGTAAATCTTGAGATTATCTATTGATGACCTATTTTTGTAGTGAAAGAGGAATTTCTAATAAGCTACAAAGCCTAAAAGATGCTTTTTACTTATAGAATAACAAGAAGTTGGAACTCTTATGAATCTTATTGGAGTGAGTCAATGTACACAATTGCTTAGATATTGTATATTGTTGAAATTTATTAGATATTTTTATGTATAGAACATAATTCTTTATGTCTCAATAGCATTTAAAAAGATAGATAATTTCCATTTATTGTCATATTTTATATCCAACAATAAATCCAAAAAAAAAAAAAAAATTAAAACTGGTCCCACGACTTTATGATAAAATGAAATGCTGATGAACACAATTAATATGTAAAATCAAGCATGAGTTTTTTATTTATATTTTTCATTGTAAATTGTATTTTTATAAATAGTTTTATTTTTCATTTAATTTTTTCATATTTATATTTTCATTTTTTATTTTCTTTCATTATTTCCATTTGTATTTAATTTTTATTTATTTATTTTTTTTTTTGCTTTTTTTCTCTTGTGTATATTTCTTTTGTAATTTTATTTATAACGCAAACCCATCACTCAATCAAGCCAGCGTCATTGCACAATGCACTTATGTCCTTATTGTCTTTTAATATTTTATTTTTCATTCATTTTTATGCACATATAAATATTTTTTAACATATTCATAGCGCACATAGACTACATAAATCAGATAAAGCTCTATAGAAAACCATAAATCTGAATAAAATTGAGAGAAAAAATTACTGTATATGTGACAAATGGCGAATAAGAAAAATAAAAAGGGAACAAATAATTTGAATCAAATGACAAATGGAAAAATATATGACAAAATATAGAAAAATAAAAAAAAATTTAAACAAAACTGTATTTTTAATAAGAGTATTCACATTCGCGAATACTATTGTATCTTTATAAACAATATTTTTGTATCTGAGTTATAAATTCCCTACATTATTTTATTTAGAATAAAAAATGTGTATGTTTATTTTTAGAAATCAAATCATGCAAATAAACCAAGTTTGACAGATTTCCTGCTAACTGAGCTTGATAAAAAAAAAAAAAAAAACAATACAATGCAATGCGAATGAATAAGTGAAGTAATGAAAGAATAAAGGAGGCAAGGGTAGAATAAATGAGTCAATTATAGAATGGATGGAATGAATAAGGCTGTGTGTGATAAATGGTGTTAGGGAAGGAAAGAGAGAATTAGTAAGGAAGGTAAGGTAAATAGAAGGTGAAGCAAAGTGTGCTTAAATGTGTTGACAAAAGAGATAAATACCAACAATACAAAACAAAAATACAATACCATAAACAAAAGAGGATTATTAGGTGTAAAAATAATGTGAGAAATTTAATGAATGTGTGATAGATAACCCGGTGGGAAATATTACAATACTTAGAATTATAATTAAAATAAGACGAGTATTGTAAGCATAAGGAGATAATGGGCTGCTGGTTAGGAGTTTGATGAGACCACATCTTGTGATAGATTCATTATCATATCAAAGTGAAATTAAATCAGCATTTTAAGAATTCATCAAGAAATAGTCAATAAATATTTGAGCTGAATTGAATTTCAGCAATTTTACTACTTCTGAACATGAATTTATTTACTTATCTCGCGTTACTTTTAGTTACGAATAGCATACAATCGGATGGTCTTCCTTCATCATCTTTTAGACTTTATATCAGTTCATAGAATACAATAGATTCACAAAATTCCAATAATAAATCATCATGATTATTTGCTTGGAATGGTATGTCATAAATTTAATTTAAATAAATCTTAGCTCACACACATCCACATCCAACCTTTGTTTTATACTTACAAAGTAAGGATTTTAGAACATTTTTATAGAGTTTTGACAGTACTTTATTCTAAAATTCTTTTTATATCCAATTTCAAATATCTAATACAATAGCTAAGACAATAATTGTTAAAACTTTTTGAAAACCCTTTTAGAAAACATCAATGCGATAATTTCCAATTGGGTTGATGCTGGTGTTGTTGGTGTTGTTGGGTTTGTCATTGCTATTGCTGATGATGCATGCATGCACTACACAAATAACTAAAATACTAAACCAAATGCTTGATTCTAAAAACAAATACAAAATACGTAATATTTTCTTGTTGCGCTACGTGTCGCAATTGTATGCTGTGCTAAGCTTAGCTCAGCAGCACAGCTCAGTGCAACAAGGCTCTGTGGCAATATGGTTAAAACGTTTGACAAACACACACATAGATGCCCAAATACACACACACATACACATCCATACATATATTGTGTATCCTTTAAATATATGTGTACACACACATTCTCACATGGACAAAGCTTGCACCCACAAAAGCGCGTCAGAAAACCTGTCATGATGGCAGCAGCCATCATGGTGTATTTCCGTTTTCCAAAAAGCATTTATTTTTTGTTTATTTCTTTTTTTATCTTTTCTCTTTTAGTTCTTTCTATTTTTTATTGTGTGTATATATATATGTGTGTGTGTGGTTTTCCTATTTTCTAAAATGATTTTCAGTTTCTCGTTTCGTTTAATTTTGAATGTCTGTTGTACTATGTACTTATTTTAGGTTTTTTGTTTGTTTGTTTGTTTGTTTACGTATATACGAGAATTCTCCCACTTTACTAGTTTCTCATTGTCAGTGTTTTGTTCCAAGAGTAGGTAAGTAAGTCCTGCTAGGGAAGCCTGATAAGTTTCTTATATAGCAGACAAAGAAAGAAATATGTAAAATTTAATTTAATATTTCATTTTTTGATGCCCCCCAAAAAGTTATCGTTCTCAAAGTCTTTAAATCAATATTATTAATCTGTTACCCCCGTTTCTTTATAATTAGAAACAGAGTGTGTTCACAGAGGCCAAATCAAGGAAATTTGCGAGATTAATGAATCCACATTTAACTTCTACAGAGTACGAGAACTTTTTCTTTTAGCAAAGGTTAGAAAATTATACAGAAATCCTTTTGGATTATGCTGAAACACAATACCTAAGAACTTAATCAATTTTCTCTTTAAATGCTTTCGGTGTCTTTCCTAAACTAAATGAAAGGAATGATCAAATGAATTTGGTGAAGCTCGGCATCTGTCACATTAAGGAATATACATTCTGATATTTTAAATATTAGAAATAACGCCAAGTGTCATTCTCAATCTAGAACTATTGAGAACTACACTTTCTTAGCCTTGTGTTGCGAGCCACAGCTCCATCCTACAAAAAGCGCAGTTGAAAGCCAAAGAGGACGAATGTAACAACTGCTCGTTATTACTGAAGTGGAATTACAAATATAATACAAGATTTTCAGAGAGGGATCATTTGAAGCCGGGTAACGCAATCAGACAAAATGACCTTTCAATCTATACAGACGGCTCCAACACGGAAGAGGCTACTGGTGCTGGCATCTTTCCGAAGAAGCTAGCAGCTCAACTATCGCATCTTCCAAGTGACTGGTGTAGTGTTTTTCAGGCAGAGTTCTATGCGATATGACAATCAGCAAAGTTGATTAGCATATTTAGACAGAATTAGAGGACCTGGTTAGCTGCTTTCGTTGATTCTTTAGGTTTTAGGTTAGACCTCTGAGGCCCCCTTCCCCCATTCCACTATCCACACCCTCATTACCTTCTGGCTTCTGGATAAACTCGCGTGTACTCGTTAGCGGCCTGTATAACTTAACTTAACCTAACCTAACCTAACGTCGCTAAATGATTAGATTTACGAAACTTATCAAACCTCCCTCGCAAGTATGTGTGAATTGTACTTATGTTGACTTGGTAGATTCTGTTAAAATTGAGTGGAGCTTTGCGTCTGCTTCAGTGCGGTAACGCGGTTTACCAGATGCCCACAATATTGTTTGAATATTTGTTATCAGCATTACACATTATTGCACAGACATTGGCCAAAAATTAGTTTTTGGTCACAATAACAAAAAAAAATAACCCAGGAGCAAACAAAAGCACATCGCAAACAATTGGTAAAAGATAAAGGAGAAACGATCGAAAAATAAAGGACTCGCTGAATAAAAAATGATACGCGGAATGTACCATTGGTGTTTTAGAAAAAAATAGCTTAAAAACTATTGAACCATATTCATCGTTCCAGTCCTTTACATTTCTATACTTCTTCTCTTATTTTGGTGTTGGTTGCCTGCCTATAATACAATAGTATTGTATTTCTCACCTCTTAGGATTACTTGCCTTCCTCTTACTATGTCAGTCAGTCAGTCAATCAGTTACTGACTCTAAATGAGTTAGTTAAAATTGTTTCTAACATGCTACCAGTCTCTTAGCCAAAATGCATATTCCAACTAAAACGAAACTCAGTTCATTGCTTTGTTGCATACTGAGGAACATCAAACATTCATTAAGCTTTGTACTGTGGTCGTGATGAACATGCGCTACTTTCATCTTTCATTCATTCAGTCATTCCTTCATTTGCCTGGATGCATTCGCGTATATAAAAACGGGCTCATCATTATCATCATCATCAACATTGCTGACGTCTGGTTGTCTGCTCTTCCGTCTGTTTTTCATTTGCCTGCGTTTTGACTGATATGCTGAATATCAAATACACCATTGTATATGATGTTGTTCGATACTCACCGTCCTGTCCTGTCCTGTCCTGTCCTGTACTGTACTATCCTATCCTGGACAGTCCTGTTTCTGGGCTGATGATTGTTTCAATGGTTACTGGTTACCGACAGTATGACATTCAGTTAGACCGACCGCATGCTGTTGTCTCGCTGTTTATTTATTACACTTTATGCACTCCGTTGATGACTTTTTCTCTCCTACACTTCATCATTTCTTGTTTTTCCCTCCCCCATTCTATCTAAATGACGTTTATGTGCAACTGTATGTATGTAAGTCTATCTGTCTGTTTGTCTGTCTGTTTGTATCTCCATTTTTTGCCATATCCTTTTTATTTTATGTCCGTAGTACGTGTATTCTCTCGCATAAAGTGCAGACTTAATGCAATTATTTGTTGTGTTGGTTGGTGGTTCTTTAGTTGAGAATAGAACGTTCCATGGATTGCAACCAGGCCGTGTTGTGCTTTCATTTTGTGGCTACTGCTTCTGCTCCTCCTCCTCCTTTGGCATCCATCATGCATAATTGTTACATTTTAGTTGGCTTTATTAAATTAGTCCGCATTGGTTTGCTGTTGTAAAGCGTGGTTCATTGTCTTGTTATTGGTATGTACAAGTTAATCCTTTACTAAATATTGTGCGCACTTAAAATGCATTAAAAAAACAGGACATAAAGAAATGTTTCAAATACACTGAAATTTTTAGATTATACAGAAAACTGGTTGGAAAAGGTTTCCATGGCGTTGACTTTTAAGATTTTGATTTTCTTTCAAATTATGTCTTCAATATTTTATCTTATTTACAATTTTTGTCCACAATTTCACATTTAACTTTTTATCCAAATTTATCATTTTACACTTTCATCTTCAATTTCAAATTGACTTAAACTCAATTTTCAATTTCTTTTTCAAGTGGATTTCCACATTTTGTCTTTTTTTCCATTTCTTTTATCATTAAATTCTTATCATTTATCTTTCAATTGTTCAAATTTATTGATCAATTGCTTCTGATTCTCTTACAGTTTTAAATGAAATTCATTTTCAATTTTATTTTTCTATTTCATTTATTACTTTCAATTTCATTATTTTCTTTTTTTTTTTCTTTCCAATTCCATTTCAATTCTGTTTGAATTTCATTCAAACAATTCGATTTTATTATATTAATCTTCAATTTATACTGATTATATTAATCTTTTTTTAAGTTCCTTCACCATTTCCATCATCATTCTGTACAATTTTTTCCTTCTTTTTAGTTCAATTTCATGTTAATTTTAGGTTCAATTTCATTTCAATTTTTTTTACTTTGACTATCTTCTATCACCAACAATAATCAATCATTTTCCATTACAATATCCAATCAGTAAGAACTTAAAAATATTCATCAAGATTCTTTCTGTTTCGAAATTAAGTTGTTTGACTTTGTGATTTTTCTAAGTTGTTAAGTTTCTTTTTCAACTTTAAAAGGTTCTCAAGTAAATTGAGTTATTAATCATTTACTTTTTTATTGATGATTCTTTACAATGCAGGCAGTAAGAGTTTTTTCATGTTCTATTAATAAACTGCCAATTTTCTCAATTTCCATGTTCTACAAAAGAAAATGAACACTCAAAAGCCACACAAGCCACACTCACTTTAAAGATGTATTAACTATATATATCTGGCCAATTATCAGACCTATGACCAACACCAACAAAAGCCCAAACTGGACAAATAATTCATACCCAAAGGAAAATGGAAGGACAAAACAAAAGCATTACGATGAGCCAGGCCAGTTTTGTGATATCAAATATGCAGCAGCACTTTTAAAAAAGGACAATAAATAAACGTAATACAAAACAACAAATAAAGGAAAAAGGAAAGAAGTAAAACTGTATGGAAAAGCCATAATTGCATTTATTATCCTGATAAAAGCATGCAACCATATACACATTCACAATACACAATGCATAGTCACATCATACAATACTTACAATATACTCATAGATAAAAGACGCAAGGACAACTAACAAAAAACAAAAAACAAAAAGTAATATCAGCAGCAGGCAGGAGCAGCAGCCGCAAATACAATCATAAGCTCAAAAGAGAGAGAGAGAATATGTCCTGCCAGTTTTTAAGTGTGCCTGTGTGTGCCTGTGTGTGTGTTTGAACATTTTGCTGCACTATCAATGATGGCAGCCATTTTGTGGTTTCAACATACACATTCACACATAGATACACACAAATACTCACATAGAGGCTCTTGCTCTGCTTTTTAGTGTCATTCTGATTTTTTTACTTTTTTTCACCAAACAAAGGACTATGAGAACGAAAGGACGAACGAACTATGAGAACGTTATTGTTGATGATGTTGATGTTGCTTTTGTTTGCAAATAAATTTAATAACGAGTATAATGCCACTAAAAATAATTCACTCACTCACAAAATGAAAAACAAAAACACCAACAAAAAACACAAACACAAAAAAAAACAGTAGCAAAAAGAAGGAGGAATTTAATTATAATGATAGCTGGCAACGTTGCCAACTAATATAAAAAAAAAACAAAAAACAAAAGGGAAAAACACAACAAAAATATTGTACAAAAATGCGTACAAAAGTAACAACAGAGAATAATAATAAAGACAGTGAGTGTGTGTGTGTGTGTGAAGAGGGCATGACATGATGATGGGTGCCCTTTTGAGTCTTATGGGTTTTAAGTGCATTGTACTATGTTCCTACATTTTTATAGGCGTTAAAATACACACACAAAAAAAAACATGAAACTCACGAAAAAAAAAAAGAGAAAAGAAATTAACTCATTTCAATAAAGCAACCCAACCGACCAAGTGAAGCGCTTAATGAAGTTGTTGAACATAGTAAATAAGTTTAAAGGCACAACGAGTAATAAAGTAATAAAACAAAAGAATATTAAAATAATAATACAAAGACAATCTGACAAGTAATAAAAAAATATAGCTTAAAATACAGCAAAATCTCGATAAATAATAATAATAAACTTCTGAACAAAACTAATTAATTTTAAGTTTTAACGGGGAAACGTTTTTGGAAAGGGTTCCAGACTCATGTCAAAATTTAACACTGCGTTTCAATAAAACGCTTTTGGTTTTCCCAAGGATTTTAATATATCCCGTGACTCAAAAGTCATAGCCCCAAGTTAATTATATACTCTGAAAATAGAGGAATGTACGTTGCCTGTAAGAACATTTTTGTCATTGTGCGATTACGTTATCAAGAGGAGAGGGGCATTGAAAATGAAGAAAAAATTATGATTTCATACTTATGAAAATAATGAAAATCTTGAGAATGGATTGACCTATTTGGCTGATCTATTTTTGTTGTGTTTATTATAGGAGAAATAGAAGAATATCAAAGAAAACATTTGGATAATCCACCGGAAATGACTGACTAACATGACCAAATTCGAAATATTTTCTTTAATCCCATAGACCATGACCAAACAGCTAATTGTGAAAACAAGTTGAGAAGAATAATACTTTTTTATATTTACTGTAATTATTTGTTAAAATATAGAAAAATTAGAAATTATTGGATTTTTGTATTAAAATCTCAATAAATAAAAGAAATAAAATATACTTTTAGGGATAACATTTTTATAGATTTTTCCTTATACCTTTTCTTATCGGTGCTATTGCTACTACTATCTTAGGCATGTTCGATGACATACCAAGCTGCTAATAAAATATTTATGCAGGATCCCCTTATGTTGGCTTGCTACAATTGTACAAGCTCTCGAAAACGACAAGCTATTGTATGTAGTTGGGCTTTGGCTTTGCTCATCGCGTCTACTTTACTAATTCGTTGTTTAAATAAACAGTAAATACAAAATTCGAAGTGAGTGACAAGAAATATTTTCAGACAAAAAGTATTACGCTACTATAGCGATACTACCTACCCCGATTTTTTCAAAAATATTTCTAGTGTCAAAACCCTGTTTTGTATGTTAAATTAAACAGAGATTTACATAGTTTGAGAGTGGGTAGAGAATTCATTGATCTTTTCATTGTGCCTTGATCTTCTCTTCTTCAATCTTCCCTTCTTCTGACAGTAAATTGAGTGAGATTTTTCGAACACTTCTTACTGTCGTTATCATTATCCGGGGACATTTCGACAAGTATTTCAGCTGAGTCATACCTCATTTCCAAACAATAATGATTTTAAAAACTGTCTAAACTATCACGTGTTCGATATAACAAGATTATACTGTATTTATTATGAATATTACTTACTTTGAAAACTGCTGATGTAAAGAAAAGCGGCAGCAGTATGAAGACAACACCAGAGAGCACAATTTGTAAATTCAACTCGGCCACAGGCTCAATTTTCCAGGGTATCAGAGAACAGCCTGCGGTAAAAGAATAGAAAAAATATAAAAATTACAAAGTCACACAATGGAGAAAGATACAGAGAGAAATATGAATAGAAAGATTAAAGGATGGAGATAATGTTTAATTTAAAATGTTGCAGATTATATCATTTTACTTATCATTTATTTTACATGCACAATTATCAAATTACTTAATAATTTTTGTTGTGGTGAAGTCAAGTGAAGCGAAATAAAGTAAATGCTTCGCATACAAAATATTTTCATTATTATTATTATAATTACTATTGCTTAATTTAATAGAATGCCTAACTAAACATCATAATAGTAAATTGTTGTATTTGTGTTTATTTTGTTGTATCCCTAATTGCTATTATTTTATTTGAATTTAATTAATTAGGCCCAAAACAAAAAAAAAAAAAAGAAAATTATTATTTATTAATCTAATATTTGGTTAGTATCTGCAAACAATGGAGTTGGTGGAAAACTATTTAATAGAAGTCTTAAAATGAAACTGAAGCTTAAGTCTTTTTAGGTATGCTTTTCTAGTCAATGTGATAAGTTTTGATTTAATCATTTAATTACGAGTGCCCTCACAATTATTTATAGTTTGTGTTTCACATTATTAAACTTATAAATATAGAAATTAAATCAAAAATGTTCCATTAATCTAAAGTACAAAAATACATGAATCATTAAGGAAATATCCTATTCAGATGAAAGTTGCATTTTGTACAACTCTGGCTCATTCACTGAAGTGCGAAGATCTTTAATTCTTTGCTAGCAAATCATTCAAACTTAAACTTTTCTTGTCAAACAAAAGGCTGACTTACAAACAAATAGTGGCTCCCACTTGGCCCTACCTTAAACAAATTTGGAGCGTCACTACCGACAATAGCAAATAGAAAGTTGACGCTTTCCAAAACAAAGCTTTATGGCAAATGACGGGAGTCCCATAAAAATCTCAAGTTACCTTCAGACTGGTATGAAATATTATAAATTTGCACAGCAGCTGTTACAATCAACGGCTTCAACACAAGCACATTCTAATGTCCTTGTGTCGCAGAAGAAGTAGGTAACTTGCCCATGTAAACCTCAATTATCAGAAAAATGTTTTAAGCTAAAGCGATTAATATTGAAATAATGAAAATGTTTAATAAAACAACTATGTACTCAAATTATAGCGTAGTGTAAATGTAAATCCTATATTCATTTTTGAAGATGTTTGTCATGAAATTTGACTAATGGTTCTACTTCACTTGATTTTCATATATCATTAATAAATTGCAATATATTTTGCTAGACTAATTTCAAATTTGTTTTTAATTTTTTTGATTTATAAATAAAACATATTAATTTCTTTCTTTGACTTTCCAAAAATAATAATCTGGTTTTTATTAGCACACGACATATATTTTGCTAGATTAATTTTAAATTTGTTTTTGGACTTTTGATTTTTAATAATATATGTATACAAATTTCATTCTTTGGCATTCCCAAAATATTAATCTAGTTTCTATTAGCACTCGACATTTCTCTGCTTAGTCTGCTCTTCTATGTTGCAATTATATCGAAACTGAATCACAGTGGGAAATAATTTATCTAAAACATTTCATGAATTAAATTCAAAACCTCAATAGCATACCAAAAATTATATAGCATTTTCATCTACAAAATACCAAATGTTTGCTTAAATATTTGGCTTATGAACAAATTTTCAATTGTCTTTTATTTTTATTTCAAACAAAATCATAAATATATTTCCATGTTCCTCATCAATGTACAAAACATATGCATACCAAATTCACACACATTGATTCAGTTAAATAATCATGATGATGATGATGATAATGATAAGGGAAATACATATTCTAAAAATGTTACTCACCCAAGAACCTATAGGCGCCATGCATTGCCAAATAGCCTTGAAAGAGAGTCAGTAGGACACCATACCATATCGACCATAAGGAATTCAAGTGTAAATAATTGTTCGAATCATGCAAACTGCTTGATGCATGCAAATTGCTGTAACGCGTTTGATTTCGTTTCGATTTGATGTATTTCGCTTGCAATTGTTGCTGCTGTTGGCTAAGACTATTATTGCCAACATTTGTGCCATGACTATTGCTATTGTTATGTAGAGCATTTGATGCGTTCGTAATGATAGAATTCGAGATGCTCGAATTGAGACTGGGCGTACAATTTTTACCCATTTTATAATGTTGTTGTTGTTGCTGTTGTTTCTTGTTCAAACCCTTGACTATATTTGCTCCAAGTAGAATTTATTGTGTTATAATGATGAATGCTTGATGTGCTACGATGTTGTCAGTTATGGACTTGCCACAAGCCCAGTGATGAATGCTGGCTGGATCCTTCTACTATCAAATGATGCTTGCAACTTTAGACTAGACAATAGTACAATACAATTGTTGATGTTGTGGTTCGATTCTTTCTATGTTGAGTCTGTTGCTCGCTCAGCTTCAATAATAAATGAGGTAACAAGGATATTGTTGAATGTTACTTTCTCAATATTTCAAGTCCTCATGGAGATGGAGGACAAATACAAGAACGATAGATAGATAGATAGTAGGGTGTCAACTTTTAATATTACGTCTACTGTCTCTTCTAGTCCTCTGAGTTTCTGTTGATTTTCCTATTCCGATTCCTATTCCTTTTTATTTTTATTTATTTTTCTATTTACTTTGGTTTTCACTTGTGTTTTTCGTTTTATTTATTTCCTTTTCTCTTTGCTTTTATTATGTTTGTTTTCAATTACAACAAATGTTGATTTTATTTATCTTTGTATTTCTATACTCTCGTACTTATTGATTCACTACTATCTTTTTCTCTTTTATGTTTTACGTTTTATGTTTTTTGTTGCCTTTTCTGATGATGATTGTTCTTCATTGTTGTATTTGTTCCCAGTTTTGGATTTATATGTTTCATTGTTTCTATATTGATATGCCTCATCATCGTCATCGTCATCGTCATCATTGTCTTAAATACCAACATCTTCTCTGTTTTCAAAGACATTGAGATCACCATCATTTTTATTATTATTATTATTTTTATTGTTGGCGTCGTTCGTTCATTGAATTGCACAAATTAATTGAACTGTAAATAAATAGAGAAGAAAAGAAAAGAATTGATTTAGTTTTAGATGGCAATTTCATTAGTCAATAATAGTATTTCGAGGCAATTTTCTGCTTATCTTTTGTTTTCTGATTTTTTCAAATTGAGTTAGTATTTCGTTTTCATTGAATAAGTTTCTCATACAAAATTATTTCATCAATTGTTTATAAAATTCAATTGTTTTCATGGATTCTGTTTAAATGAACATGTCATTTTTGAATTTTTTTTTTTTTAAAGATAGTCAAGGTAAGACAATTTTACTGTTAATTTTTAATAAATATTTTCATTTTTTAGACCTTTTCATTTAGTATGGAATGGTGTAAGAAATCTTCAATTACTCTAATTCAAATTTTTATATCTCTTATCTATGTAATTGTATTTATATTCCCAAAGTTACCTTGCATTTGCACATCCTCCCTTCAATCACATAAATTTTCTTTACTAAATAAATACCAAATTACAGATAATGAAACCTAACAAAATTAACAATTATTATTATTCCTTTATCATACTTATATTATACAAGTCGCTATTAGCAACCAACCAACCAATAATAAATACAAAAGCAATGCTTCAATTAACTTGAATTATTGGCAATTACCAACAACACAAAGCTGAAATCATAAAGCCGTAAAGGGCATTACAATAAGTAAATCTGACAATCAATCAATAATTCCAAATACACCGACACAACACAAACAAAGACACAGACACAATGTCAAAGATAATTATTTTATATATAATGAAGATATTTAGGTGTACACATAGATTATGTATAGATAGATAGATAGATGGGTACATATGTATCTGTAGATGTTAAATATAAAATTGCGCATGATTTCCGCATAATTAAATCACTACTATGAGCAAACAATAAGACAACATCATGTCATCGTTAACACCATCATAGATAGAAGTAGCAGCAGAAATATTATACAACATGCTACATATGACAGTGAACAGAAAACAGTAGCAACAACATCGTCGTCGTCATCGTCATCGTCATCGTTATCGTTGTCATACTTGTCATAGTTAAATTCATCTTCATGCTCATCCTTCTTCATTGTTATTGTGGTGATAGCTTTTGTAATTGTATCTAAATTATAGTTCACACTAAAATGTTCTATTCGTTCTATTAAAATCCTTATGTAACCACATACGACGAGATGTGTCCCAAAAGTAGCCACGCTGTTATCGAATTACTCACCAAATGGTTCGTGCTTACAAATCAGTTCTTGTAATCAGTTTGCAGAATGGTGGTCCCTTTCTATTCAGATACTTTTGAGAGACATCTCGTAAACAACATACATAGATAGAAGTTATTCTGCAGAATTGCTAACATTTCCAATAGGAGTTTTCATGTTGCCATAGTAGTTTCGTAGTTTTGTTAGTAACATGCATAATTATATAGCGACAGCAATAAAATGAAACGAAACTAACTATACGTTAGCAAATGAATGAAGTCATATGCAATGAATGAACGCAACAAAATACAATGATCATCATGATGATGATGATGACATGTTGCATGCAATTCAGCGCAAGGATTAACCACAAAAATGACTATAATAGGAACTACGACAACAGCAGCAACAACAGCAACAATAACAACAACAGCAACAACAACAATCATGTTCATGATTACAACAGGAACAAATCCAAATTTACAATAAAAACGACAACGTCAACATATTTGTTAACATGAATTCACCCAGAAATCAAAGCAACAAAATATTGTACTATACATTTTTCTAAAGTAAAACTTACATGTGAGTTGGGAAGGATCAGAGCGTCAAAGAAGAGGGGAAAATACGCGTATTGTATTTAAAAACCCATCATTTCAAAATTAAAATACAAACATGCAAATTAAAACATGTTTAAACATGCTTAAATATGCGTGTTTAAATCAGGATTTAAAATGTTTGCAATAATGACATGATTTGTACGTTCGCTTATTCAGAGGACACCAATTTAGTACATGACGTTAAATTGTTGGGTGCATGGTTTACTTATTGGGCGTGAAAAACACACATATGATTATAGAGAAAGGTGTAAAGTTTATCATATTTGATAATTGACATTTTAATTAAAGAGATTTTAAATTACTGTTATGTGTTATGATGATAGAGAAGTGAATAGAATGAAGAGTATTTGGGGTATTTGAAATCGAATAATAGAATAAATTAAAAGCAATTAACAGAGATATAATAAAGGAATGCACTCATCAAAATTGTTGAGTATGCAATATTTATTTATCCGTTCTTAATAAAACTACAAATAATTCATTACAACTATCAACTATTTTCGAATCTTAAAGATTTGACTTTTTTAAGATTGATCTATGATTGCTAAAATACATTCCATACGAGGGGTACTATGTATATTTCGAGATCTGGCAACACTAATGTCAATAGCTAAAATCTGGCAACACTATAATAAAGTTTGACATTTTTTAATAGAAACGTGCTCACAACTTGTTGATGCACAGGTGCTATTTGTTTCGTTTACAGTGAGTTAAGAAAATCAATTTGGTCAAAAAATGGAAATTTCAAGAGAAGGTTTTCGATGAATAATTTTCCACAACTTTTGACGTGGATTATCTCAACAAGTATGTGTCGATGAACTCAGTTCTTTCAAAAAATACAGTATATCGCTGGTATTGTGAATTCAATCATGGTCATAGTTCGGTCGACGACGAATTCCGTAAAGGTCGTCCAAAACCGGTTGTTGTGCCACAAAAATCGATGCAGTGCATGAACTGATTATGCAAGATCGTCATGTGACACATCATGAGATAAAGGCATCCATGCACATCAGTTCCACTTTAATACATTCGATTTTGCATGAACACTGAGTTGTAAAAAAACATTTGCAGTCGTTGGGTACCCCATAATTTATCAATAGCTCAAAAAAGATTCGCGTCGATTGGTGTAAGGAAACGCTTAAAAAGTTCAACCGTGGTACTTTAAAGGACGCATATAAAATCGTGACAGGTGCCGAAACATGGATACATGCGCATGAACCGGAAAAAAAACAGCAATCGGCCGTGTGGGTGTTCCAAAACGAGCCAAATGCAACAAAAGTTGTTCGCGCTCGAAACAATGCGAGGCAAATGGTCACCTGTTTCTTCGACCGAATGGGTCATGTGGCCACTTTTCCTCTTGAGCAATATAGAAAGGTCAATTCTGAGTGGTACGCGACCATTTGTTTGGCGGAAGTCTTCAGAGAAATTTGCGAAACCAATCGCCAAAGACGATTCATTCTACATCATGACAATGCGAGCTCTCACACATCTCGTCAAAGAGGTGAACATTTGAGCAGTCAAAACTTCGAAAAACCATGTTTTATAAGTGTCTCAAGAGGAATGGAAACACTGCTATGACAAACGGTTTGAACGAATGCAAAAGTGCATTGATCATCATGGTTTGTTATTATTTGCTATTCCCGACATATAAAAAGTACCCTTCGTAATCAATGTGGACTGACTCATAAGATTGAAATCTGCTGTTAACTTTACAAATCCAGCAAGATTTTTATAGTGAATCTATTGCATGGTAAAATACTAAGTATTAAAATCTCTTAAAATGTTAAGTGAATATTTAGGGTCTTCTATTTACGGTTTTTTTCATTTTTTATTACTATAAAAACCCAGACACATTAAAGTTTAAAATAACACAAAACTTTTCACTTAAATTTGCATTAAGAAAACGAAATGTAAAGAGTGCGAGTTGTGTAATTTTGACAGAGTTCTTACCATAAAATAAGGAAGGAGAAAAAAAGGATAATAATAAGTAAAATCCAAGACTAACTAAATAAAATGAAATAAGAAAAACTTTTTAATTTTCTACACAGATAAGAAAATCCCAAGGCGATAAACGCAACAGTAGAAAATATAACCAGAAGTAGAAAACGTAAACGAACGAACGAAGAAAAAAAAAAATAACAAATGCAAAAGCAAACGCACCAGTGACGACAATGACAAGTAAAGGAAAAACCCTTGCGAATACGAGGAAAAAAGCGCATTTTAATTTTCCGCCATAAGCCGCAAAGGGAAGTGTTGCCAACGCAACATTTAAGCGCTCAAAAGGACACGCAACGACACAACACAACTATAAAAACACGAAGACGAAGACGAAGGCGATGGCGATGGTTAAAGACATCAACAGGAACAGTAACAACAGCAACGAGTGTCAAGCACCACCACAAGACGGTGGGAGACATGAAAACATAGTACACTTGAAGGATATGAAAGCATAAAATAAAAACAAACTCAAGCAGCGTATGCCAACCAACTAAGCACAGGCGAAAGGCGACAAATTGCCAAAGGGTGTACAAGGATACAAGTAACCAAGCAGTGGTACATCGTAGTGGCATCGTGTGTGTGTGAGAGCGCAACTGAAGCTTAAACTTGTAAAAAGGACATGAAGGAAGCAGAACTTAGAAGAAAAAAAAAATAGCTAAATGTAAACATCTGCATTTATGACTTTTGCGGCGAAGCTAATCTGATGTCGAGCAAGCAAGGAAGCATGTCAGTAAAACAAGCCGCCATTGGGTCTTTGATATTAGTACAGCAAAAAAAAAAAAAGAAACAAGACGATAAGACGCATCATACGCATATCCTTTATCTACATAAATATGTACGAGTATGTTTATGAAATTTTACAGGATTTACTTCAATAGAACAAATAGACAAACAAACAAGCAACTTTTCTAATTAACATAAAATTAGTATCACATCAACATCATGAAGCCTTTGATAGGGAGTCCATGTCCTGATATTGGCACAAATGTATCCTGTCGGCTGTTTTCACCATCTTTCAAGTTATCATGTCTATGATGAAAGCTATTTGTGCTTTAAAATGTTAGAAGCCTTTAAAATCTTCATTTTTGTAATCTATATATATAAAAGAAAGTCGTGTTAGTTACACTATTTATAACTCAAGAACGGCTGAACCGGTTTTGCTAAAAATTGGTGGGGAGGTAGCTTAGAACCAGGAGATGAACATAGGATACTTTTTCTAAAATTTAGACAGTATTAGTTTCTGATATAGGCACGGTACATTTGTTTGAATCAGCCAAATCGGACCACTAGGCGGAGTAGCTCCCATACAAACCCCAATCTGGTACGTAACCCTCCGTGTACGAGTCTGACTCGCACTTGGCCCATTTTATTAGATTTAGGCCTTTACAATAACACATATGTTAAAAAACTAATGAGCTGCTTTTTTCTAAATACCAATAGCACAATGTTTTGAAGTTTAATTTTAATGGTGATCTATTGTCATTCTGTGAATATTTAACATATTATAGATAACTTACCAAGAGATATCCTCAAGCCTATTTTGTTTATTATTATATATTGAATTCAAAAACATATTATTCAAAATTTTGGCTCCATGATTGAAAGCATTTTCTTTTCAAGAAACATTTGTACATAAGGTTGGGTTTTATGACTCAGACTGGAAATACTTTCACTAACACTACATCCAATGTCTGGTGAATATGGCTGGTGGGAGAGCACATCCCATTGAAGTGCCTCCAAAGTTTCCAGGCAACTTTTACAACATGTGGCCGAGCGTTGTCGTGCTCACAGATCAATTTGTCATGACTTTTGTCATATTAGGGTCGTTTGAGCTTTAATGCTCGGCATAATTGCATCAATTGTTGTTGGTAGTGTACCCCAGTGATGGTTTCGTAAGGCGGGATTGACTCATATTAGGTCACGTTGAGCTGATACACCTGATGCACGTTTTTCTACGTTTTGCGTTGTCATAGTGGATCCACTTTACGTCTCCTGTTGCAATTCGAATTCCAGTACCCATAGTCTTTACACAGCTACACTTTTCTTCAAATTGAAACAAAAAAGCAACGCTTTCTGGGGCACATAAAACTCTCCGATCAAATAGGGGAAATTTTTGGAGTTCTATACGTCTTGATGCCTAGAACTCATATTCCTGGAGGGAACACTATTTTCATTCATTATTTGTGATCTATGTTATCCTCTATAAATGCGATTTCTTGGCTATTACATAAATGAAAACAATATGGGCCACCAAACCCGTATATATTTTGGAGTTCCAATTTAGTAGTACCTCGGACCAAGGACCAGAGGATTTTCTGGTACCTTGGGTGATCAGGAGCCCACGGGACTTGTTTCCGCCTTGGTCAGCGGGTACAGCCCCCTGGGAGTATCGTGGTGGCTGTGGTTTCATACCCAAATGCGGATAGAGTAACTACTCGACGTGGAGTTGCATTATACAACCGGGTGCTGTGACCCAGAGAGCAGTAGAGGTTTAAGATGGGCCTCGCTCCCCACCAAGGAGGGAGTTACATTTACTAAAATAATTAAGACTCAAATTTGGTACCTCCGGATATATATCCAAGGGAACATTGATTGACGTTCAATCCATGTGCATGGCACCGTGTTCTTAAGTCTTCTCAGATAGGTCGAGCACGTAAAACAACGGTACTTCATTTCCTCTCAAATTTTTTGTTCTATATCTCCTAAATTCTTCACAGTTTCCCTTTCCATAACTAGAAATTTGAAATAAAATCTTTTTTAATTAATTAAAATTCCACAAAGTTAAAAATTAACAACAATATAAATATAACACACAAGTTAAGATATTCCTACCCCCATTCAGCAAATTTCTGTTTGTATTGTTTAGACTAAATGTAAATAAACATTATTACAGCATGAAGGGACGGACATCCCAATATGCCAAAAATAACATGAACCCCCAATAACAAATTCTTGGCTATAGAAATCATTCAAAAACTTTGTTTTTCAATAAAATTCAAAGTGATTTTTTCACGCACGTTCACATCGTCATCACCCTAAGCGACCCTCGCTGGTTGACAGGATTTGTTGATAAAACTAAACGGATTTGGAAAATTCAAGATAGAAACCATAAACATAATAATAATAAAAATAATAGTTGAGTGCATTTTTGAGCGTAAAAAGAAAAGGAAAAATTTACACAAATTTCTATACAAACAAGAAAAACTAAGGAAATAGTATCAACAATGGATATGCAAATATTTGTTTAACTAAAAGAGCATAACAAATAACAAAAGACGAGTCTTGGTAATATTTGGAGCTGTGAAGATGAAGAGGCAAGCCTGTGGGTCTTGATGACAAATGCAATATGCAAAAGTGGCTTTTATTAAAAAAATAAATAAATAAATATTATAAATTTCATGAAATGCTTTTAAATGAAGCAAACACATGCAGAGTTGCAGTTGAGTCTGAGTGTATCAAAAGTGTTTATACTATTCTGGAAGTGACTCATGAATGCAGCAGAGAGACGACAAAATTTATTTACAAATAAAATAAAATGAAATAAGTTTTCCCGTCTAGTGTCACAGCAGACGATGCCAGTGACTACTACTACTACTACTACTACTACTACTATTGCTGAGTCCCCCATTTTCTTGCCATTATCATTATCATCATCATCATCATCTATATTATCATGGAACAGCATCATATCGTCCTGCCAGCTTCAGTCAAGTACAATCAGGTTTATTTGTTTGTTTTCGAGGTTCATTAAACTTTAAAGACAATCACGACTTCAAAAGGGTGGTTTCAGTTTCATTTGTTTTCCCCCAACTTGCTTTCTTTCTCCTCACTCAAAGTCTCCCCCAGAAATTACTCAACTCATAAAAACAAAAGGATACTTTAAAAAAAAAAAAAAACTTTTTGAGAAATTAAAATACTACACTCCAGAAATACAGTGAAACCAACATAAAAGCACATTCATGTTATTCTTACAGGATGCATATGGGGATGGGTGAGATGAGATAAGTAAATATATGTGGCACGCATTGGCATGCGTTTAATTGCGGCAATGTATCAACTGAAGTACGAACGAATATGTTTAAAATGTTTGTATTTTCTTGGGGAGAGATTTCACCATAAGGAGGTAAACAATTCCATCGTTAGCTTATCAAAGAAGAACAAAAACAAATAACTTTAGGCGCTTATTGCTTTGTCGGTTGTGAATTTGAATTTGAATTTGAATTTGAAAGTGAGGTGAGAAATGAGTAAATAATGATTTATTTTTCCATTTTAATAAATAAATTTTGTTTTGTTTGTTGATTTCCTATAAAATTTAAGGTAAACCATGTTTTAAGGCTAATTAAAAATTCAATTTTAAAGCACTTAAAGTCAGAAATTAATCTTAATGACTTCAACTAAGTGGCTAATCTTTTTAAGTGTTTAATATATTAAATTTATTTTCTATTAAAGTTAAAGTCATGAAAGCTGAAATAATTTATTTATTTTTCTTAAGAAAAATATTTGTATGCTCAAAAGTATGCAACAAATAATTTTAACAATTTTTAACAAATAAATCAGTGAGTCATTTTCCCATCTTGTCTATCTATGCATGACTTCAGTCAATTATCATGTTGATATAAAAGTGTAGAAAATAATAGGCGGCCTAGTCGGCCCGAGGTTGAGTTGACGGCTCATTGTGAAACCTGTATGTGGTAGATTTCTTTTATATCTCCTATGAGAACCAGATGCCTTTGAAAAACCAACAGAAACCATATTCCAGACTGGCTAGATTTTGAAGAATATTTTCCAAGGGAACGGAAAGATTTATCTTCCAAGAAGTTAATGACAATATCAGATAAAGTATCAGTTGCATTCTACTTATCTTCTTCTTCATATGCCCAGAAACTCATCCCATCTTGCTCTTTCTTTCTTTCATGATAACAGTGACCCACTGCCAGCTCCTTAATCTTCAATGCTAGTAACACCAAGATGTCTTAATTTTGAGGTTTTAAGTATGTACATTTATGGAAAATAAGAAAATACAATTGTGAAAAGATTTGGAAAATAAAACCACAATCCTTGTTCTTTAGATTCTTTTTCGACAATAAATAAGATTTATACTTTAGTTTTCTTAAAATCATGTTTTATTTGACTTAATAAACATTTCAAGAAGTTTTTCTGTTGAAACTTTTCATCTATTTGCCTCAGACCACTTTGCTAGTCTAGGTAAGAAACCACAATACAATAGTATTTCAAGACAAAATTGTTTTATTTGCTTCGACTTGCTGCTTAAGCGTCTCAGTTTTTTTTTTTATTTCTTTAACTAATTCTTTGCCCTTGTTTACAATTTTCACTCCTTTCTTTTCTTGATATATTTCTCTTTACCATTTCTTTTACATTTGTTCTTTTCAACCATGAACATATTTCATTGTTCATTGTTGCCCTTTTCTTGTTTGATTTATTTTTTTTTATGTTTTTGTTCTTGTTTCTGTTCCAGTTTGAAAAACCATTTGAAAATGCCATGTACGCACTTTTTCTTTTCTTTTAAAAAAAACATCAATAAAATAAAAAAGAAAACAGTTAAAAATGAAGAAGAACAAAATACAAAAAACCTAATGGAAGGAGAAACAAAAACTACATTACGCACGATTTTTTTCGTGATGTTTTTTCCTCCTCATGTTTTTGAAAGTTTTGTTTTGTATTTTGTTAAAATAAAAAAAATACTGAGAAAAACATCTACAAAGAAAAAGAAGGCAGAAAAAGAAAATGTTGAAGGTTGAAGAATATGGTGAAGGGTGGGTAAAAAACAAGCAGCCAATTTTTCACTTTAGCGTGTGTCAGAGTCGTGCAATCCTCTCGAGTCAAGTCAAATGCGGAAATGCCAAAACAAAATGCCGCTTAATGTAGCGGAACGTTAAGGGAGAATGAAGGAAATCTACAAAAGAAAGGAAAGAAACATACAAAACGTATAAAAACATAAACCATATTTCGCTAACACACACCTGCTCAAGGCATATGGTATTTGTATCTGTGTATTTGTGTGTGTGTGTGTGTGTGTATTTTTGTTTTATGTCATGTTCATGACATTTTGGGCCTAATTTTTAAAGCTGCTGCAGCTTTTCAACTTCAGCTATTTATCGATTTTCTGAAATAGAATTTTGTGCAGCATTTTTGGACTTGAATTGCAACAAATAAATAGAACAATAAAAACAACCCTCGTGTTCCAATATGGTAATGCAAAGTATTCCCCAAAACCATTTGAAAGCAATAAATTCCAGCATTTCGAAAACGGAAAACCGCCTTCAATGTTTTTATGTCGATATGTCGTGTTATGTCGTTCGTAGAATTGTGGGTTGTTGGTTAGAATTATTCTTCAGTTCTATGAAAGAATGCAAACAAGTAAACCTACTACTCAATGGGTAAAGTTATTCTCGTCTGGAATTTAAGTCATACAATCCCGCATCGCATGCGTCTGCTGCATTTCGTTAAACTCAAAAAGGGGGTGGCTTTTTATTAAACACAACACAACACGATTGAAGAGTCGTTAAAGCCTCTGGGGGAGGGCCGTTTAGGGAGAAGGGGTGTCTAACGCAATTTAAGCAACGCAAATTGCCGCATTTGAACACAAATTTCAACTCGATTCTTATTAAGTTGTTTCAATGACTGCGTTCTAAAGGAATGGAGTGTTTGGCTTTGGCCACCCTTCATTTAGTGGATTAAAAAGGGTTCTACATCAAGTTATTCATGGAGTATGGGAAGGAAGAAGCATTGAATGCATTTAGTCGTGTTTTGATTTATAAATGCTTTTTTTTTTTGGATTTCAAGCAACAAATTTACATGTGCCAAGTGCCAAGTGCCATGGAGCATGTAGCATGCCCCTTATGCATATCTAGATCTTAAATTTATGTTCTTTTCATGTTAACTAACTGTTTGTAAACGCTACGCTAATTTTGTATAATTTTAAGGTATACAACATAAATTTAAGAATCACTGGGCTATTGAAATGTTCTCTCTATGTCTACATTGCGTATACATAATGTTTATCTAAAAGAATCCTCGCCCCAATTAAGTGGGCTTACACTTAACTTTTGTGACTTTTGAAACAAAAACAAAGGTGATTATATACACAGAACCTTCAAAAAACTACAGAAATAAATTACTTGAAATGTTAGCAAAGTCTGTTCATCCCGTCCGCCCATTTTTAGTGCTACTTGTATGTGTTCAACTTTGATGAACTGCAAATGGAACATCATTCATCAAGCTGCCAGCAATACAAGTGGCAACAACACATACTCGTGTGTAGGCTTTATAAGCTAAAAATAGCCATAGCACAGAGATACATATATATTGATACATTCACAGATACTCAGATACACACATATGTTACATTGACCAATTCGCTGTAGAGCAAACAGTGAGTGAGTGTCAGAGTGAGTGAGTGAGTGAGTCAGTGAGCTTATCTGAGTCCGCTGAGCTAAGCCATTTTTCATTTTCAATCACATCGCGTAGCTGACTAACAAAAATTACAACAACTAAAGCTCAATACAATCTAACCCACATATACACAGATACACAGATACATACATAAATACTCTCTCATACTTTATATATAAAGACAAACAAGAGTAGTTACAAAATGCTCGCCAATGCTCGTGCCAATGATTTCAATTGGAATCATTATGAACAATTGAATGGTCGAGAGCATTATTTTCTTTTTTCCTTTCTTTGGTTTGCCTCCAGCGATTCTTTTTTCCACTCAGTAAATTCCTCACTCCTTTTTTTTTTTTTTATTTGTATTTTTGTTTAAACCCAAGTTTTTTTCTACTCATTTTCATTTGGTTCTTTCTCTTTACTTTGCCAATAGTTGGCATGTGGTTTACTCGGTTTGGCCGATCCAATGCTAGCCAGCATATGGGTAGCAGCTCATCAATGGTATTGGTAGGAACAGGAAGCAGCAAGTCGTGCACAAAACTGACCAAGTTGAAATATATAGAATCAAACACAGAAACAGACACAGAAACAAAATACAGAAGTCAAAAAAAAAAAAACAGACAAAGAAATACAAAAACTATCAACAAGAAAAATCCTTGAAATTGGTTTCACTAAAGATTAAATGCTCTGCAAACAACCAGACAAAAATTGCACATAAAAGTGGTTTTTATTGTATTTTCTTTCTTTTGGATTACAATTTTCAATTAAATTCTAAAGACCAGTTTATATGAGAGTTAAAAGTTATAGTCATTGTTAAGATCTCTTTGATTTACGTACGACGAGTATGTGATTGCTTGACAAAAATAAATAAAAACAAAAAACAGGTAAGAGATCGAAAATGATCTTCTTCTGGCACTTTTGACTACATAGATGACAAGAATGAAGATATCTTCTGTCATTATTGTAATCACTAAATTTATGAAAGGCTAAAGTTTTTCTAAATGAATGAAATTAATGAATGAAACAAACAAGTCTCCATTCCAAATTTTAGTTCAATTATTAATTCACTTTCAGTATAAAGGGTATTAAAATTTTCTTAAAAATAAGATAATCCGACATGTGATGTGCTTTTTCTATAGAAAACTATGTACATTTCGAAGTAGAAAAATTTTCTCTATTTTTTTTTCCTCAACTTCCTTTTTATTTTTTCCTATTCGGTTTTTGGTCTTTTAATTAAAAACGGCCAAATCTTTAGCAAATGGTACGGAAATAAACTCAATTACAACATGAAGTGGCAACAAAAACAAAAATATGACATACAAAAATAATTGGACAAAATTGAAATGAGTTATAAAGTAAATTTACTACATTAAAGACTGTTTCCCTTTCATTATCACTGTTTGGAAGGCTTGACTGTACACCATCATTCGTACATGGCTACTGTGTGGCCTTCTATTTGTTTGTGTTTACAAATGCTGCATGAGTTCATTATGTAATTACTGAAAGGGACCTGAAAATATTCAATGTCATAAGTTCATGTAGTACTGAAAAACTTCATTCTATGAACTTAAAGACAATAAGTTCATTGTGTATGATAGAAATCGGACTATCTAAGGCTTTGAAGATATTATATTTAGAATACTTAAAAGAAATATCTTCTCTTTCATATTTTTTTAGCAAAATAAAATCAAAAGCAGAACAAAATTTGAGGCAAATTATTAAAAATTTCAATTGAAAATATAAAAATAGAAAAAATTGAAGTAAAGGAAAGTGATTTCCTTCATCACACATGGAATAATAAAACATCTATCTATCTACTTCTATTTCCTATGACTTACCTACTTTCCTTTCTCATTCTCTTTTTATTTCCTATTCATTTTTTTTTTTCACATTTTATCCATTTATTTCTCTAGGAGCTGCCAGTAACAAATTGCAACACTTTATTAGTGACTTCGATAAGAAACATATAAAAATTTATGGAACCAAAAGTAAGAAAAAAAAGTTCTCATCTGAATATAAATTTTTTTTCTTTAAAGTTTAACATTTCGCTAGGAGTCAAAGATAGGAGGCGATTATACAAAGATTTTGCAAAGTTAGAAAAATCAAAGCTGTAATTGACATCTTCAGCGTGTTTTCGACAGAGTTGACAGATTTTGCACAAGTGGGAGTACACTGTATTGTTACTCAAGTTTAGAAGAGTAAAATGAAAACTCAAAGGAGTAAAAGAAAGAAAAATATTGAAAGGATTGAATAGAATAAAAGGAGTTAAAGAAGTGATAGAAGTGAAAAGAGTGGAAAAAATCTAAGCCGATGAAGGCTAAAGTTTGCTTTAAACACAAGCACACACGTACAAAGTGACACATTGTGTTTATATTAGTAGGAGTACGTGTGCATGTCTAGTTATCCTTTTGGAACATAATCCTTTCTTATTGAAAACATGATTGCATTGTTGTGTGGTGTGCTGTAGTTTGATGTTGCTGTGGCTGTGGCTGTTGCTGCTATTGCTTTTGCTATTGCTCCTCTGTGCCTTTCAACTTATTTGGTGTGTTTCACATTTGTGTTTGCCTTCCATAAATTCTATTCTAGATAATTCTAAGTATCTATATGTGTGCTTTACTTCAACACGTGCCAATCTCTCTCCATCTCCATCTCCCTCCCCTCTCTCTTTCTCTCTCTCTCTCTACCTCTCTCTGTGTCTTCCTGTATATGAAAGCACCCAAAATGGCTGTTAAAGCTATTCATAATAGCACCCTAGAAAAAAATAAATATAAATTCACAGGACGATAAAGAAGAAATCCATGTTTCGAATAATGAAATTTATTACTTGATTGTGTATGCGATTTAATGGTTTATCTTTGGTTTGGCGTTTGTAGCGCCAGATTGCGAACCAAGAACAGAGAAGAGACAATAAATCTCAATGCCACCAGAATGATGACGATGCTTGAGTTCGACGAAGTCGAATGCATTAAATTGGAAAATTACAAAATAATATATTTTACTTTTCTATCATATTCTCCATAAGTCGACAGATGTTTTCTTTTTTTTTTTTTTTTTTTTGTAATATTTATTTATTTTAATTTTTCTTCATCATTTGTAACAATTTAATTTAACGCTTCATTGCGATCATATAATTTACTCGGTTATTTTTATTTTATTTTGCTTTATGTTTGTTTTTGTTTTTTAAAATTTCATTAAATATTTTTTTAAAATATTTTTGCGGTACATTAAAAAAAGAAATAAATATTTTCCGCATATTTTATTGATTAATAAAATATTGAAAGAAATAATACAAAAAAAGGATACTTAATTGTTGCCTAAAGCATATGTATGGCGAGCGACTCTGGCAAGGCTTCAAAGGTCACCAGTGCGTATGTGTATTTATAAAGCCATTTAGCTTTAAAAGTAGATTTTATCAGTACAGAGAGAGAGATATGATTGATTAAACTAGAGGTTTGTTTGAGGTTTTTATTACATAATTACATATTTGATTGTTTTGCAAATGAGAAAATATTGTCAGAGGGAGAGAGAGAGAGAGAGAGATTAAAGAAATTGTAAATTCTGTTTTGTGATCACTGTTTATTTATTTTTATATCTTACAATACTTTTACTTGCCCTCCTATTCTCATTAATTAAAAATTAACTTTTAAAGAATATAAAAAACTATTTTTAATTATAAATTTATCCTTTCCATTTAGATTATTATCTTCATATATATAATTCTTCTGTGAGTGTGTATGTCACTGAACTTCTCTTAAAGGACTGGACCGATTTTGATGAAATTTTTTGTGTGTGTTCAAGGGGATCTGAGAATGGTTTAGATTCACAATATATGTATATAAAAGATAGTCGTGTTAGTTACACTATTTATAACTCAAGAACGGTTGAACCGATTTGGCTGAAAATTGGTGGGGAGGTAGCTTAGAACTAGGAGACGGACATAGGATATCCCGTTTCAGTGGGACGTGACATAAAACGTGCAGGAATTGATTTGCAAACCGTAATAGCTACAGAGTTGAAATTTTTACAGAATATGTAGTAGTTCTATCCGGGAATTAGCAACAAATACTAAAACTAAAATATTTTTAAAAACTGAAAGGGGTCCCCATACAAGAAATATTTTGGTTTGTATGGCAGCTAAACGACCCAGTAATCCCACGATCTTGAAATTTCGATGGTTGGTAGCTATGCATCAGAGACTTATATTGTGAAATTTCAGTTTGATCAGTCCACTAGGGAGGGTACTTCCCATACAAACCCACCATTAAAACTCAGTTTCTTATTCGAAAAACTTTTTTTGTTCTATCGAACTGATATTTAGACACTATAAGTTCTTGACATAGGCGCTACACATCTATCAATCAAATCGGCCAACTAGGAGGAGTATCTCCCATACAAACCCACCATTAAAATTCAGGTTCCTATTCGGTAAACTTTTTTGTTTTTTGAACTATTGAACTGAAATTAGTGTCTAACTATAAGTTTCTGATATAGGCGCGGTACATTTGTTGGAAGCAGTCAAATCAGACTAATAGAGGGGGTACCTCCCATAAAACCACAATCTGGTACTGAACTCTCCGTGTACGAGTCTGACTCGCACTTGGTTCATTTTTTATTTTTATCGGTGGTCATCGTCTACAGCGCTCCATTCCTTTCTCTGTTATAGCTCCCATCCCCACATATCTCCTTGATTTTCATCAAAGGAAGAAATGTTTCCATACGTATATGCTCTCTTATCTTTTTTGTGCGAGGGCGTAGCAACGCACGCCGGGATAACTAGTTTGCTTATAATCTTTTCCATTTAGATTATTATTTTAATGGTATTTTTAATTTTTTTTTTAATTGAACACCTTTCCCCGTTTCATGTGATTTCGCTTGTGAATAATTTTATTTCATTTTAAGAAGTCACACTCTTTTATTTATGAATTGTCTGAAAGCGGAAAAGTGTAATTAAGTTGAACACCAACAACAACACAACCAGCAACAAAAATAATAACAAGACCTACAACAACAAAAGTAGAGTACGCATAAAACTAACATCAACAAAACTACGAAATGCATCACCACCATTTTATTTATTTTCCCCCCCTTTTTTTTTTTTTTTTTTTGAAAAGGGAATAAAACAGTGAAATTCAGAATTTAGCGTTAGCGTTAAAACGGAACTTCTACTTAAATACCTTGAAAAAATAACAAATAATAAAAACAAAAATGTATCTAAGCCAAGCTAAATTGTGGATGAAAATGCATTATTCATTTGTACACAAAATGGCAACCGGGCAGGGAAATCTTAGGACCAGGTGAAGACAGAGAACTGAGCAGATAAACGGAAGTGAAACTAACAGTGACTGTAAGTTCTGCAAGAGTCCAACTGAGTTAAAAAAGTAAATATATCTATTCTGCTTTGCAGTTGCTGTTGGTTTTATTCGTCTACAAGATACTGAAATAGTTGAAATTTCGAACAAATGTTGACAGCGGCAAACCAAGTAGTAGTATGAAGGTTAAGCTACAAATCACAATGGAATGGGACTGAGAAAGACTTGAAATCTTTGTGTAAGTGTTGCCATATTGCACTGAACTAAGCTGAACTTAAGTAAACTAAACTACCCTGAGCCGAGTTGAGTTGAGTTGAGTTGAGTTGTGTTGTGTTCTGTTATGTTCTGTTGTGTTGAACGTAGCTGTCACTTTGACATGCTTGACAGTTGGTGGCATGACGCTTGACAGAAAGTTTAATTGAAATTCTAAAATGCGAAACCACAACGTATAAGAAATAAAAAGAAATATTGCAAAAAAATAAATTTAAGAAGAATAGAAGAAAATTTGCAATGACTATGAAAGAATGAAGAAGGACAGAAAAATGGAAGTTGTTAAATTAGTTTTACATAATTTTTATGCTTAAAACTTTCAAATAAAAAAAAAGAAAAGCTCCATAAAGAAAGAAGATGATGATGATGACGGTGACGGTGACGGTGAATGAGAATATAAGAAGAGTAGAAAACGATGTTAAAATATTGCGCATAATTTACTTTTTCTTCAAAATAGTAGAAAACAGAAAATGATGTTCTTAATTCTTAAGTAGTAGGAAGAAAAACTTGCAAGTGAAAAAAAACAACTCACAACTTCAAGTCCAAGTAAAGCACTTCAAGTTAAAAAGAAATGAAAATTCCTCCCTTATACTTCTTTCAATTAGTTAAACACTTGAAAAAAAAATTAAATTTCCTATTAGCGAAATAGAGTAAAGAAAATCTTTTCTTTTTTTGTTTTTTGTAGACTTGAATCAATACTGGCAGCAACAACAAGATTTTTCTTATTCGCAAATCAAAGTTGGGAGCTCTTAAAGTATTTCATTTCATAATTACTAAGTCCGCCACACCCTCAAATTGCATCAAACCAAAATTAAAGTTTACAATTGAAGATAGAAAAAAATAAAAAGAAAATACACTGTGGCAACAGGATGTGTTAACATCGAGAATACAAGAATATCTTTTGTTATATTCATTTCAATATTGACCATATTTAAGAAAATTAAAAGAAATGAATAAAATCATTGTCATGTGCGAGTCAGACTCGTACACGGAGGGTTCCGTATCAGATTGGCGTTTGATTTGTTTGATTCCAAGAAATATACCGCGCCTAAAACAGAAACTTATAGTGTCTAAATTTCTGTTCAATAGTCCCAAAAACAAAAATGTTTGTCGAATAAGAACCTGAATTTTAATAGTGGTATGGGAGGTACCCCCCTAGGTGACCTATTTGGCTGATTCCAACAGATGTACCGCGCCTATCTCAGAAACTTATAGTTTCTAAATCTTAGTTCGATTGAACTAAACACAAAAAAGTTTTTCTAATAAAAACCAGAATTTTAATGAGGGTTTGTATGGGAGGTACCCTCCCTAGTAATCCGATCAAACTAAAATTTCGACAATATAAGTTTCTAATATATAGCCACCAATCTTCTAAATTTCAAGATCGTGAGATTACTGGATCGTATAGCAGCCATACAAACTAAAATGTTTCTTGTATGGGGCCCCTTTAAGTTTTTTTAAAATATATCAGTTTTAGTATTTGTTGTTGATGCCCGGATAGAACTACGCCTCTTGCGAAAATTTCAATTCTCTAGCTATTGCGATTTATGAGATAAGACCCGTGGACGGACGGACGGGTGGACAACGAAGTCTCTGCAATAGGGTTCCTTTGGGTCCAGAACCCTAATGAATCAAATGATGGCATTAAGTCTCAAATAAAAGAATCTCCTTTGTAAAAAGACTTCTGTTTAAACATTTCCATTAGTTATTTTCCTTAAAAAGTTTCATGATGTTAATACATCAAAAAAAAAAAACAAAATTATAATCAACAAAAATTTACCTAATCAAATTAGGATTCTTGGCAAAAGCTCTTAGTTAGTAGATTCACTTTAAATTTTTCAAGTTTTCACCGCATTAGAAAATCAAGCCAACCAGAAAATTCATTATCCACTTGACGCGTGTAAATATTTTATTACAATATTTCTTCGTATATTTTCCACACTTGTTGGCTGGTTATTCTTACACAATTTACTTCTTCATTTTCTTAAATGTTGCTGGCTTGTGTCATGTGGAAAATTAAGTAAAATTTCCACTTGTAGAGAGAATTATGAAAAATATATGATGATGAACAAGCAAAGTGAGCGAACGCTTAAGCAACTCAAGCATAGGAAGCTGCTTAAAGAGAAGCTGAAGACAAGTTAAGTGTTTGTGTATGTGTATGTGTTGAGTCAAACCGCAAATACACAAACACATACGCACACGCACACTTATAGCGTCACTCATGAGCTTATACATACATCAAACATACAAACAACATGCATACATAAACCGGAAACGCAAAGCCGGAAAGAGCGGCAAGGAAATGTCCAACGCAATGGCGTCAAAAATGCTCAAGTATTTGTTATTTGTATGGTAGCAGGCAAGTAATGTGAATCAACATCTAAACGTACAAGCGTGTGTGGATATCTTTGGCTGTAAGTGCTGTTTTTGCAAGCACTTAAAATATCAAAATGTTTAGCATGTAGCCAAATACAAAATATTTACAGAAAGCATATAAAAAAATATATAAAATTTGTTTAAAGTTATGAGAAAAAACAAAAGGAAAGATTATGTGGCTTACAAAATGTGTTTAGTGATTTGATGAAGTTAATGTGAGGCACAAATTCAGAGGAAATTTTTTTAAGTATCTTTAAACTCATCTTCATTAAACATTACAATTCCTCACATGAGGAAGTCATCATTACCAAATCCTAAGAATAATCTACCTCATTCCACAATGATTTTTTAATTATGTTCCTAAATGCTCTTCCACACTAGACATTTTTAACTATTTACCAATGGACCGCATATACTGATGGTTGCCAACTTTGTGAATTTCTTTTGTATTGGCAAATCTACTCAACAGTGAAACGGTTTACCAATTTAATTGAAACAACAATTGGTTCAACACTTCATTTTATAATGCAAACACTATATATAATATCTAAACAAAATGTTTTGTTGGATTCTTTACTTAATTTTATTCTGATTATCTATAAATATTCACATTCAAAACTACTTAACTTCTATTAAGTTACTCTATTGAGTGGCTGATCGATATGATTCATGTCTCTGGAACTGCATGGAAAAGAATAAGACGAGGAGGAAGAGACAAGAGAAGATGTGGATAGAGAGAATGAGAAGACGACCAAGGCAAAACCTAACAAACGAAATAATAACAGGATAGATAGATGGCGCCATTGGATCACCACTCTACTACTTGCTTCCATTGATCGCCACTTAAGGCGCAGAAACGTTACATGGCTAACCACTCGCTAATAAACAAAAGACAAAGTATATAATAAAAAATTTAGGAAGTGTACCTCAACCTCATAAGCGCAATATGGAAGTGAAACTTCTTTAGTGAAGGAAGGTAAATCTAAAAATTAGAAAATGAAATATGACGAAAATCAAAATGCGTTGATGCTTCAAAGACGTAGTGGGGAGACGCATAAAACAATGAGCATTGTCTTGTGCGGGCTCATCTGTAGCGTAGAGAATGAATGCTTATGCATGAGTAAGAGAGAGATAAAAAATTACTTTCCTGATTGTGTTTACTTTACAAAAGAACGTACGAATAACTGGCGGAATGACCGAAAAATAAAATAACTCTTTTGTATTGAAACAATATAAGACTACAATATTCTGTTTTATTACATGACCATCTACTTTAGAAGTTTCACTTCCAAATTGTATTTGCCTAAATATCTCCAATATAATAATAAATTCGTGAAATTTTGATTTATATCAAATTCCATTTTCATACAATATTTTAGTGGATTTACCCCCCTTCGCTAAAGAAGTTTCACTTCAAAAATTGTAACAATATTTTAAAATTATTATTGATTCATTAACTTTTATGGTTTCTAAAAACTCTTCACTGATTACCAATTTATGTTTGAACTAATTTTTGAAAGTTTTCATTTTTTTCATATAATATTCATTGGTTTGTTAAGATCAAACTTATCCAATCTTCACCGAACATAAATTCCTTTCATCATTTATGAATTCTTTAAAATTTTAAATAGAATAAAAGATATTCATGTTTTTTTTTTTAGTAATTAATTTCTTACACAGTCAAATAAGGATGATAAATGAATTACTATTCCAGAGGCAATTGAATCACAATACAAAAAAACAAATGAAAAAAAAACATGAAGCTCTGCTACAAATCAAATAATAAATGTTAAGTCATTATAACACTTTTTGTGTTATACAAAACAATACTTTAAAGTTATATTGTTTTTATTAAATAGATATATCAATTTACAAAGCTAAA
Source organism: Amiota minor (assembly GCA_037043295.1). Taxonomy (NCBI): domain Eukaryota; kingdom Metazoa; phylum Arthropoda; class Insecta; order Diptera; family Drosophilidae; genus Amiota; species Amiota minor. Next base: position 134,547 of record JBAMAW010001495.1, on the reverse strand, counting down.
TAACGAAAGATAAAAGACACAACTTTATTCGGTAAATAACAAACTCCCAAATGGCAAATAGTCCCAGTCATGTGTACAAATAAGAATAGTGACTATGGTGAGTATGAGGAGGCAGTTTGGTAAGAGCATTAATAAATAATAATTTAAATACCAAAAACAAGAAAATTTTCATATTTTCACAAAAGCAAAATCAAAAAATGCAAAACAGTTGCAAATAAACCAGGAAAATAACAAAAGCCAAAATACAATTTTAAATGTAATTTATGCGAAAACAATGAAGAACAACAACAACAACAATAACAATGACAACGGAACGAGACCAACAAGAATCTATTTAAAATGTGTGAATTCCATTTGGCTTAAACTATTCAATTATTAAGTCGTTATCGAGATACAAAAATATGCAAAGTATATAAATGATGGATAGACTGCCATAGTATAGGATAGGATAGATAGACAGATAGATTGGAACAAGGTACTTTTACCTAAATAAAAACCACAAAATAATCGTACTACATAGTATAACAATATAAAGAGATACATAGATGTTCAGAATTGAAGGAATCTTTCATTCCAATGTAACTCAATATTAATCAAATGCAAATTGTTGAAGGACAAAGTCAAATAAACTATTTCAATTCTGTACCGCAAACTACAAACGCAAGTCAAATTTAGACTTTTATAGGGCTAATGGTTGATGTGATTTCTTAGCTAAGGATAAATAAGAAAAGAGAATGAAACAATGCATAAAGGAATGAATGAATAAATGATAGTAGGAATGACTGTATAAATGACTAAAGAGAAAACTATTAAAAGTACACATATGAATGGCATAAAGAATTAAATTTGTAAAAGGTAAAATGTAAAATGTAAAAAGGAAATGAAGTCAAGTAGTTTTCAATTTCCAAACAGAAGCAAGCAATCTTGTGCAATACTAAACAGGACCAGTATTGCACAATACCATAAACAAACAAATGAACAAAGAAGAAACAAACTGAAGCCAAAGTAAAGAGCAAAACATATCATAAAACCTAAAGAATGAAAAACAAACTGCATAAGAAGTTTTTGCTCGTATAAACGAAGAAAGAAGGCATCAAGTACCAAACAAACAAAGCATTACTTCTGGATATATAGTATTATATTAAGGCAGGACAAAAAAGGATATTCTTTCCTTTAGCTTGTGTTTGTGCTTGTGTATGGCAAAAGGAAATATACAATATTAAATGTATATGCTTCAAGTTGACGTTGACGTTGTTGTCGTCGTCGTCGTCGTAACATATGCTTTCTTCGCCTGGCCTGTCTGGCATAGATACAACATTTATATGAAGTACTATACTACTGTATATAGTTAGCCAATATGGCAACGCTGCAGATGACAGCAACTGTCAAGGATTATGACACAATTCGATGTAACCAAGTTGGGCAACAAAAAGAAGAGTCGCAGAAGAAGTTGCTTCTTGTTGGAAATGGATTGAAAAAACATGCGAGGTGTGTCTCAAATGAATCGAAACTGCGTTCATAACTTCTTACCAGAATATTGGAGTGACCAGAGGATTCTCGAAAACTAGTATTTCATATTTATTCCATAAGTGCTCATGGTAAGCCAGTATTAAGACGATTAAAAATAATGTGAAAACATTCAATAAATATCGAGCACAGCTTCAGGATTTGAGTATGTAAGTAGTACATTATTCAATCAAGAGAGAAATACTTCAAAGGATGCCATCCTTGGCATTGGTATGAAGGAAAATAATGCCATAATAACGCGGAGTTATGAACACTAATCGATTACTTTTAATACACACCTCGAACATATAGAAAGTGAAAAAAAGAAATGAATGAATGAACAAACGAAGATAGCTTGAAGTGGCTTTCAATGAACTGGAAAATTTTTCAATAGTTTGCATGCAGCTGGGCTTCAAATACGCACAATGAGAAAAAAAAAAACTATACTATAAAAGTTGGAAAGCCAGGGAATCACAATCAGAGAGTGTAAAAGAAGTTCTGAGTAAATGAGGATTGCCAGACGCAGTCAAACCCAATCCAACCAAACCACACCAAATCCTATCAAACTCACTCACCCTATCTCTCTGTACCAAGAGACATTTGCACATATTTGCATAAAAACTTGGATGCAGAAGCCAAAGAATAAAAAAAATTATTTGCATCTGCTGAAATACAAGCTCAGCATAGTTAAAACTGAGTGAAGATTGGGTTGGGTTGGGTTGGGTATTGCTGGTACAACAGAAAAAACAAATTCCAAAAGCACATTGCCTTTGTTCAGAAGAAGTTAAGAAATTGAAATATGCAAACATGATCGGCATAGGTTTTTCTTTCTTCCTTCCTTTACATGTCATTTACTTTTGTTTCTTAGTGCTCAGTCGACTTGAGGTTAGCTTCGTAAAACTTATTTCCTATTGCAAATGCCGCCATTTTTCTATGTTTGTTTTCAGCTTACGTCAATTTCCGTTGCATGAGCACGCACGCACTTAACTTCCGTTGTCATTGCCTTCCTTCTTCTGTTTACGTGTAAATGTCGTTTTCACACATTATTATTTTTTTTTTTTCTTTCTTGGTTTTCATTCTCCATATTATGATTTTTTTTCTTTGAATAAAATGATGAAATTGATGAAATTTTTTTGCACATTTCATTTAGTTCACTTCAGTTCATGTCATTTATGGGTTTTGCACAACACATTGTTACATATAGAACCACCAAAATCATGGGTTCATAAGCTTACACTTCCCACATTTAAATTGTGTTTAAAATCTTAAGTTTCTTGAGACCAAATTATGCTTCCAAAAATAATCATATCCCTCTTTTTTTTACCATCTATATTTTACAAGGGAAGGCTTAAATCCTCTATCTCCTCCTATGCGGTATGTTACTTGTGTACTTATCATCTCCCGGTAATGCTAACGAGAACCACCAGAAGCCCCTGCTCACAGATTAAGAACCCCTAATCTATTGTGTGTGACTATGTGTGTTTCTGTGTGAATGTGTCAAAACTTTTATAGAAAACCAAGATTATTAAATATTGAAAATATTTTCTTCGCCAAAAGTTCATTTCTTGTATTTTTATTTGACATAAGAAAGCAAGAAAAACAACCAAAACTTTTATTGCAGTTTATGAATATGAATGAATGAACTTCTACCACATGATAATGTGCCTTCATCATCTTCTTTCATTATATATATATATGTATTTATTATTCATAACAGAAAAGTTTTTAAAACAATGTATGGCTTCATGAAGTGGTAAAAGTTAAAATAGTTTTGATAAAATTTAGTTTTTAGTTCTTAATAATATAAATTGCATTGAAATTATTGATCTCTAATGTACTTGAAAGTAACAAAGTAAGTGAAACATTTTTATATTCTATGTGAAGTAAACTAAAGCAATTGCAAACATAAGAGACTCTACTTGACCTCTTGCATATATATAGTATTAGGACTGATGGACGGAGAAAAATATGGAGTGATAAACAATAAAAAATGGGCCAAGTCCGAGTCAGACTCGTACACAGAGGGTTCCGTATGAGATTGTGGGTTATGGGAGGTACCCTCCCTAGTTGGCCGATTTGGCTGATTCTAACAAATGTACCTCGCATATATCAGAAACTTATAGTGCATAAATTTGAGTTCAATAGTCCAAAAAACAAAAAAGTTTTTCTAATAAGAACCAGAATTTTAATGGTGGGTTTGTATGGGAGGTACCCTCCCTAGTAATCCGATCAAACTGAAATTTCTACAATATAAGTTTCTGATGTAAAGTCACCAAACTTCCAAATTTCCAGGTCGTGAAATTACTGGATCGTGTAGCTGCCACACAAACAAAAATGTTTCTTGTATGAGGACCCCTTTAAGTTTTTGAAAATATTTTAGTTTTAGTATTTGTTGCTGATGCCCGGATAGAACTACGCCTCTTGCGAAAATTTCAACACTCAAGCTGTTGCGGTTTATGAGATATGACCCGAGGACGGACGGACGGATGGACTGACAACGAAGTCTCTGCAATAGGGTTCCTTTTGGTACCCTTTTGGTACCTTTCGTGCATTAAACCGCGCATTATAAAACTCTTTTCATGCCACTCGCACTCTCTTGTGTAGTTTTTATCGTGCTGTTTATGATTTACGGTTGGGAATTTCGCGTGTTTCATTTTGCATGTCGAAGTAGTCCTGAGAATTATAGCCATGACACCTTTAACAGTTCCATCAGCAGAAAGAAGTTTTTCGAGGTGAAAAATTATTAAAGCATATCTACGGAATGCTATGACACATGATCGGCTTTCAGCTCTTGCTATTAGTTCCATTGAATATGATGTAGCCCATTCGTTAAATTATTATGATTTCATTTAAAATTTTAGTCTTAGAAAAAGCCACACACCATCATTTCTAAGTCCCTGAATCTTTCAGCACCTTAGTGTTTCATGATTTGTTATCTTTGCGTTTAATAATTTTTTTTAATTTGAATTAAACAATTTTTAAACTCTAAATTTTTGTATGTATAATTTTACTTATTCCACAAAGGCAAGCATATTGCAAAGATCTACTCGCCCGGAGCTTCGCAATTGCTAAGGCCACCCCTGCATCAGAGTCACTCAACCCATAGCAAAGTCGGACAAGACATCCAGCAAACCTTTCGGAAGAATATCAAAATTGTGCTTGGAATGAAGAGAATTGGGACATCTAAGTCAGAATGCCTTGTTAGAGTAAAGAAATTACTAACATATTTCTGAACCGATTCTGTCAAATTGGTTTTTGTTGATGCATCCTAAGATGTAGTTATGATTTTGATTATTGTGCTCTTTATGTAAATTAGAAGAAAATCTACCAACATTTTGCATCTGCTTCTCGTTTTGAAAATACTTTCTTTTTATGACAATTTTCAGCAGCCTTTTTATGCAAATGATTAATGTGATTGACACGCATTTGTATGCAGCCAGTGTTGGTTAGTAACACGAAAATATCATTTTATGATAAACAACAATCCTATAAATAAAGAAGGAAATTCGATTACATAACCAATGAGTTACTATATTAATATACTACTCCACAATCATGAATATACTTCGTAGGCTTTCCAGGTGAATGGCAATTGTTTTTAAACATTGCCATCTTGATTTTATACTTCATTTAACACTCATGAAAATAACACAGTATTTTTCTCACAAACATATGTCTGTATATTCAAATTGAACTTTGCAAAAACAGTGTAAAACCGTAAAAAGAAATTCAATTTGGATACAAATGCAAAAGTCATGAAGTCGAATTACTCGTACAATTGAATTGCCCTTCAATTGCACGTATCACGGGGCTAAAATATATTTACAATACAAAAACATACAAAATACTAAAGTAAAAGTTTTTCATTTTTGCAATTTCGTTAGGTTTTTTACTTTTCTATAAACGTGTGAGAGGAAATTGCGTTACGCATTGCGAAAATATGCATGACACATGGAAAAATGTACAAAATTCTTGCTAATAAGAAAAAATTGTTGCGAAAACAAAATTGAGAAGGAGCCGCGATATTCATCATCAAGCCTAAGGCTTATAATAAAATATGCTAAAACCCCTGAAAACAAAGTTAGTGTGGGTAAAAATGGCAAACATTTTACTGGTGACATTTGAATTTTTTGCATTTTTTTCCTTATGTTATGTTTAGTCCTTTGACATGTTGAAAAAGAAAAGAAGAAAGTATGAGAGCCAGGGACAGTTAACGTGACATGCATAAATAATTGAGTTTCAATTCACAGGCTCAGCAACAGCAGCAGCAGCAGCAGATGGAAGGAATAAAGCATGAGAAACAGTTCGAAAAAACAATAGTAGAGATGAGAATGAAATGAGAGTTACAAGGATATATAAAATAAAGTTAGCGGATGCTAGCTGTAAATGAATGAAAAGAAGAATATAGAAATACAGGAAACGGAAATGAAATATGGCACACAATAACAAATTTCATTTGATTCAAGGCAGGGGCAAGGAAGAGGCTTTGCTACTACACTTCAAAGAAACACCCAAAATCATGACTTATTTCTATATCAAGCATAAAATATTTATTTCCCGAAAACATTTATAAATATTTTATATTTATTTCCTTTTTTATTTTCTTTTCTTTTTTTTTTTTTTTTTTGTTTATAACCAAGAACTTAAGCCAAACAGGATATAAACATTCCCAATGTGAAGAAATAATAAGAATCTACAAACCATGGTCAGATCAACCCAACTCATAGCTTAACTAAACTTGACACACGCACTTTAAGTGTAGAGGTCACGCATGTTTTCTCTATATACTCTTGATATACTCGTATGTTTTATACACATGTGTGTAAGGAAAAAAACTCTAATAACTTGAAAAAAAAAAAATAAGGGAACATAGAGCGACAGATATTTATATAAAATGTCCAATTAATCATCATCAACAACGTCATCATCAACATGGTTGATTGTTGTTGTTATTGTCAGCATTCTCATGTTCTACAACATCATTACGATTTTATAAGGCAATTGACCTTTTTTCATATAAAATTTTCTTTTTTCTTTTACATTTACTTTGCTTTTTTCTCGTTTCACCATTTCCTTGGCCATTACCATTTTTAAACATATTTATTGGCAATAATCCTCATCTTCTCCATCTGTATTTAGGCCAATTTATAAGCAATCAAAGTGCTTGTCCAACAAAATATAATATTGTATTATTGACTGCTCACTTATTATTGAGCTATTTCAATTGAGCAAAGAGCAGCAAGATTTGCATGTTTTATATTTTTTTAAGGCCTTTCAAATTTGTTACTTTTATATACGAGTATGTATAAGTATATGCGAGTTTGTATATACTGACAAGTTGATAAGGGATGTGAAGGCGGGATAAATTTTATAGAAAAGTTTCCAACTAACAAGCAAAAAATATTTTACAAATTTTATCAATAAAAAACAACTTATTAACTAGATAAAAAAATGTAGTACTTGACTACACAAAAAACAAAATTGAAGTACAAATACTATACTTCAATTCATGTTTGAAATGTATTCAAGTACAGAGGTAGGTAGATGTCAAGTGCTAAAGATAATCTTTCAATTTTCTCAAGTAGAATATTTTTTGTTTTTGTAAATTCATTGAAACAAACAAAAGAATACTGAAAATACTTAAGTCCAAGAGTCAATTATATTATCAAATATATTATAAAAACTAATTATGAGAAAAGATATACAATGACACTCAAGTAAGTACTTGAGGAAATGAAATGTTACGAGGGTCCATGATAATGGTCGACCAAAAATTTAAAGTACGTGAGGTGGCAGAGACTGCAGACATCTCAACTAAGCGGGTACATCACATTTTACAGGAATATTTGGATAAGAGAAAGCTATCCGCATGCTGGCAGCCGCGATTCCTCACACTCAATTATAAGCGCAATTGTGTGACCACTTCAAAGTAGTTCAACAGGAATCCGATCAAGTTTCTGCATCTTTGATGAATCATTGATCCATTACAATTCACCAGAGACCAAGAAAAAGTCAATGTAGTAGACTTCTCCCGGTGAATATGCAGCAAAGAATGCCAAGGTGGGTCTGTCGGCCAACGAGGCTATTGCGAAAGTTTTTTTGGGATGCACGCGGTGTCATTCACATCGAATACCTTAAAAAGGGTAAAACAATCACCGACGAATTATATGTAGAGCCACCATGACACATGTGTAATCACTATGGGAAAAATCCATAAATTAAGCACAAACTCCTACCACATCCAGTATATTCTCCAAATTTAGCCCTCTGAAACTATTTTCTGTTTTCAAACCTGAACAAATGGCTCGGCTTTAAGAGATTTGGGTCGAAGGTCATGACTAAAACAAATGCCAACTTGAGGGCCTTGAGAAAACCTATTATTTGGAATGCATACAAAATTGGTAATTGTAAAAAAATTGGTTTCTATCTTTTTCTAAGGTCTTATTAATCGACCCTCGAATATCGATTTAATTGTAATTAATTATTAACTTATTCAAATTTCCAATTCGATGAAACTTTCTGTATTTACCATATTCAGTCGAACACAACATCTGTTGTACGAGTATGAAATTAAGATGTTGATGATTTCATAAAAAAAATCAAAGGGAGTTTGCACTTGTGAACAACAAATGCTTTTTTAAATTTTAAAGTTCAATTAGAATTTCTTGTGTTGAAATATTTTCCAACCTGGTGCTTCTTTTCTAAAGCAATTTCCTGTCTTACAATGATTGTCAAATTATTAAGAATTCCATACGATTTCCTAAAAAGCCATTACTGATATTGCAAATTCATAAAACATTTTGATAACTTTTTGCTATATATTATTTTTCATTTTTTATATAAATAATATTTGATAAATAAATTTAAATATTCCCTCTTCCTATTTTCCAATTTTACTTTATAAAAATTATTTAAAGAAAATTACTGAAGCATGAGAAATAAATCATCTTAAATGAAACTATTTTCAAACTAATAATTCTTTCTGAATTTGCTTCATTGATTGACTCCCACTCTGCATTTTCTTAATAATATCAATAGATATTGCTATAGTAGACTCTTAAAGATATCATCAGCTCAATTAGTAAAAGTCAAACATACGAGTGCATCAATTGATTTTTATCCAATTATTGTACATATTTTTAAATTTACTACACAACATAACTCAAGTTCTGATGGAGGTAGGAATAATAATTCATTATTGATGGAAGTAGAAATTACTATGTCACATGAGCACTTATCAGTTTAATTAAATTACTTCTTAAAAAATATATGTATGTGGAAACTTCTAGTTTAAATAATTGGTTCTCATATTACATTATTTGAAACATTACTTTTCAATATAAAATTAATTTTAAACCATTAAAAGGCTTAAATTACATCATGGTTTTAGACTTTGGTTTTCTTTGTTGATCGTTGTTTGTTGTTTATGAATATTAGTTTTCTTTGTGTCTGCTTCGCTTACAAGATGTGATAGATTTCTATCACAAAGCTCTTTTATATAAACAACACTTTGATTGTTGAAAGAGACACCTTTTGATAATGCGAATGTCAACAATAATATTAATAACAACAGCAAACTGTATTTTGATCGCTTTGTAAATAAATAAAGACTTCCATAGACTTAGCAATCAATTTAATACTGAAAGAAACAGGAGCGTTAATGATATTTAGGTTTATTTTTCATTTTGCAAGGAGACAGGGTAGATTGCTTTTGATGCTTATGCTGACTACTTGCTTAGACTTATAGAATAGTTCATAAGAGTGATCAGTCGACGTCTTACAAACATCTGATGTCAGTGTTAAGTCAATTGAATTATAAGATTAAATATTAGATAAAGAACATTAAGAACTTAAGTTTTCCTTTCTGATTTGTTCACTTGCTATATAACATTGAGTTGGTTGAAAAGTAACATCCGAAAATAAGAATCATGTTTCAACAATTTTTATTTTTTTTTTTTTTTTTTTAACATAAAACAAAGCAACTTTAATTCATTAAATATTTTCCATTGTAATTTATTACCTCTTGCCATAATTCCGTGACAATTGAGTTCTGAATTTATATCGTTTACCCAGCTGGGAGAAATGAACAAGACTCTTACAATTCCACCAAATGCGCATCAACAACTTCCTCATAGATGGCGTCGGATTAACTAGACTTGTCTAGACAGGCTCTCATTCTTTATACCATGAGGTTTTTCGCACATTATTGTCGTATGTTGTTACCCATTTGTCATTGCCAGTTATCAAATTGGACAGAAAAGGTTCGAAATCTTTCCTTTTTAGTAAAATTTTGCAATTTTAATGACGATTAATAACAAGTTTTCCTGACAAATTGTATGGTACGCAAACATCCAGTTGTTTTGCGCAGCCAACATTTTTCAAATGGTTTTATGGTGCATACTAAAATCATCGATATCAAGACTACTTATATGCTGGACATTCTTCACTTTTTCTGCCACTTTTTCTGTGCAGAACGAGGCAAGTCTTTGACATCGAAATTACCTGAACAAAATCACATTTACCATGTTCTAACTGGTTGTTCTGAGAAAGTACAGAACTACACATAGAAATACAACCTTTTTCGAAGAAATAAAGCAAATCTAGATATTTAAATTATCCGAAGGTACTTTTCCACCAACACAATATCTTATTTAGTAATGAATATCACTTTTGAATTAAAAATCCAATAAACTAAACAAAATATTCACAAATAAAAACACCAAATTGCAATATGCCTTACTGATATATTGGAAAATTTGATATATTAAATATTGGCATACTTATAAATATAATTCCCATCATTGATATTGTAAAAATTCATACTAATAGCTAAAAAATATTTCACATTTCTAATTTTCCAATTCTAATAAAATGAAACTTTTGCTAAAACAGATATGGTTTCATTTTTGCAATAAATTTTAAAATACGAGTATTAAATGTATTTTGCATAAAATTTAAATAAATAAACTTTTAAATTTGAAATAAAACAAAACATAAAATATAAAATAAAACACAGCGGAAAACCATTAAAACAGAGAAAATGTAATAAACTTTTTGCCATTTCATATATCATTTAATCAAAAGCAAACGCCATAACTCTTTATAAAGTTTTGGAGGGGAAAAAAACATTATTTATATACAATATATATATATAGATATATATATATTTTTTATTTATATTAAAGCTTAAATGAAATATGCAGAAAAGTTGACATCTTTCTCTTTGGCCAACAACAACAACAACAAACAACAAGGAAAATAAAACAAAAACCCTTTTTAAAAAAAAATATTGTATACAAAAATAAATTATTATACTTTTGATTGTTGCTCAGCATATGGTACAGTCAGTTACACTTACAGTTATGGTAGATTGTTGGCACGCTACAATGTGAATGCATTCAGAGTTGGTTCCAGTTCAGCCTGACTTAAATTACACACTCTACTGCAATTTTTTCTATTTTAGTTTTGCAAAAGATAAAACTACTTACTAATAGAAATATCAGCAGCACTCAATGCACTTTCGCTCTAACTCTCACATTTCATGTTTTTCTCCATACTCCTTGGTCTTTACAATGAAATGGAATGTGGAATGGAGCTCAAACTTCGGAAGTCGGAACAAGTTGAACTCGAAGTGTTAAAACAAATAAGCAAAGTTCATTTCATTTCGAATTGCTTTGGTCCGTTTGCTCTGCCAGTTGTTGGTTGTTGCTGTTTCAAATCAGAGTTTCAGGGTTTCTTAAACTCTTTCGGTCACAAAGCATTTTTCAAATTATATAATTCAATAAGGAGGTTATATTATATTTCACTTCTAACCTCGACGCAGAGCATAGTTTAAGAAACTCTGCTTCAAATCATTTAGATTGAAAATTTTACTTGAGTTTGGGTTGGAACTTTCAATTTGCCATGCTTAAGTGGCGTTGAAATTGTTCTTGTCAGAGAGCAGAGCACAAAGTTTATTGAACCTTCCTATATGGGTTTTTAACAGATTCCTCCACTTCTTGGTGATGATGATGATAAATAGTGTGAGAATTGGGGGTGATGGACTTTAGTTGTATAATGCATAGCGTGAAATTTCTGTTTATTGATTAAATAAAGGAAAAGTATTGTACTTTTGTATTGCAGTATAGTATTTGTAATGCTAAGTGCATAATTAAGTGGATAGAATTTTATTTACTTTCTTTTTCCTTTATTTTCTTTTGTTTTTTTTTTGTATTTCAGAGAAAGTTTTCCATGATCTTTTTATTGTATTTTCCATTAAAATAAACCGTTTTCAGCAAAAATAAAAAAAACGGGGTATAAAATTAGGTAGAATAATTTTTTCAAAAATTTTCCATTTCGAATTGGACATGTATTGTTCATTATAAATAATTTTGGTCGATAGCTTCAGGCTATCATCAGCATCATAATTAAATAGGACAATTAATTTTTTTTTTTTTTTTTTTTTTGTGTGAGAAAAAGTTTTTGTTCACAACCTTAAAAAGAAAAGAAAAGGAAAAACAAAATGAAATTAGATATCGCGGGAGTCTCAATTAGGAATATCGTAGCCTAAAAGCAAACAATTTTGAATATTAAATGTTTATAAGCTTTCATAAATAAAGCTTTAGGTCATCAATCGTCGTCCTCGTCATTGAAATGGCGATCAAAATGCTGAGAATCTTGTTAAGTCTTTTTGTTAATTTAGGCCTACTCAATCCAAGCTCAAGTGTATGCTAATTCTTTGCAGCCACTTTGCTTTAACTAGACTTGCTTAATGGAAATTATAAGAAGGTGTTCCATAAAGGTACTCACACTTTAGATTTTATTGAAAGAAAGAAGTCTAGCAACTTACCATTGAATCTTCTTATCTACTAGACATAAAACAACAGCTTGTTTGAAAAATGAGGTCTCTATCTAGTAAAACACTGAATAAAGCAGCAGTAGTACAAGGGATGGTTAAATAAATTTTTGAAGTGAAACTTCTTTAGCGAAAGGGAGAAAATCCAAAAAATATGAAAATGAAATGTGACGAAAATCAAAATTTTACGATGTTATTATTATATTGGAGCTATTTAGGCAAATACAATTGAAATGTCTCCGTGGCGTAGTGGTTAGAGAGAAGGACTTGCAAACCGAGGGCGTAGGGTTGATTTAACTCCCTTTGCTAAAGCGGTTTCACTTCCATATTATGCTTATGATGGTGAAGCACACTACTTAAATATATATATATTTTTTTTTTTTGTTTTGTTTGATTCAATTGGTCATACTCTCTTTATTTATCATGAAGTTAATTCTGTATCCTATTGACTGACCTTAATTTATTGAAGCACGTTCTTTTCCCCAATTGAAAAAATTCAATTGCCACTTTAAAATGTTACACTTTAACCCCAAAAATAATTCGTTTTGATGTGATGTGTGTGCTTAACAATAACTAAAAAAGTTGTTGCTTTGAATCTAATTGAAAATCTTATTTGGAGTAAATAATAAAAAGCACTTGAGCATCATTACAGATGGACAGCAAATACTATACATTAACAACATGGACGGAAACGGAAAGACCATAAAAATACTTACACACACACACACATGAATGTGACAGATGCCAAAAATATTCCTCTGAGCATAAAAAGAAAAACCAGATGAGCAGGGGAAAAGCATTTAAACATTTATGTATATCTTGCTTATTGGCTAAACAAGTGAAAGAAGAACTGAACATTCATCCAACAAAAACTACTACAAACCACCATACATGCAACAGAAGCTTTTCTTTTCTTCAGAGTTTTGTATTTTTTCTATTTTACTTAGTAAGTAGTAAATCTCAAAAGAAGAGAAATGAGAAGAAAATACCATGCGTTCATGTGTGTGGCGCACTTAAAAACCATTACAACTTTTATACAACTCGACCAAAAATAAACTATAAAAATACAATACACAAAAACAAAAGCAAAAGCAAATATATTAAAACAAAAAGGAAAAATGTTTGTTTTATGTACCGTGTCTGGGTTTCTGTGTAAACTTTCACCATTACACACACACACACTCAAAGAGCAAAGAGAGAGGAAGAACTGAAGAAAAACCTCCCAAGTGTGTCAGTCTTCATCATTTCAGCTCGTAAAACAATGACTCAAGTACGAGTGAGCAGTTTTTCTTCTTTTAAGAAATAGCATTAACAATATCAGTCAGTCGCCTACAATTTTATTGTATTTCTTTTAGTTTCTGGTACTTGAGGAAAGGAAAAAAAAAAATCCAATAGTATTTCAAGCATCGAAAGTCATCATCTTTATAGTCGTCGCTATAGTCCTCGTCTTTTGTGTGCAATCTTTTTAAGTGTTGCTCAAGTGTTTACTGCCATTCACCATTCATCCATCCGCCCATTGGATAACCCACTCACCCACTCACCCACTTACCCACTGACTACCTTTAGGCCTCTACTACAACAATACTATTCTACCAATTTTCTTGTCATATTTTCTTTTTTTCTCATTTTTCTCATTTCATTTTAGGCACAACAGTTTTGTGCTATATTTCTGTATTTTGCCAGGAGTTTACACAATTTTAGACAATAGCAAACATTTCTTTCTTTCATTCTTTACTTTACATTACTTTTGCTTTCTTATTCCCAACATTTTGCCATATCCTTGTTCCTTTGTCTTTGCATTTACTACTTTTATACATGGCAAAATTGAATAAAATCCTGTGCAACTTTACAAGTTTCCTGCTTCAATATTTAATGTTGTGCTTTACTATTGTTATTATTCTTGATGTTGTCTTGTTGCATACAGTACATTTACTGCCTTCTAAATACGAGTATGTATCTCAAAGATACATACTATTTTACTATTCTGTACTTGTATTTTCTGTATGACATTTTGTCGTATGTTTGCATAGGCATGCCTTAAGCGCTTAATGTTTGGCTTTTGATATATTTAAATTGCTTTAAATATTAATTGTTTTCTTAAAAGTTACCAACATCACCAACTAACTTAGCTCAATTTTACAATAGATTAGTCAAAAAGTCTTAGACAAAATCAGTTTAGAGAACAAAGTAAACTTTACTATTTGGTTACAAGTTGTAATTTTGCCTGTAAAATTGTAATTAAAATGTTTGATAAGACGAAATTGTAGTTGAAGTTTTGTGAGAACATGTTTCAAACTTGATTAAATGGATTTTTAAGGCAAAATATGCATCATTGGCAAACATTGTGAGAATGTTTAAAATTCTAATTTGATTGAGTTTTGTATTCTAATCAAAGTACACACATGGTTGCAAAGAATATTAAGTTTAAATAAAATTGATAATGACTTTCTAGTTGACGTCATATGAAAAGTATTTCTTTAGACGAAAAACCAACCAAGAAAAGATTGGTTTGATAGGCCATAAACATATGCACATTAACTCAATCGAACCAATAGAAAATACTACAAGTATAATCTGCTCCATCACTTTCATCATTTCCATATACTAAATGAGGTCTGTTCAAAAAGTAAGGTGAATTTTTATTTTTCTCAAAAAATATTTAATTATTCTTCAATTTCTATTTTGTCCTTCACTCTTCAAACACTTCCTATAAGAGCTTTTTGTTATGGACTTCAGGTCTTCCGGCGATGCGGGCTTTATATTCTCAATCGTAATAAATCTAAGTCCTTTCAATGTCCTTTTTACTTTTGGGAACAGGAAATAGTCACAGGGCCCTTGTCCGGTGAATATGGTGACTGAGGCATGGTTACGGTTCCACAATTGCTCCACAGGCGCATAACTTCAAGGTAATATTCCTTATTGACCGTACGAACTTCTGGCAAGAACTCACGATTCACCATGCCTTTGCAATAGAAGAAAACAGTGGTTCACATTTGACTGAACTTAACATATTTTTTTTCGATCATGGAAACAACAACAACAACAGCAATACAAGCAAACACAAGTAAACCATGCATCTCTCTCTCTCTCTCTCCTTACTGTCTATGCTTCAGACGCACAAGCCAATGTTTATCCCGTCTACGTCTCTCAAGATCAAAAGTACCCCCGACATGTTCATGCATTTAGCTTTCAGTCATTCCGTATACATGTGTTCATCGTGCTACATGGAAGCATGATGATAGTTATTTCTTGTTATTTTTCGAAGTGAGCAGATATGCGGACAACAATGCCGATGATGGTCTCCGTTGGCACTTTGCAAATATTTCGTATGGCATCCGCTGCCGCCATTGACACTTTGCACATTCACGCCATTCGCCAACTCGCTCACGTCTGCTCTATCTAAATATTTCATAAAGTGAGCACTTGCTTACATTTGCCTCTTTCACACGTACTTACTTCGTGAAGGCGTAAATGAGATAGCATGGCCAAAGAGAGAATGTTGTTTATGATAGAGAGCGATGAGAGAATCAAAAGCATGATGAAATATCTAAATCGATTAGATATTTTGCAATCATACATATTTCACAAACACTATGATAAAATGCAAGATAAATGCATGATCATGTCGGGGCCACTAAACACTCATTTCGATTTCCGTCACACTTTGTTGGACTTACAACTTGTTAAAAAAAAAAATTCGCTTCACAAGAAAACATTGGATAATCGATAATACGTGGACCGAGAAAAATAACAAATTTACCTTATTTTTTATGACAAATGAAACAATTTCGTTTTTTTAAATCAAAAAATATATTTTGTGTTTTTGAAATAAATTGACATCTCTAGTAAAAATAAATAAATATATGACAAGGCAAAATTTAATTCAATAAATAAAGTGTTATCATTTTATCAAAAATAAAATGTCTGAACAAGAATTCATACAATTTCGTGTAAGTTTCTTCATAACTCGTTGAATAAATATTTCTTAATTTATGGAATTTATTTAAATAGCAATCAGAACTTTATCAAGATATTAAGTTACAATGTGGCCATCCACCAACGACACAACTTGCCAATGAAAATTGGAACTTATTACGAGGTTTGATTAAACGTGAACATGGCTTAGCGTCACCAGCATTCAATGGTGACTTCTCTCGTGGCCAGCAACGCAGTATTATAAATTTATATCCACCGAATCAATGGAGCCGAACAGTATTACAGTCACCCTTCTACAATGGTTTTCCATCTGAGAAAATACATGTATGTCGTTTTGATCAAAATGGAAATAAATTAGTTGTGGCGTATTTAAATCAGACAACGCTAAACCCAAATTCAAAAAAATCCATATGTCTTTTCAATGCTGAAGACAGTCGATATAATTTTATAAAGTATATCGAACCGGCTCTCGTCAAATGGGCTATAACAGATGTGGATATTAGTCCTGATGGCGAAATGATAGCATACGCAACATTCTCACAATCAGGTAAATAAAATCATATTATCTAAAGAAATACATATCTTTGAAATGATAATTTAAAGTTTACGTCAAACCCATCGATGGTCAAAACATGTGGGAAAGCATTAAATTATGCAGCAAGCGTGATTCTCAACTAATAATGCCACTACATTTTACACAATGTGGTAGAAAACTAATTGGAAGTTATAAAAGCGTGTCATTCTTTGTTCTTGATATCGAATCACGTTCTATTGAAGAAATACCACTTAGCAGAATTTTGAGAATTTCATGTGTTCTTTAACCACATTAAATGATCGAAACCCAAATTTATACGCTTGTGGTCATTCTAATTCCGGCTTGATAGACATTTTCGATACACGCACTTCTCCACAATTGGTAAAAACAATGTGGTGTCATACTGGAGGCATAACTCATATTCACTCTCGCGGTGATGGAAACTATATCTTAACTAATGGAAAGGATAATAGTGCAAGAATCTGGGATATAAGAAAATCAAGTAATGCGAACAGTGAGTAAATAACTTACAGAAACTTAAAACTAAATTTTAATATTACCAACCTTAAGAAATTTTAAAACAATGCGTCAACTTTGTGATGAGCTTCGAAGGTCACCGTGTCGTAACATATCAACAAGCAGCAAAATTCTCACCTTTAGAATTGACTGGACAACGTTATATTTATTGCGGTTGTAACAAGGGCAACATTATTAGTAAGTAAAAACAAAAAACTAATAATTTACTGCATTTCTAACAAAATTATTTCTTAAAATTTAAGTTTACGACTTGCTTACTGGTGAAATAAAGGAGAAAATATCAGGGCATAGACTCTTTGTCAATGCATTGGAATGGCATCCCAAACGCAATGAAATCATCTCAGGATCGGTGAGTGATATTTAGCAAAAATATCCCGTGATTACTATTGTATGTTATCTCTTTTTCAGTGGGACGGCGCAGTCCATTTGAATGTTTATATGCCATCTGAACATAAAATCCCCAAGATACGCAATGAAATCTTCTCAAGACCGGTGAGTGATATTTAGCAAAAATATCCCGTGATCAACTATTAACCTATAGTATGTTCTCTCTTTTTTAGTGGGACGGCACACTCCCTTTCAATGGTTATACGCCTTCTGCACTTAATATCCCCAAGGTACCCCTAGAAGACACTTCGGAAAACAGCACAAAAGAAAAGGTCTTGAATAATATTTTATCTTACTTGCAAAATTTAATATTATTTTATTAGGATGAAAATTTTTGGTCCTTAATGAAAACCATTGGCTAGATGTTGTGGAATATTGTTCCCTCCCTTTTTTAGGATTTTCATCAAAAATTTAATGGAAAAGTAACTTACCTTTTAATAATATGATGATAGATGTCATTTGGAATTCCTGAAAATAGACGAAAGTGTTTTAAATTTAATTTATTTTATCTAGAAAATATTAAATGAAATTTTAAATAAATAAAGATTTATATATTTACTTAATTCATTAAAAATTCATTTTATTGCTTGGACTTTCAATTCCCTTGAGCACAATCTAATCAGTCATAAATCTAATATAAAAACAAATATATTTAACTGAAATTTCCATAAATTATAGCATTAGTTAATGTGCCACCAAGATATGCTATTACAAAATATATATTGTAATATGAACTGAAATAATGAAACAAAGACAGTCAATTTAACCAAAACGAAACATAGACAAAACCCAAAACTAAATCAATTCCCAATTGGAAACCCAATTCCAGTCAAGTCAAGTATTCAAGCGTATGGCATTAGAATTATTAACATTATCGAGTGTCAAGGAAATAAAAATGCCATCATAATGAGAGAAAACAACATGAACGAAAGGAAATGAGAAATATTCACACACGTTTCTATGCCACCATACACACCATAGTCATACCGACATTTTGTTCAGCATATAGACAAGGGATGGGGAGAATATGGTGACATTTGAAACACTTGCTAGATTTTAAATGGCGGCATAAATATTTCCTAGGTTCAATTCAAGAATTTTAGACATTCAATTGCTGCAAAAATAATAAAAAATACATAAAAATGGTGGGCAATCAAAAATGGCGCGAATTGGGGAAAAAACAAAATCAGTAGCGTAACAAAACCGGCATGTAACCCAAATATGTCAAATTATAGAAGATGATGATGCTGACGACTATGATTCTTATCTGATACGAGAGCAAATCACCAAACAAATAAGACTCAGAAGGGCGTGCATATATGCGAGTATATGAGAGCCCCCAGTTGGCATATGATACGCAATGGGTAATAAAATGTCTATGGAGGGCGATCAAATATTTGAAAAAGGTTTCTCAAAGCCTGAATTTTTATTATTTCTGTTATCGAAAATCAAAAGCGCCGTCGTTTCTGTGACAAACTTAAAAATGAGATTAAAATGCTGACATTTTCAAATGAAAATAAGAATGAGCAGCGTGCATGGAAAAGTTAAAAGATGATTTGAAAATATCTAAAATGGCGCATGACGTTGACGTCTATTGACAGTTTTTCTATTTTGCCTTTGTAGTTACTTTTACTAAAATGCCATACAAAGATGGCAACAACAGTCAGAGATGATGATTATAATAATAATGATGATGATGATGTTGATGATGCGTATGACAAAGACATGCTGCCGTTGATGTTAGGAAAAAGGAAAATCAAAAGTGAATGAGGAAAATGTCGTCACCAACGCGGTTAAGTAAATGCAAAGTAAACAAATTGAAAGTACTTGAGGTTTTCTTCTCTTTTTATACAATATATATATATATATATATATATATATATATATATATTATAAGTATTTATAAGTAGAGTATAAGCACTTCAACATAGTACGTAAATGAGGGTATATTTTACTTTGGGATGATGGGTTGAGTATGAAGTCACGTAGCCTTAATTTAAAGATTTCTAAGAAATTCTAGGTGCTTGCATGCATTGATGTCTCAGATACACACTAAGAAAGTAAAATTAATGAGTTGAAAACTGTATAAGAAATAGAATACATTCGATCCTTATACCTCGAAACTTTTGTTCTAGTTACAAATTTAATTTTAACCATTCCTTGTTTCTTTTGGATATTTTTATATTTATTATCACTTGGATATGAGTCAACCATATTAATTTTTTAATCAAACATATCTAGTTCTTAGAAGCACATTACAACTGACTCATAGATGGGATACAAAATCACAGCCAAATCAAGTAAATTATAATTTTCTATGATTCATTTTCACCTCTTAAGATTTCTTTAAGTGTGTTTTATGCTTTCAAGAAAATTAACGAGGAAATGTTGTCATATTTTACAAATGATTTCCACTACCGTAATCACAGTGATAAAGCAACTTCAACAAGGGAAAAAGAAAACGAAAAAATATTTCACCATTCACTCGAAAAATTTGATAACAAGTCATTTCCACAATGAAGTAGAGCCTCATTTTCATATTTCAACAAAAATCTGTGACAAGTACTGTGTGGGCGATGGCATAACGCTAATCAAATCTACACAGACCAACACCATAGTCCTGCCTGCTCTCCCTCTTTCTTTCTCTCTGGAGATACTTATATACAATATATACTTTAGAAAGAAAAATGAAAAGAAAGGTCAAACCAAGTGGCCCCACTTCATTTCAATAAGTGGGCCGAAAAAGTAATTTTAATCAAAATTTTTGTAGGGCACTTGCTTGGCTATTTGGTTCGTCAGCATTGTCGCCGTTGTTGTTGTTTGTTGTTTGTCAGTTCGTGGCCCATAATTGTTTATGAGTACAAAAACTTCAATGATACCAATTTGTACAAGTTTGACGCACTTTCGATGCTTTTTGTTATGCGTAGCCATGTCCTTGTTCCATAGAATTTTCCATTTCCATTTCCATTGTCTGAAGGTTAAGGAGAAGTGAGATGCCTTACTTAATTTATGTTTATGACAAAACTTTTGAAATCTATTAAGCAGACAATACCGAGATATACTCGTGTACTTACACAAAACACAAACCAAACAAAAAACATTCTTTATGTTAAAAAAAAAAAAAAAAATTAAAACTTAAGTCATGAAAATGAAAATTTTATTAAGTCTAATTGGGATTTTGTTTTGAGTCCCTTATAAAGTAAGAAAGATGGAAGTCTTGGCATGCATGTTGATAAAACACAAAACCAAGGCACGCACAAATTTTGATTAATTTTAAGACAATAAAATCAAAGGACGGAGCAGGACAGGTACTGGGCCATGGTTTATGCGCTTCATCTTTTCTTTATTTGTACTTACAGAAATATATCAGTGTTTCGCTTAAGTATACAAAATATTGTATGTAGCATACTTGTGTGCGTAATACCGGAAGTTACAAGCCAAAGCACGTCGTCAGTGTTGTCAGAGTGTATCTTTTGCTTGAGGTTTTCTTTCGTTTACGCCATAACCACAACTTTAAGGCATGCTTCAAGTGGCAGCAGCTTAATCAAAGTTTTTCACCCAAAAGTACAAACTTTCTTTCTCTCCACTCAACTCAACTCTACTCAACTCAACTCAACTCAACTCAACTCATTTGTTCGTTTGTTCATGCTTTATAGCTTAGAATTTTCGCACGTACTACTAGCAAAGTTAACTCGTTTCAAGTTTTGTTAAAACATATACAAAAAACATGAAACACCTTTCCATATCAAACTAGATAGTTACAAACCGAACTCTCTTACCTTTGCCATATCACACCCTTTACTTTTTGTTTGCGTGTTTGACTGACATTTGTCTAAGAAAAGACGCATAGCAGCAGTACTACAAATAATTACTGCCCAGAAAGGCTTTCCAGCAAAGGATTCCCCATTCTAACTTTTTTTTATTTTGCAATGCATACGCATCGAGGCTAAAGTCCGACAGTAACAAGAACAGGAAGAAATTTAAGAAAATTAATGTTCTTGTTGCTGTCGGAATTTCCCGTCTTTACCGGAACACGCCTGGTTAAAAAGGTGGAAGAAAATAAGCTGCCCGTAGCCAGTGAATATGGCTTAAAGCATTTAACTTTTAATTGGATTCTCACTATGCATTGTAGTAGTACTTGCCTCCAAGCAAGATTTTGTTGCATTTGCCTTTCGAATTCGACCTATGCTAGCTAACTAGCAAATATTTCAGGCTACTTTATTACTCGCACTAGTATTACATTTAGCTACCAGCAAAATTTCGTTTTTTGAACAATTGACTTCATTTTCAAGTGGCGCAACAAATTAACTTCACATCAAAGAAACGAAATGATGAAAAGGGAAGAGTAAAATGATGTGGGTTAACATTAGAAGGCAAAAACATATCAAACAAATTAAAAGAATATGCTAGCATAAGGAATTGAAATTGTTTGTTATATTTATGATGATCTGTTGGAATTCCTAAAGTGATTTGACATAAACACATGACCTATAAGATCTAACGAGTACACAATGACCAGTAGATATAATATCCTCAACAAATGTTAAAAGTTCCTTTCAGTCCAAAAAAAAAATTGATATAATTTTAGCGAGTATAACAGAATTTAAGTAATATTTTGCTTCAAAATCATTGAAATAAGAAACAAGAAAAAAGAAGGAAGAAGGAAGTTTGAAATATTCTTCACGCACCCCCAAGGAAACCTTTTTGCCTACACTCTGTGATACAGGTATATTTGATTTGACTTGTGTTTAGAGTATAGACAGCTTACATACAGCATTTCAACACTGAACCCAAAATATTTGTATGGGAACTATACGATCCTGTTACTCTAGGGTCTTGAAATTTACAAAGTTAGTGGAGATAGATTAGAGACTTCTAGGGTCCAAAATAAAATTTAATAAGGACAAAAAACGAATAAATTTTTCTAATAAGAACGTTAATTTTAATTGCGTGTTTGTATGTGGTCCGATCCGGCCGATTCCGACAAAAATATAGCTTATAGTGAAAAGAAAATTCTTTGTGCACAATTTCATCTTTCTAGCTCAAAAATTTAGAACACACGGACGGTTATAGCTTAATCAACTCGTCTCGTCGAATTGATCAAGAAATATATACTTCATTGGGTCTCTGATGTCTCCTCCTTCTGTATGTAACAAAGAGAGTTAAGAATACATTATTTTTTTAGACTATTCGCTTTAAAAATTAAAATTTTTAGCCAAGAACCCATTCATCAGCCTAATGTTCTATCTTTCATCTATTAAGATGTTAGCACACATTTAAAATTATCAAGCGCCTATACTATTAAGGGTTTTTTTACTCACTTTTGCCTAAATTATGTGTTTCTACTGCTTTTGAATTATACATTTTTTATTACAAATTTTTGTATCCAAAAAAAATTTATGCATTTTCAGTGAAATTCATTTGAGTATTTTTATTTTCAGGGTAAATTAAAAGAATATTATTATTATTTTTTATTATAAAAAAAAACCATGTTAAATGAGGAGAAACAAAAATGTTAAAAATGATGGTAAATAACTTTTTTCTTTTGGCTTTTGTACAAAATAATTAATTATATTAATAAATATGAAAATTAATTGTGAATGCATGATTTAGTCATAATTAATGAAAATTGTAAATTTAAAATCTTTTTTTTTTCCTTTTTGTTTGCAATAAATGAAATGATTTTCCACAACAATTAAAATTTTTATTGAATTAAGGAATTTTTGACTCATCACAAATTAAAACGCAAAAGTTATTGACTTCTAAATGGAATTATAATTTTTTTTTTTTTTTTTAAGTGAGATTTATTATTTATTTATTGAGTAAATGTTTCTAAAAATGGAATATATTGGTGTCCAAGGAAACATAATAAACATGGCTTACATGGAGTTCATCAAAAAAAAAAATCCATTGAAAAGAAGCCTTTCTTGTCACATTCGACAAAACAATAAACAAAAACTGGAAATAAATTTCTAAATTTTGTGTAATGTTCCATCGAAAAGAAGCTGGCGGTGGACAAGGTGGTGCTGGCGGTGGTGCCAAAGGTGGTCAAGGTGGTGCTGGCGGTGGTGCCAAAGGAGGTCAAGGTGGAAGTGGGAGTGGAGGTGGAGGTGGAAATGATAAGAGTCAAGATGGAAGATCTAATGGACGTGATGGTAAAGATGGTGAAGATGGTGGTAAAGGCCGTGGTGGACGAGGAGGTGATGGTGGTGGAGCCAAAGGTGGTCAAGGTGGTGCTGGCGGTGGTGCCAAAGGAGGTCAAGGTGGAAGTGGGAGTGGAGGTGGAGGTGGAAATGATAAGAGTCAAGATGGAAGATCTAATGGACGTGATGGTAAAGATGGTGAAGATGGTGGTAAAGGCCGTGGGGGACGAGGAGGTGATGGTGGTGGTGGTGGTGGTGGTGGTGGTGCCATGGGAGGAAAAGGTGGACGTGGCGGCGGTGCAAATACTAATAGTGATGATGATGGAGAACGTGTACAAAAGCGTAATCCTCGAGATGGGCAAGATGGTAGTAAAGGGCGTGGTGGTGATGGTGGTGGAGCAAAAGGAGGTAAAGGTGGTCAGAGTGGCAAATAATATCAAATTGAGATAAATATGATTATGCTTAATTCGGATACTTTTGCTTTGCTTGTTCCATTAAAAAATGAAACTAATTATTGATCGAATCATAATAAAGTTTATATAAATTGCTTTCAAAACAGTCCCATGATCCTTTCTGTTTTTTTTTTTTTTTTTGTTTAACATTTTACAACACTAATTTGAATAATATAATCTTAATTAAACATGAGTATAACTTTTAATGAGTGAATTTTTTCGCCATTGTATCCCAAGAACACCACAAATTAATGCTATTAAAACAAATTAAACGCATTTGCCCAAAAGGACTCTTTGAACAACGAAACCAAAAAATCCTGTCACATTTTTTATTGCAACCCGAACTTTGGTAATTTTATAAAATATATAAAGAAAAAAGAGCGAAAAATCAAATAAAAATAAACCCAAATCAAAAAACAAAGAAACTTTTTTAACCTTCTTCCATTTTGAACTTCCATTTTTACACTTTTTTTTTACCACTTTTGCTGAATACTTCATTAAAATGCGAATATCCTTTGCCATCAACAATTTATCACTTAGCAGTGAACAGACAGAAGCACATTTTCACATAAACAAAGACACAGTGAAACACAAAAAGGAAGAAATTGCGAATTGGAAAGGAAAAGACGAAAAAATAAACAAAAGCACGACAGCATGACAATCGTGAGGCGTTTTTTATTATTTTTTGTCGCGCTTAGAAATTTATTTCCTTCAAGTCAACCAAAACCAACAAAAAAACAAAAAACAAGCGAAACAAAAAGCAAAGAACCAAAGCGAACTCTAAGGAGGAGAAGAAACAAAGAACATAGTAAAATAAAAGAAAAGAAACCAAAGGCAAATAACCTTTAATATGCTGAGCGACGAAAAGGATATGCCAAAATATTGTATACTCGTACATATAGAAGAAAGGATATTCAAATAAAGGCACGCACATTTCACATTTGCCTTAAATGAGCAATGGGCAAATGTTAAAGAAGCGCCAATAGCCAAGGAGGCAAACAGGAAAGCAGGCAACAACCAAAAAAGGACTATCAAATGAAGCGCATATCTTCTCCAGGCTATGAAAGCTGCCTGCTGATGTTTTCGTCCTTTTTTGGTATTCGCTCGATGGCGAACGGAAATAAAAATAAATATAAATTAAGAAATAACATTTAAGTTTTGCATGTTTTAACACGAGTTGACACTGTTTCTCAAAGAACACGCAAAGGAATGAGACACAATCGACCTAAAAAGCTTCACTTTGAATTACTAAGTGTATTGGGAAATAGAATAAGTTAATTTGGTTATGTTTTTTGAAAGTTGCTGAAATGAGGAATGGAAGAATGGAATCGAGTAAGCATAAGTTTATGAATTTCAAAAAAGAATGTTTCATGTTGAATGAAATCTATGTATGTTTTATACAATATTGTATTAATTTTAATGGTCTGTAAGAGGAGAATTGATGGAGTGAGTTTAACAACTCTGTAAGAAATTAATTATAATTTATTTCAGTGGATAAAGGCAAACTTTTTCAGATACAAATCATTGTAACACTTAAAGCAATACCAGTATAAAACATGACATCATATTAGATATCATTAAATACTAAAGTCGAGTGTTTTATTATCAGAAATGTGTAAGAAATTAATTGCTAAAAAGAAACGTTTCCAAAACATAAATTGTATATATATTATATTAATTTTTGGTTTTATTATAAACGTCTATATATTTGAAATACTAATATCCACTGAAATATAATAATCCTATCCTAAATCAAACCACGAACCCCTAAAATCCTTTATCAAACATGACGAAGGTAAAATTATTGTACATTAAAGGTAAATTAATCAGGAATATAAAGTTATCATGGATACTAAGGATCAAGTACTAAATATTAAAGATTATGAAATTCAATTTGTGTATATCTTTTTGCGAAACTGGAATTATAGAATAATAACGAAGAAATGAAAGAACTTCAACTTGTTAAACATAAACTCTTTTCTTTAAATTGAAGCAAGACCTAATTTGAACAGTTTCTAGTTCAAATATCAAACCAAAACTTTGAATTTAACTTTAACTTTTTTTACATTAAGATATTTTGAAATTGTTTTTGACATCAAACATACACATAACTCATAAATGTCCAATAGTTGGGTTATTACAATTTTATCCTTCACTCAAACTGTCTGCATCACTTGTAGTAGAATTTTTGCTTCCTTTTTTTTTTTTTTGTTAAGAAAGAAAATCTCCCCAACTTTATAGCGTAATAAAATTGCTAAAATATTGTATTTGATTATATGTACGAAATATCCTTAGATCCTGTAATGTCATGGCGTTGACCTGTAAAGTTTGGGAGAGAACTTTTTCTTCTATCTCGTTTCTGTTTTTTTTTTTCTTTTCATGTGTTGTTGTTCAAATGCTGCAGACACAACAAATACTCGTATGTAGAAAGGACTCACCTTTCACATACATACATGCACAGAAATTCAATAGAACTTACATTCACATGCAGACACATTGAGAGGAGAAACTTATACAACGCCCGCATAATTCTTGCGTCAAAGGACACGTGCTGGTCTAGAAGTAATGGTTAGGTTAGTATGTTGTCCTCATAGTATAAACTAAACAGGACAACACACATTCGTAGACATACTACTACGAGGAAGTTACCATGGTAACACCCTAATTTATTTTCACCAAATAACATGAAATTTCAACAACGAATATGTTCATTCTAGGTTTATTACTATATTTTGCTTCTATTTGCTTTGTTTAGCTGCTGGTTGCCTTTACTCTGTTAGATGGTTAAACATTTGTAGCTTTAATTTATCGATGTTCGAATGCGTTTGTCAGTTCTTACCTATATCCATGGATACTCACTCATACATGCGTACAATATTTGAAGGTGTATTTTGTACATTTAGATTAATAACTCCTCATAGGAAATAGCAAGTAAACGAAGGACTAAAAGCATACACATGTGTTCTAATCATTTGGGTCACCTTTGCTTTGCTTTGCTTGGCTTTGAACAATTCAATGGGGTCAATAGGATACACGAAACTTCTGAGAGGGAATGAGAAAGAAAAAAGGGTCATTTCAACATATAATTTAGGCGTGAAAATAACATACTAATGGAACTCCAAGGGTGGAGAAAGCTATAAGATGTGTAATTTGATTTAGCAAAATGGCAGCGTGTTAGAGAATTGACTGAGTGTTCATGGCAACAGGATATAGACAAGAAGGAATTTATTTATATTATTATAACATATAAACAAAGAAAGGAATAAAGAAATAAAGGAAGAAAAATGGAAAAAGCAAATGTTGCACACTGCATGCACACTGCATGGTTTGAGGATGTTCTTGATGTACAGTTGCACATTAATAAGGATACATAAAAATGGTTTGTCTTTGTAAGCTATTTTTTCTCAGATTGAATGCGATTTGAATATGGCAAACAAAGCTTTCTCTACTTTCTTTGGATAATATAAATCCAAAACGATTTTTCATCTTTGTTTTCTTTCTATTATTCCTTCTTCATTTTTTCTTTTTTTTTATTATTTTGAATTGTACTAAGTATTCTACGATTTGTATGCATAAGAGCAAAAGCTAAATTGCAATTTTTTGCGGTCAATCTTTGGATGCAGTTGGTGGCTGCCACATGCCACATGCCACATTTGCGCATACGAGACAACAAAGAATAGTACAAAAACTAACTACAAATTTATCATGCTGAAGTGCAAACGAAACTTTTTCCCTTTACAAAAATATACACAAAAAAAAAAAAAAGAAAAGAAAAATGGAAAAATTCTAAAGAGTAAAGCTCAAACAATAACAAGAATAACAATACTAGTAAGATGACTCAAGGAAAAAGTAAAGAAAGTGCTTTTCAAATTGGCTGGCAACGCTTAATTTTACGCCAAAAATCCTTTTTGACATGCAATAAATGTTGCATGTGTTGCAATAAAATGATGATGGCAACATGATAGAAAACTAAAGTAAAGTAAAGTAAAGTTGGCTTTTTGCTTGGTTAAGTTGGGTTGGGTTAAAGTGAAGAAGCAATGCAGGCCCTTCTTCACCAGATTGCTTATGTAGAACTAAGAACAATATAAGAAAAACTTTAACGCGTAGAGCTCACAAGCCAAAGAACAAAAGTTTAAATTGCAAAGAACAGCAAAAACAAAGGAACTCAACAAAGGAACAAAATATTGTATGTGCGTAACCAAAAAGAGAAAACATTGCCAAGGATATGTAAGTAAGTCTTAGTGTATATATTATTGTATTGTATATATGGTACAAACATATGTATATGTATAATGAATACTGTAGTGTAGTGCGTAGAACTTTGTGTGATTACTTACTTGTGTGTGTGTGTGCAAAATTTTATGCTAATATTTTGCCAAGTTGAATATGCCTGAAGCACTTTAAATGGTGTTGCCTCATAATAACAACAATAATAATAATAACTAAAAGCAAATTACTCTGAACTACAGAGAATAAGAGAATAAGACAAGCAAAGAGATTTTTAAAAATTATGAGATAAAAAAGTATTTAAAGGGGAAAAATGATAGAAAGGATTTGTTATGTTTTTAGATTATTTCTTTTTCTTCCATTCCTTTAAAAGTCATAAAAGTTTATAGAATTTTCAAAAGTAAAAAAGAAACACTTGTTAGTTAATTAAGAAAGATATTTCTTTTTTTTTTCTTTGAAGAATTAAATTATTTATCAACTTTCATTGCAGACCAGGACTTCAAAATCACATGAAGTGATGTAATCTGAGTTTAAATGGAGATCAGTCAGTTTCCTGAAGTATTTTATTCTATTTTAATGAAGTAAATCTAAAAATAATCCATTTGAATTTCTGAAAAAAAATTAACTAAAATATAAACTTAACCCATTCGCGGCCATTGTACCTGCTTGGGTACAAGAAATTGATCATTTTCGTGTAAGTGTATTTCCATGCAGAAACAATATTTTCAGAATTTTATTACTCAGTTTGATTATGCACAATGTGTTAAATGTAAACATGTAGGCAAAGTAGAGATAACGAATAATTGTATTCAGAATTTTGCTTTATTCTAATACCTTTGTGATCAATTTTCGTATTGTATTTTGAGTACATCATTGTGATTTTGACTGCATTTGAAGTATATCGATCGCGAAAATAAAAGCCGTTCATTTGATTTACATAATAAAATACATATACTTTTTTAATTTGAAAGAGTTTAATGGAAAAATAATTTTTTGATAACACTTGGTGAGTTCAAAATGTAGTACTCGCTTGAGTACAACGGCTAAAAACGTATACTTCTTTCCATAGAATTCTTGCATTGAAATGGCATATCAAGGCATCAAACCATCAACATTTTATGGCTGAAGGTTTAAAAATGAAGCCAGTGCTTTGGACTTTGTGGAGACATCATCAAATCACGGCTCTTTTGTTATAACGTATATTCCACCAGATCCAGATATTAATACAGATGAGGAAGAAGGTGATGCTGATGACATTTGCTTAAACACTTTGCTTTTACTTTGAACAAAAAAATGTCCTCTAAAATCAAAGTCAGAGTTTAAAAAGGAAAAAAGAGGATTTTATGACCACAGATACGATACTACCAGTAACATACTTTTGCTGAAGTGGAACGGCAACAGTGCTGTAATCGTGGGTTCAAAGTTTTAGGGTATTGAGCCAATGCACTGTGTCAATTGATGGTGTTCGGTCAGCAAGGCAAAAATAAATGTCAAACAGCCAAAATTAATAGCAGAATATAATATGGGAATGGGAGGTGTTGATCTGCACGATCAAGCAGTAAATGTTTGCAGAATAGAATTCCGTGGTAAAAAGTGGTGGTGGCCGCTTTTCACTGCAATGACAAATTCAACAATGCATGAAAGTTATATAAAGCAGCAAATAGTTCCAACATTGACTTACTGGAGTTTCATCGCACCATTGTGCGTCATTACTTACGAAATTACACACAGAATACGGTGCCATCAAAGTGCTCAGCAATTTCTAGCTTAGCTTTTTCGGCTGGAAACCATTTTCCGAAAAGGATTCAAAACCCTCTACGCTGTCGTCAATGTCATTCCCGAATTAGATGCGAACAATGTGATAAAGCACTGTGCGTAGGAAAGGAGTGTTTTAAAATTTTTCATACTACAAAAAAATAAAAATTTGTACTCGCTAGGGTACAGGTTGAAAAACCCACTAAAAGAATGTTTTGTTTTTATTGTTTATATTTTTTAAATTGTTTATATTATTTTCAATGAAATGAAATAAAAAAACTTTATGATTTTTGGCTTTAAAGGGTCTTGGATTTTAATGGGTTAACTAACTCTTCATTTTGAACCGATTAAGACGTCTTACTCTGCTCCGCATGGGAATTTACGAAACATTAAAACTCCACCATGAAGTACAAAAAGTGCATGAGATTCCATGAGAACTAGAATTAGAACTTATTCACATACCCAACAGATAGACAAATATAAAGAATATACTTGATTCGGTAGCTCTTAGAAGTTTCGTTTATCCTTGCAATTTTTCAAAAATGTTAAACTTCATCTTTTTTTTTTCTGCCATATTTCATCATCATATATTTCTATCCATCAAATTCTCATTTATTTTATGAACTGCAACTGCAACTGGAACTGGAATATAAGGAAAAGAACAACTCTCATCAAGCTTTGTGCTCTTTCTTATCTATCAAAAGTATCTGTTTAATAACACTAAAAATAAAGTGCACTTTATGGTTTGATGCCACTAAACAAAACTATACCACAATGCACACTCACCACATTTAGACACACATGCACCAATACCTCAACTTTCACATAGATACACACGCACACACTTAGACATATGTTCAACTTCATTCTTATGCACAAAATTATCGTATACAACCAGAAGGAAAGTATCTAAACTCTTACTAAGTATGTATGTATGTACATATGGTGAAGACCTCAATGATTCTTCTTGCCTTAACGCGCACACACACATATACATACATACATACATAGTCAACATGAGAAAATGCACACGCATGTTGAATGTGTACCTTAATTTGCTGCTGGATGGAAAACCATCTGAAAAACCATTGCTGTAGAAGCCGCTTAAGCATCGCCATGATTAATCTCAACACTTTTCGACCCATTAATTTCACAACCACTCACACATACACACACACCCAGACTACACAAAGCCATACATACACACACATTTTGTTTACTGCCTTTCTTTTTTTGCAATTTTTTTTTTCCCCCTTTCTCTTCTAGTGGGGCAAGACTGTGAGACTGTGGACTGTGCCAAAGGATAAATAAAGCTCCCCCTTAGTAATGTGTGATTATGTAAAAAGAAAGAGGCAGGTGGTAGCCATCATCGTTGATGTTTATACTGCGCTTATTCTTATATGCGTGAAGTACTTACGAATGAATGTATCTGGAAGCTAAGCTAGCAAGCTTGATGAGCCAGAGTCTGTCTTTTAGTTAGTGAATAAGTGAGTCTGTGAGTGAGTGAGTGAGTGAGTGACTGGTTGAATGAGTACACACACTAATGTGTGACACTCAACTGTTGTAATGATTATGACGAGACGATGACAATAGCTTGGGATTGGGGTGCGAACGATGGAGTTTATTCAGGGTGTCTATATTTACTATGTGTCTTTTTTTTTTGGGAGTTTTTTAAAAGCATCCCTCCTCTTTTTTCCTTTTCTTTTTTTTTGGGCGCAAAATGCACAATTCAGATTCTACTTAATTTTTTTTTTTTTTTTCTGTTATACCTTTTGAGATTAACAGGGTGGCTTAAAGCCGTTACCTGTGTTCGAATGCGATTCGGTAGATAGGTAAGTGTGAAGCATGGCGATGATGGGATTGTGGTCCTTTTCAGCTCTGTCACATGTTTGTTGGACGACAAAAAGTCTTGTTTATGAGCGGCTTTAAAAGGGGGCGCAACATACGACAGTGATTTTCGTTTTATTTTCGACTTTAAGTGCTCTCCACGGTATGCTCAGCAAAAAAATAAAGTTAGTCGTCGTCGGCTCAGCTTAAATTAGAGGTTAGTGTTTGCCATTTTGTTTGTTTACTTATGCGCAGTTTACAAAAAGGTACATTTTTATATAATATGGCAAAACAAAAAAAAGAAACTTAAAGTGGCATGGACAGACTATTATAGGTGAGAAATTCTGGAGTAAAAGGTTGAACACAGGGGAAAGAAGGACAGAAAGCAAAAAGGCTAATCAAAAGAAATTGAGCGATAGAAAATAATTTTACCTATGATCATATTGGATTACTTTTCTTTATTAAGACTATTTTTCATCTATTCTTATTCCATCACTTTTAATCACTCAGTTGAAATGTGCAGTTGGGCAAGTGATATATTATGTAGGTGGTATGTATGTATGTGCGATAAACTGTATGATCTATAAGACCAGAGTATATATTAAGCACTTCAGGGGAAACACTTCTAGCTAACCAACAGAAGACTTGAATCTTTTTCATAAGCCATCTTGAACCAATTTCACCACTTTTTAAATCATAAACTTTAAACAATAATACTCTTCATATTATAATAATTCATATTTTTCTAAACCATTCCTTTATCCCCTTCATCTACAAAGAATTTTTCTTCTTTCTTTTTAAACTTAAATAGCAAAAAAAAAACCCTTACATTTTTGTTTTTTTTTTTTTTGTGTCACCCGTTTTATTTATCCTTCATAACATCGATAAAAATCACTGTCATCGTTAAGTAAACTATGTCTTCTTAAAGACATAATAATAGCACAGCTCATTTAGATCTGGATCACTTAAGCAACCGGTTAACATTCTTTGAATATATTGTACTACAATGCATTCATTCTATATACTTAGTAGAATAGTCAACCCTTATCACCATCATCATCATCGTCGTCAGCCGCCACAAAGTATGCCACATACAAATCATCAGTAACTTATCTGAAACCCATTTTTGTTCTCCAAACAAAGTATAAAGTGAAATATTTAAAATGAATGCGTCCTTTTTTTTTTTTTTTTCATTTTCACCTTTTGCATCATCATCATCATCATCATGAACATCATCAACGTCGTCGTCTGCTTATGCTCGCCTTTTCCTATTGGAATAACTTGGAAAATGAGCTCAAAGCCTACTTAATGTAGAGGCATCTAATTTCTATAGGCATTCAGTATTCAGTAAGTTTGAAATGGAATGTGGAATGGTGTTAAATCTAGGATAGTAAGGAAACTGTGCTCTATTCAAAGTAGCACAAAGGACAACATAGTAGCTTAGACATGAATAAAATGTTTGCAGGACACAATTTTACTATGTACTAAAAACACCTGGCTAAATGAGACTTTAATCTGAGCAGTAGGAAATTTTACATTGGGTACAGTTTGTTTGCAAACTGAAGCCTAAAATACCAGAAAACCAGACCAAACTATGTAATTAGAAGAAAAAAAAACAAGGAACATTTTTGCAGTAATATGAAAACTTTAAAACTCATTTTAAAGGAGTACGAGTATGTAGTACTACTTATGCTGATAGATAGATACATTCGTACTTAAAATATTTGTAGTACTTTGAATGGATTCATGTCTATGGTAACTTTGGCTTTCAGTCTTAGTTTCTAAACGAGGCTACGTAATGAGAGTAACAACAACGTAAATTAGTGGAAAGTTCTGACAAATGAGTGCATCTCGAGAGTAATGCGTTACATCATCATCATCATCATCATCATCATCATTATACAAATCCACATCATCAGTATCTGTAGCTGCAGAAATGAGAAACTGGTAGAATTAGTTGTTATAGTGGTTATAGTGATGGGTTGCAATAATGTTTTCTAACCGCTTTAACCACAACTGTCAAGGCACTAACCACATTCAGTCAGTACCAGCAGCATATTATGTCTAAGTTTAAATGTTCTTTCTTCTCCATTGCAGCAAAATTGTGATGTGAAGTCAGTCAACAAAGAGGTAGACAATCTGACATAAATACAGATAGATATAGAAACTTCTTCAGTATAGAGACAGAGAGAGAGAGACACAAAAGGAACTTACCAACAAATTATAGAGAGAGCATACACTTAATGAACGAATCTTACCTCACTTGGCTGGTTTCTCCTTCTACCGCCTGGGGCTGAGCCTGGAGTTGGTACAGATTGGTTCGAGGTCAATATGAAGCTGACAACTTGATTTCAACATTACAAATTGTTATTGACTTGACAACCGATGTCAACTCGGTGTCCGAATGCCTGATGGCTATGAACATAAGATTACGGCAAATACAAAAAAAAAACATAATGGAAAAATGAAAAGAAATTGAGGAAGATTACAAGGATGTACAGTATGCTATGTGTGTGTGTGTGTGTGTGTACATTTTCTTAAATTTTCCTTTTTGGATTTTTCTCTTTTTGCTTCATTATTTTCGACAAAATAGCAGGATATTGCCTAACATCATCATCATCATCATCATCCTCATCATGATGATAATCAACATCATCTTCATTCACACATGTTAAGAAGGGCCCCACTGCCCAATTATTGCGTATTTTGAAACCATTTTTCAACATTTTAGTAACATTACTCAGTTCTCTAGGCCTCTAGGCTTTGATTTTTGTCTTCCTCTCTCTCTCTCTTTCCTTATTCTCATCATCATGAGCTACAATACTACTACTGTCACATGCCTACCATGAGTGAAAAATGATAAATAAAAGGTATCAGCGACATACGCCTACGGCACAACAGGCAACCAATGAAGCATTCATACACTACAGTCAAGTAGTCAGTTAGGCACATCGAGACAAAGAGACAGATAGACGGGCCCTTGGTTCAGTCAGTTGATAGGCACTCATCACGTTCTATACCCATAGACAGAACGATGATGATGATGCCTGTCTCACAATGTGTATATGACAGACAGTCTATCACTCATTCCTTAAATCTCTGTGCTTTTTCTCATTTACACTTGAGAAGCAACTCAAGTGGCGGTACTAGTACTCCACCTCTTACCATCATCATCATCATCATCGCCGTCATCATCATAAGATTATTCAAGCGGTTCGCATTGATTTATCTTTTTTTTTTTTTTGTTTTCTTTTATTTCTACTTTATCTATGATAGAATAGCAAAAACCAGTTAAAAGTGTTTATTGTAGGAGAATGTTAATTTAAAAAGGCGTGAAAGGGTTAGAAATTGTTTTGTATAGGATACAAAGTGTTTCGAATGTTGCTAACTGATTTCTGAACTTTATAAACTTTAGTCTTCAGATCAAATTGTGAATAGAATAACGTGTAGGTGTAAGTCATAGCTACAACATTCTATCTATGATTGAATGTCAGAAGATACGGCGCCAGACTGAGAGTCCTCTTTGCAAAACCTATAGGAATGAAATGAAAATAGTCCACATTCTTTGCGTCTACCCAGTGCATTTAATACTAAGCTTAATGACTTGGAAAATATAGACACTTCTGGTTTAGCCCTCTAATGAGTGCGTGTGTCAATCAACAAGTACTTAGCCTCACCGCCCGATTGTGCTCCTATTACTAAAGAGTGTTACCATTGTACACTACATTCTTTTATTAGCCTACTGTCAAAGTTTCAGTCAATTCCCTTCATTAGTTTTGTTTTGATAGCCTTTGGAAGCGAGCGTGTCGGTCAGTTTTACAAAAATGGAAAACGAGCAATACTGTTCGGTGATACGTCTCTGGTGTGTACCAGTGAATCCATGTTTCGTCGACGGTTACGAAACGACGCAAAACCTCCGCCGGATTGCGGATCTTTTGTAATAGCAGCGCCATCGGACAGTGAGGCTAAGTACTTGTTGATTGACCCTCGTACGAGACAGCGTGCCTCTAGAATCATATGTCATCACATTCTTAAGAACGCAATTTATGGATAATCTGACATTGATTCCAGTAACCATATTGCTTTTTCTTTTACACCTTCATATTTATTACAAATCTCCTATGCACAGATTCTGAAAATCATATTTCTTTCTTTTCACATTGTATCAATTAACTTTTTGTAAAATTATGGCTTCCTTTACCCAATAGAATAAGAATTTTCATCATCATTTATATTTCTTCCCTTCCTTCTTTTCTTTAATTAAGCTTCATATTTCAGACAAAAGCATATTCAGACTTGTATTTCCTATGTTCAGAACTACCTAACTCATCACTAGTACCTCATTCAAACATCCCTTCAAAGAATATGGGATCATCTGGTAAGCTTTAATTCAACACACAAGAACATAAAGCCACATATTATTAACAACTTTCCAAGCTTTGTTATTTTTTACATATCCTTTCCACTCTTATTACTCGTACTTCGTTCATAAATCGACAGCATCTTTTTATATGCATGCCGCATACAATTTTCAACAAATGTCAAACCAAAACTGTTCACTATTTTCATTTATTTCATGCCTCACCTACCTTCCATACTTTCCATACCTTTCCATCGTTCATCTCATGCCTCCTTCTTGCCTTGGTTGCCTTCCTTCTTCAGTCATTTGATAAAACCTGCTGCAACGCAAAACAGAAAACGAATCAACAACAACAATAATCCAACCCCAAGTTCCCCTCACGACCAAAAATTCATTCACGTACCACCCACAAAACGTGAGTTTTTCTTTCTTTACTTGAGTGTAGAACTCATAGAAACACAAATACAATTCCTCCTCATCCACTAAAGTTTCTCGATTTTCTGTTATTCTTATCGATTTTTTGTGTTTGGGCGCCAGAGTTTTCATTTGTTTTGGCAAATGCCAAAAACGAAATAGAAAGAAAGAATGAAAAACTTTCGTATCCACTATGAGAACATTGAATGACGCAAAGTATGTAGTATGTAGATGCAAAGATAGATTTTGCAGACAAATATCCAGACAAAGCAAAAGTTACATACACAATATATGGAGGCACAAAAAACGACATTCAGATTTTGAAATGTAAATCAACTTGAGCTTAAGTTTCAGTTTGAGTTTGTCTGTACAGCACAGTAAAATATACATAAATATTCGTAATTCTGGAAATTTAGCTTTCGGAAACGTGTCTGTACTTCAACTATAATAAGAAGGAGAAAGATCTCTTAACATTTAATGAAGGAAACATTTCCTGATATCTATGTATATTTGTACTTAGGTATATATTTTTGATAACGTGCTTCATCACTTTACTGATGGGCAAAAAATATACCTGTGCCTTGTCTTATAACACGTAATTCGTAAATATTTTGTGAGAAATTGTTATTCTAGTTAGTAATGACATCAACAATTGATACTGACTGCCTGACTGACTGACTGACATCAACTTCAACTTCGACAAGTGTTTTGCTCTTAAATTTTTGATAACTGTCAGTTTTCTGTATAGCTGACATTTTGTTTATTTGGCATCAAGTATTATTATTGTTTATTTGGACTTTAACGTTTTTTTTTTTTTTGTTTTTCGATTTAATTTTTTTTTTTTTTTGTCTTTTTTCTTTTCCAGTTTTGCTGTTGTGTTGTTTTTAAGCGCACTTAAGCTAAAAAGATAAATCTGTCTGATCGGATTTGCTAAAATGTATCTTATTTTGTTAGCTAGTAGTTGAATAACTACAGAACTCACTCACTCACTCACTCACTCACTCACTGACTGTCTAACTGATGAACTGCCTGCATGAATGTTTGCTTGGCTCTCCTATCACATTGAATTTATTTTTATGTATTTGTTTGTATTCCTCGTATATCTCGATATATCTAAGTGAAGTACAAGTATTTTTGGAATGCTATAATTGGGCTATTATGCCAGGAAGATGAGATTATCTTTTCTTTTACCAACAATATAATGATTTCATATCATCGCCTATGATGATGAAAGTTTGGTAAGTAAGAAGGCTCACAACAATAATGTTTAGAAAAAAAAAAGTTTCATATTATTTCATAATGCAAAATGATTGACTTACTTAGATTTATAAAGTGGATTTAACGTAGATGGAATTATAAAGAGCAAATCTCCAACTTGATACTAAACTGAAATGATTGGTCATATTTTTTTTTATAAATCTTTTACAAAAAAATACAATAATAATATTTCTATGTCAGTCATGTTACAATAAAAGTAGTAAGTAGGAGTTCTACCGTTGCCTCAAAGTTCTAAACAATTCTTTTCTTTTGTTTTGAATGACATACGTGCTCTTGCCAGAAATGACAAAAATCATAGGGTTTATAACATATCAATCATCTTGGGAATGTAGTCGGAACCTAACTTAATATTTGCAATGTGCAATAAGTGATGTGTTAGAAATTGTATTGTCATATAATAAAACTAGGAGCAGAAACATATAACCTCATACAATATTTTGCAGAAAAATAGGGAGAGATTTTAAATTATTAATCTCTATGTTAGATTTTTTAGAAAGTTAGAAAAGGTTAAAGAGGCCCTGACCTGATTATTCCGATCCTGGTTAGAAGCCTAAAACTCTTGTTCAGAGATTTCAGATTATTATAGTTTAGAGCATTTATAATATTAAGTATAAACTTAAATGATAATTGAAGGAGTTAGAAAACTTAATAAACTCAACGCGACTCATTTTGTATTTCTCAGTTTTCCCCTTCTTCTAATTTAATCATATCTAATTTTACTATATCCTAATAAAGTAAAATGTGTCACACACGCCATTTGCCATTATTTCATTTTCTAAAACTAAACTTTTACACAAATCAAAGTCAAAGACACGCACTCCTCCTTTCTTTCTCTCTCTTTCTTTCGTGTCAAAACAGCACACATTCCTTATAAACATACTTATGTAATATATTATTAGACACGTTGCACACAAAGTAGCAAATAATAAAGTATCTACAAGATATGGCATGGCATCGTACAAAAAACAAGAAACAAAACAAAAATCATATATTTATGATTATAATTACATTTACACCTTGCATACATGCATATTACAAATTTTATGCATAACGCGCTCATCATAACGACAAAGTCAACGTCAAAGTCATAAAAATATATGTGTATATCTTATAGATACAACATACAAATATATACATATATTTTACTTACTTATCGAGCAAAGTAGACGACAACAAGAACTAATAAAAAATAATAAAAAATAAAAAAAATAAGTCATAAAGAAAAGAAGCAAAGCAAAGAAAGAGCAAATTATGCTCAATGCATAAAATTAAATTAACACGAAGTCAGTTCAGTGCAGCTTCAGATACAAATAAAGAAGATACAAAATACTTTTCTACAGAAATATTCGTCGCATGTGTTTTCTGCTTGTCAAGACAAGAAAAAGAAACAGTAGCAGGTAGGAAAATAATTTATGACAATTATTTTGACATTCTACTGATGATAATGACAACGACGACGACGATGACGATGACAACAAGTTTCACATTTTGTTTCTACTACCTGCGAATATTAAAACTGAAGGAAAGCAAACCAAGTTATATTGTACTAATATACATATACTACAATCTACAATAGTTACAATGTAGTATCAAGAATCTAGCATATTGCATGCAGTTGTGAAAAATGACAATAATGTGCACATATAAACGATAAGTATCTTAAGCATATTTAAGCACTTAAGATTAGCAGAAACCAAACTAAACAAATATTGTAGAAGTGAGCGCCGAAACGTTCCTCTCTACCATTATCTGAGCAAACAAATTGTAAAAGGACTATTATAGCTAGTAAAATAATAAAAGCAAAAGTAATGTCTCTACAGAGACAGAAAAAAAAGGGCACAAAAGGACGACTTCACTCGACAGGTAGGTAACAAATGCACGAATGAATATTGAACAAAAGCAGGAAACAACTGAGCAAATACTCGCATCTTAAAAATGCACGAAGGCAAACCAAGTTAAATCGAATTAAGCAAGTTGATGGTTGGTGCCCCTTAATTTTTAACAGCAGCAGCAGCAGCAGGTGTGCATCACAATAATATTGTATAGTATACAATAAATGCGAACAAAGCAAATCACAAACACAAAGTTGCTTGGGATCGGGATCACGATCACAAAAGACAACAGACAACAGAAAACAGGCAGATTGAAATATACTGTAATTCATTCCCCTTCAGGTTCTTCGATCTGTGAGTTGTGAGTTGTGAGTGAAGCTTCCACCAAAAATTTGCACCTGCCACTTGGTCACTGAGGCATATCGAACTGTTAAATCAAAGAAAAGAGAATCAAATAAACCAAAAAAAGAAAAAAATTTATGTAATTCGATCAGTTCATGAGGTGAAGAGTTTCAGATCAGATGCAACAACATATGCGTGGTTTTTTTAAAAACGGTTGTCGGTTGTCGGTTTTCAGGAACAAAGTCGACGTCTTCATGGGACGGACAGACAATTAAAGGCGCTGTTATTAATATTGTGGTCAGACAAGTTTTTATTCTTTGGCCTTAGCCTCGGTTAAGAAAATTCCCAAACAGCTTGAAATTGCAGATTCACCAAAAGGCAGCTTTTTCTTGAATTTTAAAATTTCAACAGTTTGGTTTTTGTTTTGAATTTTTTTTTTTGTTTTTTGATATTTTATTGTTAACCCAAAAATAAATTTGAGTAGTTTCAGCTTTTGCCTTAAACCGCGAAAGGTGTTCTTCATTTCTTTCTTTTAGCTTTATTCATTGCCTGCAAGTAGTATCCTTTATTTTTGAAATGGTATAAATTTAATTTCGTGTGCCTTAATTTGGTATTAGCTTGTACAGTTTTAATGACTTTCCATTTTTTTTTTTTTTTTTGCACATTTTAATGGGTTTTTATCATGTAAAATTAAAGACAGCTGTTAGATTTTTATTGTTGTAGTAAGCAGTATTGATTCATCATCACGGAAGTTGTTGAAAGGCTTAATTATATAAGATGAACTTATGAAATGAACTGTTAAAAACTTACTTTGATATTGATGTAAAGCAATCTGAAAAGAAATTGAAACAAATTCATAATTTAAATTAATTATATGAAACAGTTTACAGTTTTTATGATAATTAAAAATCCAATGTTCGAATGAAAAATTATTGTTTATTAAAAAATAGATAAAATTCAATTGAAAAATCTTTTAATCATTTATATAATTATTTTGATTTAAAGGAAGTTATTTATGTCTTCTTCTTTTTATTTCCAATAAGTCTGTCAAAGACAACAGTAGGCCAATTTGAATTAAGAAAATATAATATCAAATATTATTACTTTTGTTGGGTATCCTTGGGAGTCTTCGAACAAACTATCGTCCGGGAAGCGGAACAGAAGAGCCAGAGGGGGTTGCCTTTCCGAGCAACGCATGTGTCTCCTGTTGTCCGGCAGCCCAGTGGGAATAATCTTCGTAAACTTTTGCGGAGAAACTATAACGACTTGGTCCGAAAACGATACGAAAATGAATCATATCAATCGTTTAGTTTGAAGTAGCAAAAGTTTCGTTTACAACACTCGGAAAAGATATCATTAGCGAGCCTTTTTATGATGTCGCTTGCCGTCTCTCTTATTTATTATTTCTTATGTATCATATTGTATTTATGCTTGCAATGCATTAATGTTTTCGAACACATTTGCATTTGTTTTTCTTTGTACCACAAAACACTCTTTTCTGAGCCCGTTTGCGATATTTTTGGCAAATGTTCACTCAACTTTCGCTGCTTGTTCAAATAGGAGGTTGTTTGCCAATTAATTAGATTGGTCCTCCCTGATCGTTGGAATCTTCAAATCTCAGTAAGCAGATATTTTATACTTAATACTAAAAATTGATTTGAATATAAACAAATTTATTCTTGCATAAGGAAAATAATGCTGAGTATGTAAATTTCGCCTTTATTCAATTAATATTTTAAATGTTAATTAACTATTCCCTTACAAACCCTTTACAAAAAAAATCATTCATTACTCTTTCCAATTGATTATATTGTAGTAAGGTTTTGTTTATCCCAACCAATTAAACAGATTATTTTCAATAGCGTCATTTTGTGCGCATAATTACGAACATTAAAAATAATTAGCAATCATTAAACATTAATCAGCAATATTCTGTCTCAACAACAACAACAACAACAAATAATTAATAAAAAAAAAAGAAAAAGTAATTAAAACTTTAGCTCAACAAGAACAACATTCAACATCAACAATAATAACGAGAACTCATACCACTCACACGAAGAAATCATTAAAGCATGCGAAAGTGTAACAAAACTTGCTCATTTTTACACAATAATGCCAAGGATCATAATAAAATGGCAACAACAAACATCATCACACCCACCACCACTACCAACTCTATTAGAACTACCACCACTCTACAAGGAGTAAGGAGTAAGAGAGGACCGACCCACAATGTAATAAAGTATGCTATCAATATATTTTGTTATTTTTCATCATATTTATTATATTTTATACGCAGCGACATAAAAGTCACCTAATCGATTTTTGATTTCCTATTGACGATGACGACGGTTATGATGATGATGATGACGATGACGATGACAATAACTTTCTTGACTGACATCAGATGGAGGGCAAAAGCACCAGGTTGGTTGTTTATTGTTTATGCGACAATATGCGACACAAACAATAATG
Organism: Amiota minor; assembly: GCA_037043295.1. Lineage (NCBI taxonomy): Eukaryota > Metazoa > Arthropoda > Insecta > Diptera > Drosophilidae > Amiota > Amiota minor. Next base: position 91,704 of record JBAMAW010001495.1, on the reverse strand, counting down.
ACGATTATTCATAAAATTTTTACCTAGAATTTCTTCTGACTGCCTGGCTGAAATTCTTAGTATTTCAATCAAAATGTTGGAAAATAATGAAAATATTTATTAAATTCAGTTAGTTAGTCAGTTTGGGGCACCTTTATTTCAATGAAAAGAAACCAAAAAACTAGGTAATTTCTGTTGTTTATATTGTTGGCCCCTTTTTAACATAAATGACATTTTGTATTTATGATTTTTCACTACTTTCATTTGCATATTTTCCACGAAATCTACATACTATAAGATTACTAGAAATTTTTGGTTATTAAAATTATAAATAAAAGTTTCATATTTCATGGTAATGAAGACTTGAACTTGATATGTTTAAAAAATTGTATTGTATATTGCCAATATGTACTAATAAGGGTGAAGTACAAAGTTGTTTATTCCATTAAGGGTAACTTTTGCTCTTAATAAGTAGAAGGCACCATTTGTGTAAGGAATAAGTTATACATAACATTGTTTTACTGATGATGGTATATCGATTGGATTGGATTGGATCGTATTCAATTAATGATTGCGGCAGCATATAATGATTTTGGTATTTGTTTGGTATACTATTCATTGTTGAAGATAGTAATGGCATAGTTGCAATCGATAAGCTTACGTTAATTCATGGATTTGTTACGGTTACGCTAAATACTCATTATCTAACTTGAATTATGCAAGTTTTGTAGTACCATACTTAGTTAATGTTGATTGTTGGTGGCAATGCCCTAAAGGCTTAATCTATTCTCCTCCTCCTCTCTCTCTATCACTCTATCTCTCTCTATCTCTATCTATCTTTATATACATTTAGACATAATGTACTTGTAATATCAGTCTATGTTGTCTTTCGCCTATATGCATACATGAATGGCATTAATACTTGACATAAAATAGCTTAAATTCCAAACAAAACTAATTAAGTTGCATACACAATGGCTCAGCTCTGTGGCAAGATTCGCTTTACTTTCGACCTCTCTGTACCTCCTCTGGCATAATATCTCATCATCATGTTACATAAATTCTTAAGTATTTGACTATGGTGTATGGTGTATTTAGTGCAGAAAAACCATAGAATAGAATATAGCAAGGCGGGACTCTCATTATCATCATCAGCAAAGTCTGTAGCAGGCAACTCTAATTGTTTGTACTTCGTTATTTCAATTATTTAGTTCGGGCAATTGTTAGTTAAACTTTAACCCAAAAACCCAAGGTTGAAGGTAGAAATTTATCTAAACCATTATCACTAAAGACTTGTTGGAGGAACATCAAAATAAAATATTAAAATATTTTAAAAGTACAAAAGATGAAAACAGAAAAGTCCTTGGAAACTTACATAGAACAAATTTCAGTTCATTTCAAAATTTTAGGTCATCTGATTCTGATTTGGACAGCTTAAAATGAAAATGCAATTCTACACACAAAATATTGTAGTAAGCATTCTCATTGTTATGGGTTTGTTAGAATTTTTGGACATTTACCTGATGGAAAAATATATGTAAAGTTATTCAAATTTTGGGATTTCATCTGAAGGTATTTCAATACAAATTGAAAGTAATTTGAGAAAGTTGATGACAGTAGATTATTTTCTGATATAGACCTTAATTATGTGTCTCATTTTGGTTTTAAAATGTCTTAGATTTAATAAAGGTTTAAGGTCTAGACAAACCTCAATTACATGATAATCCAGGAAAGTGGAAAATGGACAATAGTAAATCCTGTTAGTTCATGAGGAAAAAAATAATCATCTTCATATTGAATATCAATCAATGTATCTTATGAACTCTTTACTGTGATCACCATCAGTCGCCTGCGTTGTATATTTTTGGACCAACTGAGCTCTTTTGCATTTTAGCAGGGCCGCGAATTAAAGGCGGCTATCTGATCTAGACTTTGTAAATCTTTTCTGTTCTTATGTATTTTGCTTATTACAGTATTAATATTCATTATTTTATTTTGTCTAATCTAATATTGTTAATATGTAATCATTTTACTTTGTTTGAAATTGCAGCTAAATAAAACAGATTCCTTTCTCTTTACAGTATTTTAAGTTTAAAATCATTTATGATCTTAAGTCTACTTTTACCTTTAGTCAAGCTGAAAAGACTTCAATAGAGTATTATTTCTTTCTTTTTATTTTAAATTATTTCAGGAAGATTTGTCTTCTTATATAATACAATATTTATTTTTCTTCTTATTGTTTGTTTATTTTGTTGGCAATTTTAAATGTACCCTTTGTCTTTTACTGAACTCTTTCTGTCATCCTTATCGATCATGGGCAGTTTTACTTTAATCCTTCATCCATTTTATAGAATCTTTATAGTGTAGCAAACCAATTTGTTGTATGGTTAAACAATCCAACTACCAATTTAATTTTAACCTTTTACTTTTTACATTATATATTTTGCAAACATTGTATACTTTTCTCACATATTTCGATCTTAAAAAGTATCAACAGAATAAGCGAAAAATTCAAAAAAAAAAATTAATGAAATAAGAAGTTAAAATAATTAATTTTAACAGAAAAAATAAACATGGAATGCATGCAAATAAGTCAAGCATGAGTCGCCTTTTAAATGCATACTTACATATTTATATGAGGCAAACAGATGCAGATACACTGCGCTGATACATACAGATACAGATATAGATACAGATAAGTAGTTGAAGCTGATTACAGAGAACGCAAGTTAATTTGCATTATTGCGAGTATTATTATTATTGTTGTTGCACTTTGCCTTCTTCAGCTTTTTAAATAAATTAATGCGTTTCAAAAGTCAAACAGGGCGTAAAGGACACAAAGAGGCGCCTACTTAACAATATAAAAAGATACATTAAATGCAGACAAGCCAGTAAGATACATCAAAATGAGATATAATATATGTATTCCTATACAATAGCAATGGTGGTGGTTAAGAGTTATTAAATTTTTGCGGTTACCATACTCAAAAATTGCCTACTTTTCAACTCATTTACCTACTTTTCTTCTCAATTGCCTACTTTTCTTCGTCATTTAGCCTGCTTGAATCCTCCACCTCTTCATCAACGTCATCATCCATCTTCACATCATTTTTTTTTTTTTCTTAATTCATTAACATAATAATTTTTGTGGTACTACTCTCAGACATCCCAACAACAAGTCAGTCAGTTCACAACCTACTAGCAACTTCTCATTCATTTTGCCTTGTACCCCCATCCATCTTCCTTTTGGCCAACTTTTCTTCGTCTTCCTCTTCCTCTACCTTCATCTTCATCTCTTTTCCATGATCTCACGCGTTTATTATGCAAATGAAAATAATTCCATTTCGTATGTTTTTTTTATTTGCTGCGTAAATGCCCCCTTAAGCTTCCTTCACCAAGCACTTTTTGCCTCATTTTAAGTATCATCATATATGGGGTCTTGAGTCTTGAATCGTTCTCCATACATTTTCCCCCCTTAACTTTATCTTGGATTTTTCTTTTCAAACTTCTTCTTCCTTTTTTGTTTTTCTGTGTTGTTGTGTTTTTGCGCTTGTATCATTGCGTGACTTCTGTGACTTTTATTTGGAATTTCTTTCATTTTCGGCATGTCATTGTCCTCGGTATGCAACTTACAACTTACAATTTATCTACATATTTCCTTAAAACCCATTTCTCATTCATTCCTTCGGTTTTTTCATTCACATCATCATGCTTCCTTCATTATATTGTATACCGTAAATTGTATCTACATATAGGTATAACGACTTAAGCTATATAAATGCTTGATGACGATAATTTCGTTAAAGTTTCACAATTTGCATATGACATCGCATATAACATGTTCATTCTTCAGACTTACTCTTCCCTTCTCTTTTCTTCTCTTCTCTTCTCTTCTCCATCTTTGATATGGTGTTAAACTCGGATTCTTGTCACTGAGAAATCATGTGTACGTATACCTATGTCTGGGTCTAGTGTAGGCTTGAATATGCGTAGGTGTTTCTTTCATAGAGCAACCAGCAGGAATAAAAATATTAACATTATGAAATACCGCACTATTTATTTCATTTTGTTTTATTATGACAAAAAGGTTACGGCTTCTTTTTCATATATGAAAAAGTTTGTTCTTTGACGTCGTGTTAACTGTTGACAAATTGAGTTTATGGTTTTTTTTTTTCTTTTTTTTGTTTAAATGCCAGTAAAATGTCATGAAAACATGATATAGGAACGTATAATAAATTGATAAATGTTTAGAATTTTATGAAAAGAAAAAAGCTGGAAAAATTACTAAAAATACAATAAGAGAGAAAAATATTACATATTTTTAAAGTAAAGATGGCACATTCAAAAGTAATATAGACCCCAAAACAAGTGAAAGATGCCTCTAAAAACTACCTTTGAGTTCTATGCCATACGATATAAACCATTCACAGAACCAAATTAACAACAAATTGGAAACAAAACAAAAATATTCCTTACATAATTGCAGAAAAATAAATATTTAAAACAATAAAGTGGCAAATGCCCTTAACATATTTTCACATTAAAAACTTTAAGTTTTTAAAATATGTTTACGGTGCTTAACCCTTCTTCACATACTCAAGCACATTTAATTATGAAAACAATTTCAATGGTTAAGTTTAATTGCTGCAGATAAAAATTTATATTTAAACCAGAATTCCAACAGGAAAAACAAAAAAAAAAACCAAATTATTTCATAAAATAAAATTGCAGTAAAAACCAAAAACTGTATTGTATTACTTATAAATATAACAACAAAAACAATATCAAAATAAAAGCAACAACATAAAAATCCATTCGCACATGACTACCCAAAAATGGATAAGAACATAAACAGGATAATAACAATAATAATGAGTCCAAGCAGCAGAAGCAACAAAGTTGCAATGATAGCAAAAAATGGGACAACAAAAAAAGGAAGACCAAAAAGTCAACGGAGGACCAGCTGCAGCAGTAAGCAATTTTAGCGACTTCATTTTCATTAACCTTCTCCTCTTTTGGTAACAAAATGTTGCACATGAGCACAGAAGCAGAAGAAGTACGTAGTACTAGCAATAACAGCAATGACAGCACAATAACCAGAAGACCATAAGAAGTCATGAGTGCTTAACAAAGAGATTAAAATGAAAATAATTTTTAAGAAATACATATTATAAAATTATCAGAGCAAAATATAAAAGCCAATTAAATTTGATATACAGTAATCAATTATAAGTATAAGATACTAAAATTAAAATGAAATAATGTAATGAGATACTTACCATACTACATTCTATTATAGTATTTTTATTAGGGTTCCGGACACAAAGGGTACCAAATGGAACCCTTTTGCAGAGACTTCAATGTCCATCCGTCCGTCCTCGGGTCATATCTCATAAACCGCAACAGCTAGAGAGTTGAATTTTCACAGAAGGTGTAGTTCTATCCGGGCATCAGCAACAAATACAAAAACTAAAATATTTTCGAAAGCTTAAAGGGGTCCCCATACAAGAAACATTTTGGTTTGTATGGCAGCTATACGTTCCAATAATCCCACGAGCTTGAAATTTAGATGGTTCAAGGCCTTACGTCGGAAACTTATATTGCCGAAATTTCAGTTTGATCGGATTGCTAGGAAGGGTACCTCCCATACAAACCCCCATTAAAAATCTGGTTTTATTTTGTTCTTTGTTCTATCGAACTGAAATTTAGAAACTATAAGTTTCTGATATAGGCGCGGTATATCTGTTGGAATCAACCAAATCGGCCAACTAGGAAGGGTACCTCCCATACAAACCCACCATTCAAATTCAGGTTCTTATTAAAAACCTTTTTTCTTTTTTGTTTTATCGAACTGAAATTTAGACACTATAAGTTTTTGACAAAGATGCTACACATCTATTGGAATCAGCCAAATCCGCCCCCTAAGAGGGGTACCTCCCATACAAACCCACCATTACAATTCAGGTTCTTGTAGAAACTCTTTTTTGTTTTTTGGACTATTGATCTGAAATTTTGTCACTATAAGTTACTGATATAGGCGTGGTATATTTTTTGGAATCAGTCAAATCAAACCTCAATGTGGTACAGAACACTCCGTGTACGAGTCTGACTCGCACTTGGCCTATTTTATTTTCTTTCTTTCGATTAATTTTCCTCTCTCTTCTTCCTTACTGCATCTTCATTTTAATGTTGACAAGATCATTGTTTGACTTATGAAGAATATGATGTGTGGACAGCAAATTCTCAAAGTTTCACGCAAAAAGGAATTAAAGTTTCAAGGAACTCATTTATGGTAGAAGTCGACCCTTACAGAACACATAACAAATTTCTTTCATTTGTTTTCATACAACTCGTGCAGTTGCTTTAAAAATAATAAAAAAAAGACCGACAACGAGCCAAAAAAAAAAAATAAAAATAAAAATCAACCACAATTACAACATTGGCATCAACACTGTGTATGACACTTCTTATTGTTTCATATTTAATAATGACAAAAACAATAGTCAGCTGGTACAGAAAAGACAACAATAACAAGACCAACAAAACGCAACACAACAACAGAATTTAACCACAGCAACAATAAAAACAAAATGTCTTTCTTGTTGAACATTTAAGCTGACTACAAAAAATAGTAGTATATAGTAGTAGCAATGAAGAAAGGCATAAAAAAGTAGTAGTAACTTAAAAATAAAAAAACAAAAAATAAATTTAAAAAAATACCGCAAATGCAGCGTTTAACCGCAATGTCACCACACATTGCCCAGTTTTGCTACAGTTTGAGGCCGAGGTCTTCTGTAGTACCACCTAACCCCCTACGTATGCGCCACGCTTCAAGAATTCCAACTCACACCTGCTACCGCAGTCATAGTTGCACTTGAACGAAGCAAACGGCCAACAAAACGAAATGTTGCAAGTAGCAAACCTCTAAATGACGCCAAAGGGCAAACTCAAGCAGGCAGGCAGGCAGGCAGGCAAAACAGGCAAGATGAACCAACAGACAGACATACACATGGAACTGGGCAGAAGAGTAGAGTGTGGGGAAAATAACAACAATACAGTTAGCAGAGTTAAGGCAAGTTAGTGAGTGAGTAAGTGAGTGAGTGTTGGCAAGTAGTTGTGCTACTACAATTGTTATTATTATTTAGTAAAGTGCTTTTTCGCTTACAAAAGTTAAGTGAATGAGTTGAAAATGGAAATGGAGGAGGAGTTGGATTTATATAAAGAATTAAAGGGAAGCGGATTGAGTAAGAACCCTAGAAGTGTAGTAAGAATGGAGTATACAAAATGGTACCTTGAAAGCTAAAGCTAAATGGATTTTTCTTTTTTTAAATTTTTTTGTTTGTTGTATCTCTTTGGTGTGGCTCACTGAAGAAGTGGTGGAGGTGTGTATGCACCCGCACCCAACTCTTCATTTCGTGTGCCACTCATTTTAGTTATTTTTGTTCAGTTAAGAGCAAAAAAAAATGGTAGTAACATCAAGGACCGAAAAAAAGGTGGAAAAAAGAGACACTCCCAAAAGCACTTCGCTTTGGCAAGACAAGCAAAGATGACTGTAAGACAGACAGACTTTAGAGGGGTTTTTCTCTGAAGGTTTGTAATGTTCAAAATCTGTTTATCAGCTCGACATGTGCGACACGCTCAAGTTATGTTCAACTTGAGCTTTTGATAAGAGTTTTTTGTAAAGAAGTAAACTTAAGGCGACAAAAGAGAGAAAATATTTATAAAGTTAAATGACAAATTATCATTGATTTAAATTTAATTTTTAAATAAATGTTTTTAGTAAATAGAATAAATTCTTTACATTTGGGCATTCATCATCCATTTTGGTTTGAAAAACCCCATTTACTGAAAAGTGATGAAGAAATTGTGTTTAAATTAAATTACTAAATATAGAAAGCATTTATTTTGGTTGATACTTTGAAATTTAAAGAAGATTTAAGATTTTCTTCGATACATTTTTATATAAAATTTAGTACAAATATTATTACAATTATCCACATGAAATGAAACCAATCAAAGTGTTTTGTTTTTATTAATCCCCTAAGTTCTCCTATAAACATAAGGATAATCTTATGTTTTGTGTATAAATAAATTCTAATCTTTGTAGCGAAACAAAGTGTAAAATCTGATTAGCATTTTATACCATTTAAACAATTCACACCCCAAAGGCAACAAAAACCAAAGACTCCAATAGAAAATACTTATATAAATGTTTTTTTTTATATACATTATATACATACATGTATTTCTCTATGTTTTTCTTTATTCTCTTCTTTTCAAATTACAATAACAAATCCCATATAGACAAGCAAAAGTAACAAGAACAGCAAACAAGCTAAACAAGTCGAACGAGTGAATGGGCGACAAAATCCCGGGAACAAATGTGCAACAAAGCGTACAATTGTAATTTAACTGCAGACTAGTTGGAGGACAACAACAAACAACAACAATAGAAACAACAACAAAAGTAAAACACTACAGAGAAATGTTATAGTGACAATGCAGGCAAGTGATGAGAAAAGAAAGGAGAGGATAGGAGAGGAGTGGAGTGGAGTGGAGAAACAACAAAAGATATGGCAACAATAATATTAGAGCCCCAAGTGTTTTAAGCGGCTTTTGCTAGCAATTGTCGCTGTTTTGGTTGCACGCTGGGTATATTGGAATTTGTACTTGTGTGTGTGTTTATGTGTGTTTCACAACAAATGACAAAAAGCAAATAAAATGCAGTAGCAACGGCAGCGGTAACGACTAACAATTCTACAAAAATGAAAACGAAAAAACCAAGAGGCGTACATAATCCACTTGCAGGCATAACTCACGCACACACATACATATACACACATATATAAATATGCATAAGCACACATGCATGCTTTCTATATATGTATGTGTATGCATATGTATATGTATAAATACACACTGAGTCTGCGAAACAGAGCATTAAACAGGAAGTTACACATACGCCCTGTTGTGCGAATAGAAAAAATCACACAAAAATAAAAACGAACTTACTTTTTTCCCGTTTACTGTGGCTACATTTTGTTGTTTGAGTTACATTGGTCTCCGTTTATTTGTATGTGATTTGATCTCTTGGATTCTACATAGCATAGACATATACAACATGGAGATATACATATGTGTGTGTGTGTGTGCTAACATGTATGATTGTGTTAGTTGACAAATGTCATGATTGTCAAACCAGAATCCAAATCCAAGTTTAGATTCAACATCAGAGACATGAGAAATGATGAGGCAGCGCGCACTATACCATTGCTTTTAGTCAGAGTTTCTAAACTATGCACCGCGGGGCAATTAACTTATAAGCTATGAGCGCCCATTGGTAGTTCCAGAGGTCTAAGCCATTAATGGTTTCCAGAGTCCACCCCAAAAAGTAAATTTTCTTATACACAATTTGTTCTCCTAACAAATCAAATGAAAAAATGGGCCAAGTGCGAGTCAGACTCGTACACGGGCGGTTCCGTACTAGATTGGGGTTTGGTTTAACTAATTACAAAAAAAAATATACCGCGCCTATATCAGAAACTTATAGTGTCCAAATTTCTGTTCAATAGTCCAAAAAATAAAGAAAGTTTTTCTATAAGAACCTGAATTTTAATGACGGGTTTGTATGGGGGGTACCCCTCCTAGGGGCCGATTTGGCTGATTCCAATAGACATGTAGCGTCTATATCAGAAACTTATAGTGTCTAAATTTCAGTTCGATAGAACAAAAAATAAAGAAAGTTTTTCTATAAGAACCGGAATTTTAACGATGGATTTGTATGGGAGGTACCCCTCCTAGGTCGCTGATTTGGTTGATTCCAACAGATATGTAGCGTCTATGTCAAAAACTTATAGTGTCTAAATTTCAGTTCGATAGAACTGAAAATAAAATAGTTTTTCTAATAAGGACCAGAATTTTAATGGGGATTTGTATGGGAGGTACCCTTCCTAGTAATCCGATCAAACTGAAATTTCGGCAATATGAGTTTCTGATATAAAGCCATCAGCCATCCAAATTTCAAACTCGTGGGATTACTGGATCGTATAGCTGTCATTCAAACCAAAATATTTCTTGTATGGGGACCCCTTTAAGCTTTCGAAAATATTTTAGTTTTTGTATTTGTTGCTGATGCTCGGATAGAACTACATATTCTGTGATTTCATTTCAACTGTCTAGCTATTGCGGTTTATGAGATATGACCCGGGAACGGACGGAAGGACGGATAACGAAGTCTCTGCATTAGAGTTCCTTTTGGTACGCTTTGCGTCAGGAACCCTAAAAAAACAATTCAATTCAAATTTGATCTAATCATGTCAGTTTTTGTTCTGTTAAATTTTCAGATCGCATGCCTCCATCCATGCTTGGCATCCAATTTTGTGGCAGTACAAAGTGGACTTTTTTCAATTGGAGCCGTTGCCTTATCAAATCATGTTTCTGTGCTTTTAAGATAACTTCCCTTGCGTCATGGAATGCTGAGAGTTTATACATTGAGATGGCCAAGTTGTAGAACAAATTGAACTTGGATACTTAGCTCAATTACCGTGTTGGCTTTGTAATATCATGTAAGAAAATATTTTTATTTGAGAAACTCTGCTCCTAGTTAACTGATGGGCAAATTTTTCAAACGACAAGAGACGATGAACAGTGGCTGTGACAATCGTTTGCATGCACAACATACGAAAACACAACATGTGACTAAGTCTAGGGAGAATAAGAAAGCTTAGAAGAGCGGAAAGCGGAGAGAATCATAAAGATAAACAGTGCAGTTACAAAAAAGTGTCTGTAACAATTGTAAAACAACATAAAACACTCATTTTTTGTTTGTTGTTGTTCTTATTGTTGTTTTTATTGTCATTACAGTCGCTTTTGTTGTTCACTTCTCTATTTTCAACAAACTTCAGCAACAACTACGCAACTACAGTAGAACATATACAACATACTACACATTCATATTCATTCAACCGATGAACAACGAAGAACACCCATCAAGAACTTGACACTTAATTGTGTCTATGGCATTTTTGTCATGATGAGTGCAATGATTTTTTATTGTTGTTCTTTTGTTTTATTATTTTGTTTATTTGTTTGTTTGTTTGTTTTTTCCATAAAAGTTTTCTCTTGTATTGGTTGCAGAAAAACAGCATTAAAGTTGGAATTTTTATGGTCTTTAATAAAATGATAATGACACGAAAGGAAGGAAAAGGAGAAGGAAAAAGAAAAAAGGAATCAAAATTTATATTCTATTTTTTGTGGTTGCAACAGCCTCCACCATAAAGTTGTGCACTCAGACTTCAATTTTTTCGGCTTTGCAGGAGCCTCCTTTGAACTTTTCCTTCAGGATACACCATCCCCCCCACACACAACAACTTGACAAGTTTCTTGCAAAGATAGATTGGAATTTTTATGGGCACGGTGTTCAAAAGTTTCTCGGGTGATTGTAGAAAGTCATCAAATAAAATGGCCAATAGCAAATCATTGATAAAATTCAGTAGACGTTGAAATCATTTAAAGAAAAAACATTTTGACATTTTGAATAATGCAATTACATCACAACTTTATAAAAATCAAAGCATCCATATGCTTCATTAGGAACCCTAACTTTATACATTATCTTTCGGACTATGTACAATCACTTGATCAAAACTTGTTACCAATATTTGATATCTCAAATTGTTAAATGTTTAAGAACTTAGTATTGCTTTTCATTACTTGTTCATTACTGGTACTTTTTCTTTACTTTACTCTACAGCATACCAAATATATTCTAAAACCAAAAACTTTCCTCTACTTACTATGCCATAAATTGTCTATAACTGAGCCACTTTTAAAAGAAAATTCAAATATTTATTCCAATAAATTACTCTCAATTCCATTTAGTTCTCTTTAGTTCATACAAGGACTATTGGCACTTTTAAAATTCTATATTTTTATGGATCTAATGAATTTCATTCATATCCTTACTTCAACCCATTAACTTTTATTTTTCTGTCTAAGACTTATCATGAACATTATCATTAGCTAAATCCCACCAAATGGACACTGATTGGTGCAATAACACTTCATCAGCAAACTTTTCTTTTAAGAAAACCTCAAACCTCAAAGGTATTAAAATATAGAAAAAAGAAAAACCCCCCCATTATTCTAACACTCGAATTGACTACTGCAACCGACTTTTAAAACCAAAAAACGTTCATTTTTATGAGCAAACATTAAAGCCGCTAAAGTCAATAAACGCAATAACAAAATATGTAAAACAAAAAAAGAATCTTAAATTTGAAACAAAGTTATAAAGATACGATGCAATTTCAATTCCGTCACGTCGGAACTGAAGCCTATAATGGTTAAATAAAGAGAACGATAAGCTTCAGACATCCTATACTACAAATAAACAACCATAAAATGGCAACAAAGTACTTCAAGTTTATGGTGGCGTACGAAGCTTTTGGATGCCACCAAAAAATGGCACATAAAACCCAATCAAGTCGCTGAACATACTGAAATGGAGCTGCAGCTCAAACTGAAAAGAACTGGGAGACAGACAGGACACGACGATGAACACTTTATGAGCATCATTTTCACATTTTTTTTTTTTTTTTTGTTTTTTCATTTTTGTCTTTATTCTTAAACGTATCCTTAAACGAAAAGAATCGAACCGACATAATGAAGAAATCCATAGAATGTTGTGATAAAGTAAAATTAAGTAAGGATGGCAAAAAAAAAAATACAAAGTAGAAATAAATACCCAAAAATTAACAACAAATTGTGCATCATTAAGAGATGCCAAAAGAGAATGTGAGAGGAGCACAAGAATTCCCTAAATAAGTTGCGAAATTACCCAAGAAGCATTCAGGATATCATCATGTCATGAGGATAACACTGGGGTTTGGGGGTTTTTAAGAGGAAAGTGAAATGCCAATCGTCGTTAAACATAACAAAAGCTAATAACGTATTCGTATCTCTCTCTATTTATATGTATCTAGGTGTATGAAAAACACAATGTAGAATAAAACACAAATAAAAAAACAAAAAATTGTGACGGAGCTGCAAAAAATGGCAGCAAAGTAAATGAAGATCCTGAGCTTGCTCGTCCAAACTAAAAGCCCCAAGCAATGCAAAAGGGAAGCTTACCAGAAACTACAACAATAAGGCAAAGAACACACACCTGGGTGTAGTCATTTATTTGATTACATGCCACCAACCAACACAACATGGCACAACAATAATAACAACAAAAGCAGTAGAAAACAAAAAAAAAAAACAAAAAAAAACAGGCAGGACCTCTTCATCAAGGAATAGTAGGATAAAGAGCACAAGAGTCAAATGAATGAGGACGGGCTTTAAAGGAAGTGGATGTTGAATGTTCAACATAAAAATTGCCAAAGGGAATCGCATGCTGAGCTATTAAATGACTGTTAGAGAGCCAATGGCAGTTGCAGTGGTAGTCTAAAAGTTATCACAATGGGGGCCAGCAATTAGAGCATAGGGAGATGCAACTCCGTGAAGTTCTATAGCCACAAGAAGGAAAAAGAGAAGGAGAAGGAGAAGAAAGAAAGTTTAATTTTAAAAGTTTTGATTCAAGGAAGGTTAAATAGCAAAAATAATAAATAAAGATAAGTTGATGTAAGCTAATGTTTAAATTTGAATAACATAATTCCATATTTTTAGGATTACGAAAAAAAAAAACTTCCTATTCAACAGCAAAACTCCGAAACTAATATAGAGACTTCTTACCTCGTAGAAATAAAAAAAAATTGTTTTAGGAAAAGCACCTTCTCACAAAGAACTGAAACTAAAGGTTTTGAATTTTGTATCGATTTCTTTGATCTTCTATCAATCTATGTATTCATCTACTTTTATAATATGATATGTCCTTGTCTAGATAAAACTATTCATACTTCATACATGAATCTCCATTACTAGAACATTTTGAGTCTCAAATAAACTTTGCTTGGCTCCCTTCATATAGCATAAAAAAATCAACACCCATGTCTCGAATAAAGTTAGCACGTCATTCTCAAAGCATTGTTAGATAGAGTGCAATATGTTTAAAATCCTTTCGAACCATAGATACAATAGCACTACATACATATGTAGGTATGTCTATCTATGAGTGCAACATCGGAAGGAACAAAAGAATAAAAGGGAATCTATAACTGGAAAAAAGTGAACTATGTACTACAAAACACATAAATACAAGACCAAGAACATGTAATGCTACAAAATAGAAATGAAAATGAATATGAAGGGGAAGAGGAAGAGGAAGAGGAAGTGTGTAGAATAGTTTTTTGAAAAGGGCATGAGAGAATAGTGAAGTGTTGTTTGTGTAGTGTAGTGAAGTAATAATTTGATAGTTGAGTGGGCGAATAAGTGCAGGAGTCAATTAGATTGTAGTTTGTCTTATATTGGAAAATAATATTTTGTTATTTATTGCTTGACATGTGACACGATGATTCAATAATATCCTGATATAATGAAAATGAAGTAGAAGTAGAAGTGGAAGTGGAATGAATGAACATAAATAAGCAATCAATAAAATAAAGCTTTTACGATGATTGAAGAGAAGGTTGAGAAGTTGAACACGTTCTATTAGTAGTTGGACTAAGTGCAAAAGTAGACATTTTACAAGGAACAAGACACAAAACAGGACACGAACATAAACAACACCATCATCAACCAGAAGAGGAATAATAACGTAAGTAGAATAGCGTAACTTAATTACCAAACAAAAACAAAAAGGTAAAGCTCACTTTAGGTATTGTATATTATACAAGTAAAAACAAATACAAATACAAATTTTTGTTTTATTGTTTGTGTGTGAATGTCGTTTGTTGTTGTTGTTGTTGTTGGCAAACAGCCAATGCTGCCAGTAACAGAATATACATTTTCCTTTTTGGGTGTTTTTGGGTGGCATTTCTAAGTCAAAGTCTGAAACGGAACCACTCACTGACACCGCAAAATGTGTCGTCGTGTAATATGCCACACGCTCCATAATTTCGTTGTTATCCTGGCTCGTCGCGGCGACAGCTGTCAGCGCTTTCGACGACAACAACCAAGACGATAGCGCCCTCAAAGCTTAGCAATGTCGGATGAATGGATGATGGCAGGCAGGCAGGCAGGGAGGCAGGCAGGAAGGAAGGAAGCATATGAAGGAAGGTAGGTAGACAATCGCCACCCAATGCAAACATTAAGAGTATTAGGAATATTTTTTTTAACATATTAAAAAAAAAAAAACTTTAAACTTAAAATTTTCATATTTTTTTCTTTCTTTTCATTTCTTTCCTGTTTTCTTTCCTTTCTATTTTGCTCATTTTTGCATAATTTTAATTACATTTGAAAAAAATCTTAGAGATTGTCGCCGTCTGTGTGATAGATATTTTTTTTTTTTTTTTGTTTTGTATTTTTTGCCTTTGGCCTTAATTAACATTTTAAGACTTTGAAAAACTTTATGAGAATCGCCGCCACTTGATGATATGCAAAGTAAAGAAAAATTGCAATAGCAAAAAATTTTCAGAAAACAAGATATAAAAACATACTTTAAGCTCCTAAAAGTAGCTTTATTGTACTCTTTCCTTGATTTCATTTCTTCGGCAACATTTTGTTCTCCTTTAACTTTACAAAAAAAAAAAAAAAACATTGTAAGGGAAAAGGATAATAGTAAAAAACAAAAGTATTCAAAAAATGAACAATCAGAGAAGTTACTTACAAAGAAAGTTATAAAAATTCCATTTATGCATTTTTTGTATTTATTTCATTCATTTATTCATTACATTTTTCTTTCTTAATTTATGTTTTTTTTTTTTTAATTAAATTTTTTTATTGTAATTTTAATGGTTTTAAAAATAAGTATCGGGACCAGTTAGAGGCAACCATGCAACTCTGGATCAAACTAATATCAGTTCATGAATTCCCAAAAATGAAATAAAGAGTCAAGGAATGAAACTAAGTATTTCTTTATCATGAAATAAATATATTTTTAAAATTAAACAACTAAAACTCCATTTCATTATTAGTAACAAGTTGCTACAATCAACTTCAAGCCAATTTCTGTATGGGGCGCCAACAAGTATGTTTCCTCTACCAATATCAAATTTGTATTAAATCTCTAAGAAAGAGACAAATTCTTCATTCAGGATTTGAGTGACAAATGACAAATCTGCAACAAATTGTTCAAATAGAAAATCTTGCAGTGTTCCAGAAGTATTCTCAGCCACCCACGACTAAGAAAATGAAACACACTCAGGGGCGAATGGGCAAGTGCGGTCTATCGACCTGCATAAGGCATTGATTCTAATTCATCTTTATTCTATATTTCAGTTGCATGGACCCTGTAATTTCCAATGAAATAAGTTTCCAATTGTCCAAAAGTTGTACTGATTGAACATACAATTGATAAAACTACTCCACTCCAAATATTATTTAATAATTTCTATGTGGACAATTTCTTCATTTCTTCAGCTGAATTGTGAAGGGTATGCAGGTTTCGGTGATGCTATTTTGATAATCTTAGTGAAGTCATTTAGATTAATATTTAATATCTAGAGAAGCTACTTATTTGGTAAAAAATTTCTTATTTATTTTGTGTTTCTTTAAAAAAAAAAGTGTGTAAAATGTTTACGTTGAGAGTCATATTTATTTAATAGACAACAATCATCAATATTTAGTATTTTTCTTATTCTTTAAGCCTTTATATTTTCTTTCTTTGTTGTTTATGTTGTTTTTATTATTATACCGCCGTACCTTTGTTTATTTTTTCCTGTTTGTCCTTCTAGCATATTTTTGTAATCAAAACAATATAATGTTTTAAACAATTTTCTCCTGCTCCCATAAACAACCACACCTTGACGCTACAAAAAACGGAAGGAAAGAACTAAAATCTTCCTTTGTTTTTTAGTTTCAGATTCTTTTGTTGTTTTCTTTTTTTTTCTATGTTTCTTGTAATTGTTTTTGTTGTCCTTGCTGATGTAGTTCTTTTTTGTTGTTGCTCCATTATTTTTTAACAAAATGCCACACAATAAACATGAGGTGCAAAATATCGCTTAAGGCGCCACACAAAAGCAACAGCAACAACGACAACAGCATCTAGAACAACGAAGGACATCAACAACAAATAACGACTTAGTTGTACCTTTCTTTGCTTTCTAGTCATTATATCACATACCATAGAGAAAAAGAGAGTGCATAAATTTCATCATTCGTTCGTTGCCAAGAACATAACAAGGTGCCATGAAGGAGGTAGTTATTGTTTTTAAAAACTCCATACTAATGCTTTCTTTTTCGTGTCCTTCATACTGAAAGCATTTTGCTCTGCTGCCATCTCCTCCTATGAATTCCATGTCAACGCCTTCTTGTTTTGCTTTATTTCTCGTTTCAACTGTCACTGACATTACAAATTTTTCTCCTTCTCTCTGAGTTGCTCCTTTTTTTTTCTTGTTTCCTAATTCTTCCTCAATTTTTCTAAAATCTTCTTTTCTCTTATCTAAGGACACACAACTTCGAAACTCCTTTCTCATGCTCCTCAACTCATCTACAACATTGACACTTGGAACGTGCCTTATTTTTTGTAGGTTTGTCGTTTCTTTTTCTGTTTTCTAAGAAATTCATTTACCTACTCCTTTACATTACTCTTCGCTGTAATTTATGTTCGACTAATTGTAGTGGTTACTTTAGTTGCTTTTGTTTTTTAAGTCATTTTTAATTCACATGCAAACATTTTGCAGACACTTAAAAATTGGACAAATATTTACAGTAGCAAGATGTTTTAATATTTTATTTAAACATGAGTTCTATTCCTCAATTTAAATAAAATACCAATTGATCTTATCTTAAAGTTACTCATTATTACAATTATCTTTCAGGTTTCAAAAAAAATTATTGAAAAGTTCTTTGAATTAAAAATTGTTATAAATATTTGCACACCAAGTTATTGAATTTTTAGGAAAAGAATCTGGTGGTGATTTAAATTGTCGAAGACGCCAATAAAATTGCCTTAAAGTAAACTACTGGGGTCACATACTACATGAGCTATCAGTTCGAGGCAAATTTAGTGTTATTCACTCTAGAGATCCCAGATATGTTCCGCCCAATTATAAGTCAAAACCTTGTACACTAGACCTCTTCTTAGCAAGTTCACCGCATTTTCTCACTGAACTACTAGTTCTAAACGTCCTTTCGTCAGACCATTTACCCATTGTATGTAAAATTATATCGACCATAACTACTTTCAATAAACAAATATTATTATACTCTGCTCAAAAACTAATGGGAAGTTGTTCAGACGTATCCTTAACCAGAGCTTCGGTTGCATATCAAATTTAAATAATAATACAGAGACTGTATGGCACAAGGGCCTCATCCATAAGCTATTACTAGTACTATTATTGTATCTACAATAGTTAAAATGATTCATAATTTTCTATCCAACAGATATTTCTGGGTTATTATATTAAATCTGATATAAACTTGTTCTGAGTTAGGTTCCACGCTATATAATTTGTACACCCATGACATACCAACGCTTAATCATTGTCAAGCTTTAATTTTTGCTTTCGACACTGTTCTCTACTGCTCTGGCCGTTGTCATATAAGCAGCACCATTGACAAAATTAATAAAACTATAAGAATTGTTTACCCCTTTATTAATAGAATATCAAAACTCTCAATAAAAAATAAATTAATAATTGTAAAGTTGATATTTGTGCCAATCATGTTATATAGGTCCGAGGTTTGGGGCGATTGTGTTATGTTTAATCTTCCTGTCTACTACTCCACTTCTCTTCTTCATGGAAAGGCAGATAATGGCATGATAGATGAAAAAATCTGTCTAGCTAATACAAATTTTAATTTAAGAAATGAATTATTACACTCTCCTACCTAAGAGGCTAATTTACAAATTAGCTTTGTTAAGTATTGATCCTTAGTTTTAAATTAGTTCTAGTGTTTAGTTTAATGTAAGGTTTTTGCATCCCCTATTTTCGTTACAACTAATTATAATGTCAATTTTTTAATATAAGTTAAGTTAGTTTAATATAACTAAACTCTACAATACAAATAATATGGGTCCAATAAAATAAATGAATAAAAAGGGAAAACATCTTTAGTCCAACATTTAAGAGATTAGATCCTAAGAATATAGTATCACTTATTCAAAATCTACGCCGATAAGCCACAAACAACAACATTCGCAACGTTATTACTGATATGTAAACTCAATTGCTGCACAAAGTGATGGAAAATTTGGCTTCCCAATTGGACTTCCTCCGGTCCAGCCGAGGTGGCATATGCTGAAAATCATATTCAAATAAAAATGGCAAGTAAGTATCTTTCGAATAAAGATAACAGCATTAATCCTTGTTTTATTTCAATTTGAAGATTCACACCTCTAAGAAAACTTCTTTTAGGTGTGGCTAGAAACATCAATCCTGATGTTATTACTCTTATGGCAAAGGCCTACAACCAACAGCTGTCCCGTGAATCATGTATTCGAGTGAGTCTTAAAATTCTGTATACTTTATTGTACAGTTTTTCATTTGTTTCTTCTTTCAAGTTTATAGAAAATTTCTGAATTGTTTTAAAGAGTCAATTATGACAATTTCTTTATAGTATAATATTTTACCACTCATTCTTATCATAAAATATCGCATCTGTGATAAACTTCACACTATTTCTTCTGTTCAATTTGCACATAGTAAATTAAAGCAATATTTTTTTGCAATAAATTGCTTTTGTATAAAAAAATTGTATCATTTAAACTTTTATTCTTTTAAAAATATAATATTCCACAGAGTCACGACAATGCAAGCCAAAATAAACTAAACCTAAAGTGAAGAAGTAGTAAATGTAGTCACGTGTTAAATATTTTCTTATTTTGCATACATAACTCATTCACTACTCCGAAAGAAAAACTCATTAAGTAAAGTATGAGCGAATGAGATACGTTTGGGTTATAGCAAAGATAGATACAATGAATAGAAAGAAATAAACGTTGACTTCCGTCACTAAATTTGGTGAGTGTATGCATATAATTTTTTGAAGTACGCACTTGAAACAGAGCATGAAGAAATGATTCGGTAGAAATACACCTCGTACATGATCATGTATCTTATATACATATATATACTTGTACATACATAAATGACAGAGAAATGGCAAAAGATGCAGAAGAGGGCAACATAAGCACAAGAAATTGTCGCCAGGCTTATCAAATGCGTATACTCACTCGTACGTACACATCGCCAAAAATAGCTAAAGCAACATAAAGCAACATATGTCTGTGTCAATGCTTGTTTTGTTTTGTATCTATGAGATGCAATGTGCATATGCAACTGCATGTCTATGTTTGCAGTGAATTGGCGTCGTCTATCTTCTACCCTAAGTTAGTGTCAACAACAAAAGTAAAAATTTTCCTGATTTAATTATAATTGTATATTTATTTTTATAGATTTTCTTCTTGCTGTCTTTAGTATACCCAAATATAAAGGGAACGGAAGTCTTTGTCGTCTTTATTATAATTTTTGATTCTGAATTTGGTTTGTCTTTGTTTATTTGCTTTTAAGATTTTGTATGCAAAAGCAATGTTGCACTCGTGCTTAGTATCTTTTAAATAGTGAATGACTTGCTGTCCAATCATTTAGTTTCATGTCTCTCTTAAGAGTTATTCAGTGCTTGAAATTTAATTTACCCTTTCGTCGTCATCGCATAATATTAATCTATGCATGTGCATTTATGTATCTATAGTAAGTACATAAAAGCATAATATACATTATATTGTAAGTTACATCAAATTACATGAGCCAAATTACGTTAGTTGTATGTCTAGACGTTTGAATGTTGGCTTTTGCCATTAATAGTTGCATTGTAGTTGCTGCTTGTGGGTTCTCAATATGCTTCAGTGTGAATCTGAGTGCACTGAGTGTATGTAAGTGTATTGTGTATTTGTGTAGCTAAGTAAATGTGTTTAAATCCCATCGGTGCTGTTGATATTTTGCATATACATATGTCTAATCATCTCTACAACTCATTGAATCTTAAGCAAGTTGTCTATGTGAAATTTAAACTATGAATGAATATGGTTGGTTTATAAGGAATATTGGTTGGAGACTATTTACTTAAGATCATTCACATTATGCAAAGAAGGGAAGTTGTTTGGTCAATTTTAGATAGACTTACTCAAATGCTTAAATAAATTATTCAATTTGAAAGAATTTTATCTCAGGACATATGGATCCAGCAGAATGGAGAAAACTAGAGGAAACGTACTTCTCAAAGGCTATGATTTTGAAAGCGATAACTAGATATACTTTAAATTTTCTACTCTACTCTACTTTCTATCCCACGCCACTTTCCCCCCAGAGCCCACGCGAGCTGGGGTCCATTAAAAACTGAACGTGACTGGTTATCGCACAGAAGTCACTTCGGTACTGAACTACTGAAATTAGTGGACAAGCAATATAAACTAAGAGAACTATCTTGTGACTACAGACGAAAAGTCATCAGCCATTTAAACTAAGCATGCACTATAAAACTATTGTAAAAAGCTACATTTTAAACTTAAAAATTAAAATGTATCTAACATTAACAATTTTAAAAAAAGAAAAGAAAAAAAAAGGAAAAATATTACGTTGATCAGTTAAAAGAATGCTATCTGTTAAGGTGGATTAACAGATTAGATTATAGTTGATCAGAAGAAATAAAGTTAGATAAAAGGTCATAGTCATAGTATAGGTTGTATGATTGACATAAAACACGAAATAAATCATGCTGCAAATAAGTATAGTCTTATACGTACTAACAAGTATAGGAGAATAATTCCTTGTAACTCGAGAAGGAACACTGAAATTTATACTACCAAGTGAAGATGGGGAAAAAATACCACCTACAATTAGATTGTGCAAGAATGCGACACCAAGAGTAATTCTACGACTGGAATTTAATTAATTTTAGACGGCTATGGTAAATTGGAAAGTTAATATTGGAACCCTAGCGTAAATTATGCAGTGCAAAAAGCAAAAATTGCTTTTGAACGGACTCAATACTATCACTATACTTTTTAAACTGTGGGTCCCATACACACGATGCATATTCAAGAATTGGTCTAACCAAAGATGTGAAATATAATTTAGTAATGTAAGAATCATTAAACTCTTTAGACCAACGTTTAATGTATCCTAATACCCCATTTACCTTTACTTAATAATACAGGAGATATGTGAGCTAAAATACAGTTTTGGATCCATCAAGACTCCTAGATCACTAAAATGTGTGACACGTTCTAGAGTGTGATTTTTAATGTGGTAACTTTTTACAATTAAATGTTTACGATAAAAGGACATTACTTTACATTTGTCACAATTAAGCGTAAGATAGTTCTTAGGACAGCACTGTGATATGAGGAATCAAGATCTTCTTGAAGAAACATTTGCTGGATCGGAGTTGGAATAGATAAGCATAACTTAACGTCATCAGCGTACATTAAAATATTCGAATGTTTTATGGCAGATGGCAAATCATTTATACAAATATTGAATATTAATGGACCAAGGTGGCTACCCTGAGGGACAATAGAAGTTACACGATTAGTTTTCGATATAGCTGTTTTAAAAATAACCCAAAGTTCTGGAAGTTGGAAAGAATGAAATTCAGCTAACTAAATTGGGGGGAAAACCAAAGTTTCTTGAGGAGTACAATGTGACAAACACAGTCAAACGCTTTACTAAAATCAGTGTATATGTCATCCATTTGATGTTTCTGAGAAAAACTACCATAGGCCAACGAAGTAAATTCTAATAAGTTGGTTGTAGTCGAACGCTTCTTGGTGAAATCATGCTGAGAAGTTCTTAATAAAGGAAGAACGAAATGCTGCAACTGATCGGTAATAATGTGTTCAAACAACTTCAGAATAGCGCAGAGTTTAGCAATTCCTCGGTAATAATAATATATCAAATATTAGCTTTACAGCTTTTTTTTTTTTATGGAGTGGGATTATATAAGACTGCTTCAAAATATTAGGTAAGACAGAGGAAAGAGAGGAAGAGATAAGTCAAACAATTTACAGACTGGACCATACAAAGCATCTGCACATCGCTTTAGAACACAACTAAGTACATCATCTGGACCTGGTAAAAACGTTAATTTTGAAGATTTTAAATATTGTAATATTATTTTACAATCAAAAACTGGCATATTATTGTAAATTGATTATATTAAGGAATGAGATATGGGTATGAACTATCACAAACGTTAATGAAATTAGTGTAAGTGTTTTAAAAAAAGTTTGAAAAAAGATTAGAAATATCTCCATCACTACAACATTCAACACCATTTAATTTCATACAAGATGTGAATATATCCAACCTACACTTAGTATTCATAAAGTTATAAAACTTTTTAGGATCTCTTATAAAATCCTCCTTGACATGTGTCATGTACTTCTGATAGGAGAAATTATTAAGGTGTTGAAAGTAAAGTAAAGGCAGTTTTCCTGAACCTAAGAACCTTTCTTAAGAAAACTAACTACTGACTTAAAACGGATGACTTATTTATCATAAATATGTTTGAACTTTACCGGTGACATTATGGTAATATACTCGTTATTATTATTATTATTATTTAAAACCTCATATGCGTCATTTTGGTTGTTTGGTTGGTTAGTTCCTTTCATGCATGTTTCTGTTTAGTACTCAGTCTAGACAAACTGCTCTATAAAAATGTACAATACACAAATGAAGTCAAGCGTTTCTTTTCTTATGGTTGTTTCTTTCTGCATTAAAGAATGAAACATGTTCCCAAGAATTTGCCTTCGACAGCAACAAAAGAAATTTCCGATTTTCGCGACCAATAAAAGTAACAAAATAAGAAATTCATACTCACACTCATATATGAGAAGAAAGAACAGCGACAGCAGTTCAATAAGCACAAAAATTCTATGAATGCACGTAGATACTCACTCATGTGTTCATACATCATTCATGCAAGAAGCTCAACATGGCACTTCCATTGAAAATCAAGTCATAAAAATCTAAAGAACAACACAAGAACAAATGAACATTTCGAAATCTTCTAAACAAAAGAAGAAAAAAAAAAAATAAACGAATTTTATAGTAGCTTGCAATTGGGGAAGGAAAGGAAGGAGAAAGATACTGAACTTTTCTCACAAAAAAAAAGCGAAATGTATCTGCAAAAACAAAAACAAAATCGAACACGAAAACGAAAAGATTAAAAAAGCAACAATATAAAAAAGAACGAGTATCTGAGTATCTGAAAGATGTGCGCAGCTGACTCAGAGCAATCGAATAGAAGGAAGCCCCACGAATTTGTTGATTTAGAGCGAGTTGCGGTAGCAGCATCAGAACATTTATGCATATTTGCAGCTAATTATAGAGATTGAGTTGCAGAGAATTGCAGATTTTTCAGTTTTTTTTTCTTATTTGTTTGATGATAGCGGAAATTCATGGCATTTTGGGTGGCGGCATTAAATGTAATCTTAAAACATCACCTGCGTCCCCTCAATATCTCAATAAGAGTAATGGCATTAGTCTCATGGGAGTGAGAGTATGTATCTGTAGAGTCTCACAAATGGACTGCATCGAATTCATATTTCAATGCAATGGATGCGATGCGATGCGATGCAATGGGATGGGATGGGATGGGATGAGACACGAAGCAATGCAATGCGGTAACTTTGTGTGCAAAATGAAGACGACGCGTTTGTCTTTTTTAAAAACTTCCGCACGAAAGCGTTCAGCTTCAGTTTATATCCGCTTTCTATCTTTCAAGCTATCTATCTATCTGTCTGTCTTTCTGACTCTTTGTCCTGTCTCTAGTATGTTCGTCTGTCTGTTTGTCTGCCCGCCAATCCATTCTATATCCAATTCTTGTTATTTTTACCAGGCTCCCTCCTTGCCACACACACACACACACATACACACACACACACTATGACAATGCTCGTGATGTGCCTTTTATCATTTTCATATTCATTTTTTACGATATTTTTTTTTTCTATACTTTCGCATTTTGTGGTTTGTCGAAATACATTTTTCCGGTTCTTTTTTCCTTTCTACATATTTTTTTCTTTTTTATTCAATTTTTACTGCAAAACTTTGCTTATTCATAAATTTTGGAATTTTTCAACATAAAATTGTAAGCGTCCTTTTTTAGTATGGTTTTTGTGAGCCTTTTGGGTTGAAGTCCGTTTGGGTTGGTTAAGCTTAGCAAGCATGGTTTAGTTCAGTTTGGTTCAGTTGCGGACTTTAACGCGGTTATTCATGAATAATTTTTAATGTTTTATCCTTTTCTTTTTACTATTGGGGCTTCTAAATTTACTACTGCCACTGTTGTTGTTATTATTGTTGTTGTAGGTGAAAGAGTTAAATAGGCATTAGAATGAAGGATTTGGTATTGGGTTTTACCAAAACTTTCGTTTTATGAATTACATTAAAATTATTAAAAATTTTAAAATTCTAAATTACAATCATTATTATTATTACAATGGGAAGCAAAGAAAATCGATTTTATTTATGTGACAAAGGATATAATGAGATCATTAAATGTTTCATTTGGCATTTCATGTGATAAGTTCTTGGCATAAAATGATTTAAGCTAAGTATACTGATAGCCGATGAATAGATATTCTATTTACGCATATATGTTTATAAAGAATATCGATCTTCTATTTTTTTGCAGTTTACAAAACTTTGCTGGATATACATTCTGCCTTACAATTGGTACAAAACAATCAAGGAAGATCCTAAAGATTTGTTGGTTATTACATACAATAATCCCAACACAATTAACGGATGAACTTGGACTCATTAGCATTGGTTTACCCATTTATCTACACCATATACCTTATCTACACCATACGCAGCTTTCTATCTGACAGACAGATATTTTTCTGTGATTTTGGATGGATTGGATTTTCAAATCAAATAAAAAGTTGATAAGCGTTGGTGTTCCTCAAGATTCAGTTTCAGGTCCTATTCTCTATAATATTTATACATACGATGTCCCCACCTTTGATCACTGCAACACTTTAATATTTGCTGATGACACTGCCCTATATTGTTCTGGCAAAGACTATTGCGAGGTGAAAAAGATCCTCGAAAAATCTTTACATACTTTCGCAACATATTTTCATAAGTGGAAGATAAAACTTAATGCGCACAAAACAAATGCAATTTACTTCACCCGAAGAAGAAAATCCTGCTATCAGCCAAACTCGAACTTGCAGATTGGTACCCAATCTGTAGTATGGAGAAATAGTATCAAATATCTCGGATTATATATAGATAAGAAACTAACATACAGTTAATGCATATTAGTAAGACAATAGATAAAGTCAACAGAACAATAAGAATATTAAATCCCTTCATAAGCAGGAAGTCATTTCTTTCTATAAAAAATAAACTCTTGTTAGTAAAAATTATATTTACTCCAATTATGCTATTTGGTTCGAAGGTTGGGGCGATTGTGCAACTACTCACCGCCGCAAATTGCAAAGAACGCAAAATAAATTATTAAAAAAAAAAATTTTTAATTTACCCTTTTTCTATCCTACTTCTTCTTCTTGATGCAAAAATCTCTCAATCTAAAAATATCAAGTGTTGAGTCGTACTATTCCAGCTAATTCAAAATTAGCTTCGTCTGAAGTATCGATCCTTAGTGTTTAGTCTTAGTCATTAAGTTATTTTTTTTTTTTTTTTTAGATAAATTATCAAATGTAAGGTTTTTCCCAATTTTTCCTTAAAATCTTATATTTTTTTTTTTTTTTGTAAAACCATTGTAAATTATAAACTCTTTTTTTTGTTCTTAGTAGTAAAGTTATTAACATAGCTAAAACTCTAAAAAATTTGTTAACTGTATGCATACTTAAATATGCATTCAAGGGTCAAATAAATAAATAAAAATTTGGATAAAACGTAAATAAGCTGAAGGAGAATAGTTCAGGAAAAAGCAATGATGGGAATAAGGCGAGAAGAGCGTTTTCAAATGTTCAAAGAATTGCCTCATTATAAGAGGTGGATGAAGAAATGCTTCACAATCTTCATATACTTTAAATATTTGTTTCTGAGAAAACACATTGTACATAACCAAATATCCATGCTAACCCAAGTAAACAGAACAGTACAGAAATTTTGTTACATAGGTCTCAGATTATTAAAGCTTTTACATATACAATATTTCCTGTAGACTGCCTGGGAGAAAACACATCTGGGGCACGTAATAAATATAACAAGCAAGATGGGAAAATAATCATCATCTCAATAACATGACAGATGTGTTCCTCAGATCTTCTTCTTTCCAGCTTTTGCTTAATCCCAATCTACCAAATAAGTCAACACTCAAATCAGAATGGAGAACAAAAATCAAGAGGAAAGCTAATTAAAAGTTTTATTGATCCAGGAAACAGAATGTTAATTGATATTAATTACATATAAAATTGTCTTCAGAAGTATAAATATTTAGTAAATAATTTAGACTAAGGAAATTTTGATTATAAAATAATTAATATTTTTAATAATCTGAAACATTAAATACTAATGCTTATAAATAATGGATTTACTCATTCTAAATAATTTTAAAAATACTCACCAATTTATGAACCCGAAATTCCTTCTTTTTTTTTTTTTTTTTGTAACTTGATACTCAAGATTTTTTGTTTTATTCTTTACTATTAAATTATGCAACACTACACTTTAACACTTTTATAAAGTATCTAGATGATGTTTATATTGATATAAAATTTTATTATTTTTTGTATTATTTATTGATATACTCAGACTCAGTAAAAGTTCAGTTTTGAGGATATGAAAGTATTCATTTGCTATAAATCTTGTCTTAGAGAATGAGAAAGTATAAAATTCAAAATGCTTTTACAACTCTGGTTAATATTTAATATGTTTTATCGTCGTATTTACTTTAAAAACACTTGCGACCATCAATTCATGTAACAAGTGATGTTTACCACAGAAGAAGATACTTTTGTCTTATAAATATTATATCGTGGATGGCATATCCTTTTCTTATACGACTATATCCTGGTATTGTATTATGTTACTGAGATATGTTTATTCAATTCTGTCTTTATTTTATTTTTGTTTTTTTTTTATGGATTGCTTAATTTTCCGAAGTTTACGAGTTCCGGTCAATAAATTTTGAATATTCACCTGAAAATAAATCAAAGAAAGGACATTTCTTCTTTTTAGTAAAATGGAGTGAAATAAGATTTGCTTTTGTTATAAAAAGGAAAAGCTTTTCCAATGACAATGAAACCCTTAAGAAAATTAATAGTATTTCTTAAGCAACTCTTAGAGATCCTTACTGTTTATCTGAATTTTCTTCTAGTCAAGTAAATTCGTTTATTGTATTGTGTGTGTGTGTTTTTTTGGCAAATTTTATTCTCTAAAGTGTTGACTTGGGACAAGGAAAAGAAGGGCAACAAAAGGCATCAGCATCATTGTCATTACCATCATAATCATCATCATCATCATCATCGTCCCCATGAAAATGGCGCCAAACATATAAGACAAGGGCATGTCGTCTAAGGGCGACACAACTGCACAGGACACAATCGAGTCGCGTCGAGCCGACACCAACACACACACACACACACACACACACTCACACATGCATACTACTACTACTACAATGAAGCAAAGTTTTTCCTTGAACAAGGACAAGGCGAACTTACAATCAGACAAGGCAAAGCATGGCAAATGTTGCATAAACTTGCGGGCACAAGCTTGGTGGATATGTATGCGTGGTTCCTTTGTATGAGAGTTTGTATCTGTGTGTGGCTACGCTTACTCATGCAGCTAAAGTTGCACAAGGTTCAACTGTTTTAACTATGTCTAGACAAGGACAACGATGATATAGTGAAGCCGCCTGGCTGCATGACCAAACAAAAAAAAAAAAGAAGCCGAGAAAAAACCGAGTGAAAAATCCTAGCGAAAATTTATGTTGGCGCAACTTGAAAAAAAAGCATTAAAAATAGAAGGATAATAATTTAAACAGACGGTGTAACATGTAAAAATGCACGAGCATAACATTGGAGACAGGTGTTGTTATTTTATGTTAACCTTAACTCATCAAGTCAAGGATCAAGGAAGAAGGAAGATAAAGAGACCTTTAAAAAAAAAAAAAGAATAGAAAAGCATGAAACAAATTTCATAGTTAAATTCTAAATTTTAAGGCTCACCACCATAAAAACAAAAAAAACACATTACCCCCCAAAAAAAAACACGCACTTTACTTTGCCTTTATTTCATTCTTGCCTAACATCATCTAAGGCAGATTACAATGGCTCACCCCTAGTATTTTTGATTATATTTTATTAGACTTGACGACTTACGTAGCGCAACTTTCAACCACTTATTTTCATTTCTTCCTATCCCATTTGAAGACACAACATCCCACCATCAACACCACCACCACCACCACCACCAACAACATCATCGTCATTTGTCTATGAACATCATATAATACCATATGTGTGTGTGTGTGTGTGTGTGTGTGTTTGTCTCTGTGTGATATGAGATTCCACTAAAGTTGTACATAGATGTAAGCGTTGAAAGCAAAATACGAAATAAATACAATAAATAGATAGATAGAAATCCAATAAGAGTAATAGAAAAATACCAAAACAAATGCGCCAAAAATGAAAATCAATACAATAAAAATATGTACAACAATACAAACAATGAATACCAAAGAAATGAAGGACTGTTTTACACTGAAAGAAGTTTTTTTTTACAAAACCATGTTAAGAAAGATTGAGATTAACAAAAATTCATGGCATCACTGAAGGAAGTTCTAAGTCTCTTATATTCCTTTTAACCATTTAATATTGGACAATAAGATTTCAATGTTGACTTACACAAAATTATCAATGAAGATCATCTAAGTTATCTTCTATAATTCGTAGGCACCTTTTTGTCAAATAATTTTACATGCGGCACATATTGCAACTCTAAGCATTTTACAATAAAAAGGTGATACATTGCAATGAATTGTAAAGAAAAAGACGAAGATGTTTTTTCAAAATTAGAAAAATGTTGCATATTTCAATGGGCAACGGATAAGAAGACGTTTGAAGTCATCAGTCTTAAGAGATTGCAGAAAAGCAATAATGAATGAATGAATTGAAAAATGGCAACAGTAAGAGTTGCTAAGCACCCACTGATGTTTCCAGACGTTAATTTTTATATTTTGAATCATAACTTCTTTATAACATTTTGCTATTTTACTGTGATCGTAATTCCTTATACAACGATAAAGCACCATAATGAATCATTGTAAAAAAAAAGGTTAAAACGATTTTCATCGTGGTCTATGTTCACTCCAGGATGAATTCTGTCAAGGTCCGGTTCCGTCAAGGTCTTCCAAACTTAGGTGTTTTGCCAGAAAATACATCGATATTTGTGTGAGAATTGATAATGTAAGATCCTTATGTGATTTAACGTGAAATTGAGAAATCCTTCAGCATAAGGATGACAAGCATAAGTAACATATTCTATGAACATTTGGCTGTAAAAGAGATTTGTACGTATAATCTGACAAACTCTCAAAAGTAAGCTTACATGGACTGGTGTCAAGAAATGTTGAATCAATGCGTTCAAGGTGCATCAAAGCCTATGAATAACATCTACACAGGTGACAAATCATGGATCTATGCTTAACAATCGACTGTATGGGTGGGTCTTCACAGGCAAATCAAATCCAAATTTTGAAGTTACCTCGAACGGAGTGGAAAAAGTGCTTTGAAAATTCTTTCAAATGCATGGAGAATATTTTGAAAATCAATAAAACCAATTTCGGTTATAAATTCATATTTCTTTTTTCATTATTAGGCTAAAAATCTGAATAGCAACCCTCGTATATAAGAATAAATAGAAAAGAAACGAAAGAAAGCCAAATTGTATGGACTGTAAATAGAAGTTAAAAATTATAAATCACAACGGATTTTATAAAGTGCAAAAGCAGACACATTAATAATAACAACAACAACAATACCAGCACCAAAAACAATTATGTTCTACCAAAATAACAACAACAACAAGAACAAGTAGAATATTAACAACAACAACAATAACAACGAAGAGCATAACAAGAGACAAAGGCATTTTCCATTTCCATTTTCCCAAACACCAAAACAAAGACAACAGAGACATTTTCATACTCACAAACCAACAAACTTAAAAGCCCGACATATTTGCATATTTGAGGCAATGGCGAGCGACAATATCAACAGAATAAAATGACAATAACAACATTAACAATAATAATAACAACAACAACAACAACTACAACACTACAACACTAAGGAATGGAAAGCGCCAAAAGCCGGCTAAAGTCAGACAGAATTTTATCCTTTCTCGACTCTCTGAATGTATCCAAAAACAATCAAACAGCAGCAGCAGCAGACACACAGCATTGGAGATTCAGCTACAAACACATAGATAAAAACACACAGATACTCACTCACTCACTCACATACACAGACAGACATTTTTATTCACATACCAATACATCCAAAGAAATAAACACATGAACAGAGAGTCAAAGTCAGACAAAAAGTGCCGCGGGGGTGGTTTTTTTTTTGTTACATTCTCTTTGACTGTGCCTGTGTGTGTGTGTGTGTGTGTGTGTGTTTGTGTTCTGCAGATGTGTTTTCGCATGTATGAGTATTAGTGTATCTGTGTGTGTGTTTTTGTTTTGCCGGCTTTCAAATGAGAAGGAAAAACCGCCGTCGCTGCTAACACAGACGACGCCAAAAGTTTGTTGAAGGAAATTTCTTATTGGAATTTTCGAATTTATTTCCATGGAAATTGTTTGAGTATTGATGTTTTATTTTTACAAAACAAAGTAACAACAATAACAAAACTTTAACTTACCGGTAAATTCTAATTGTCTTTAAACCCTAAAAAAGGCCGGCATGACCCATGGGTTTTTGGTAAATAAACTCGCACTCATTCATTAACTTCCACCCACAATCTTTGCTTTGCTATTATTTTTAATCTCAAATATTCCTTTGTTATTTTATTAATTTTATAATAATAAATTTTTCTTTTATTTACAGAACATTGCACAAAATAAAACCACTTGGTGGCTGGGCTGGTCCAGCCATCAAAGGCCAGAAGGATATGTTGTTTTTCTTAACTTCGCTTCTCACATGGAAAAAACACAAAAGCAATAAGAAACCACCGATGACAGTGATTCAATAAAACACATCCGGCAAATACAACATTCTCAATTGTTGTAAATGAAGTCAATATTATTATTTAAAACGATCGATTTTCATTCAAAACCGTTTTTCAACTTTCGTATTGAAATTTGTAAACGGAAAACGCCGGAACGGCGTGCGTGAATCGAAAAAAACTCGACGCGCATGGCATCGCTTGTTATAATTCGACTTTCTATTAATTAAAATTAAAAATAAAAAAATCGAATTATGAGTATTAAAACGATTTTCAAAACAATTTCTAATTTCGTAAATTTGCCGCGCGACAATGTTCTTCCGTTAAAAGTCGAATTTCGATTAAAAGTAGCGAGTAGAAGTAGCGTGCAATACAAAAAGTAGCGAGACGAGAGAGCGGTTGAGTAGAGAACGGAAAAGTAACGAGTGATGGTGCTTTTAGACAAATCGGAGTCGCGCGGGTGACTTCAAAAAATTGGAATTGAAACTGGCTTTTGGGCGGCTGTGCCTTGAAAATCAAAGTAACAGGATAACAGGCACACAGAACAAAATAGAACTACATACTTTAAAAATAACGAGTAGTAGTTGGTTTTGGTTTTTTTTGGATCAGGGGAAGACGAAGGGGTGTGTTTGCACTACTGAGAATGCGCAGTGTGGATATTTCGTTTAAGGGCGCCCGGGCGTCTATTGTTTAAATAATTTGATGGAAAATTAACTTATTTTTGCAGTTAATAATTGAAATTTATTTTATTTTTATGATTTCAACATGAAAATTTGGTTGGCCTTACATTTGGTATTTCGGTAGCAACCGGCCCTGAATAATTGTTTCATTTATGCATATGTTCCACTCTCACATTGTTTCAGCGAATCAGGCGATCGACAAAAGTAGCGAGTGATCGAAAAGTATCGAATTTTCTTCCGGGCGCACAACACTAATTTGATGGAAATTAATTAATTTTTCCATATAAAAATTGAAATATACATTATTTTTATTATGAATACACCAAATGAGATGATTTCAGCTTAGAAGTTGGTTGGCCTTAAATATGGTATGAGAACGCCCCTGTTCCTGTATTTCAGGCGCTTTCTAAAACGGAAATGCTTTTGATTTCCTTTGACAGAATTTCAACTGAATTTAACCGGAAAGAAAAGTTAAAACAAATGATCATGTTCTCAAGGTTAAAAAAAAACAAATGAACGTAACTGTAGTAAGTTATGTTGAAAATAAATTACAAAAATCATTTCACAAAACGCTTGTAGCTCCCTTATTATGAAGATTTCTTTATGGATTCGATCCAACGACTCATTCATTATACAGCACTCTGTCTGTAAAGCTTTACATACTTCCGTTTGAGAAACACAACGCTAGCACATGCCCATTTTGTGCCTACTCTACTGAAGCAAAGCAACATCCAAAATAAATATAAATATCATTTTCAAAACTTTTAAAAATCTTCAATTCCAACATAATCTATTTCTCTTAATGAAAGTTATAAACTTCATAAAATTATTCTATGTTTTTCTGTATGTTAATAAATGAGTAATTTCATACATATATCGATTGTTAATGACAATCACAACATTTAACAATGTGCACATCGCACATCCCTTATTTCCAGGGTTGCCACCGTTTGTTGGGCAATTTACTCACATCGGAACCAACAATAGCTAAATTTCTCGTGAATTTTCATTATAATTAAAGTTATTTAATTAATTCCTAGAACAAAATGAGGAAGTTTGAATTGCACCAAGTGCAAAGCATATAAGCAACATAATTCGAAGAGAAAGTTGTAAGGCGATAAACGTAAAACCAAAGGGAAAAGCCACGCGTCTGCCTGACTGACGACGCTGTTGCCACCACCACCGTCGCCGTCACTCTACATAGAGTAAAAAAAATTTGCAAAAATATTTAGAATAAAATATTTTATTTGTTAATTGACTTTAAACTAAATAACAACTTAAAGAAAAAAAATAACTCAAAATGGATGTTTCACAACCGCCACCGCAACTGACATTACCCTCCGCTTTGGCAACAAATCTAACAATGCTGCCGCCACCATCAAGTGGCGGTCAGCATTTTCGACATTTCCATCCCCATCATGGTGGCAACAAACAAGGTGGCTATCAACATTTCAAACCATTTACGTCGGGCGGATTTCAAAGACCATTTGCCATGTCTCAAGATGACTTCGATGGGAAGCGTTTGCGTAAGAGTGTCATGCGTAAAACCGTTGACTATAATGCATCTATAGTCAGAGCGTTGGAGGTGAGTTAAGGACTAATAAGATATTTAAAAGATAATTAATACATGAATTCATTGAATTGATTGCAGACTCGTCTTTCGCAAAGAGACTATCGAGATCGTTATGCCCTGCAACCGGAAAGCATCTATGTACCACAATTGCTGCCACCATCTAGTTATTTAGATAATCCCTCGAATGCGGTCACAACTCGTTTTGTTAAGACGGCGACAAATAAAATGCGTTGTCCCATTTTCACACTGGCATGGACACCAGAAGGCAGACGTCTGGTGACTGGTGCCAGTTCGGGTGAATTCACTTTATGGAATGGTTTAACATTCAACTTTGAAACAATTTTACAAGTGAGTGGATACTTAGATGTTAAAATGATGACATCAATTTTAAAAGTTTTTTTGTATTAAATCTTTTATATTTTAATTTTATGTGTGTGTAAATGTGTGTGTGTGTCTAGGCTCATGATGTACCCGTCCGGACAATGGTTTGGTCTCACAACGATAGCTGGATGGTTACTGGCGATCATAATGGTTATGTTAAATACTGGCAATCGAACATGAACAATGTGAAAATGTACCAGGCGCACAAGGAGGCAATTAGGGGAATAAGGTATAGAAAACTAATCGTAATTTGTATTTTAGCAAACAAAAAAACAACTAAAAAACAAAAACAAAATACTTTCTTATGACTTAATAGATACATATGTCTCTTATTCTTAGAGAAATTCCATAGGAAGAAAATAATAGATAGACTAGTCTAGCAGTTGATGATGATAATTAGTGTGTTAGGATCTCGGTTTCATATTGATGTTGCTGAAATAAATAAAGCCGTTACCTTAAGCAACATCCAAAAACTATTTGTAGGATCTGTGATAGGTTTTTTATTAAACTCATTTTTGATCTCGTTTTTTTTTTTCTGTTTTTAATTAAGAAACAAATTTATATTAAAATGTGACTGTCATAAATATTAAAATCAAATTAATAAAAGAAATAAAAACAAAACCAGAAACAAAGCAAAGCAACGATAAACAAAAACACAAAAGATACAAACAAAGCCAAGAAAACTAAAGGATATTAAAGACTGTGACTGTGTGTGGTTGGTGAGAGAGAAACCCCTCTTAATAAGGCGCCGCCAATTTGTTGTTGGACTTGATTTTTGTTACAAACAAAATAAAACAAATTTAAATAATATTTAAATCAAATTTTAAACAAATTTTTTGTAATTTTACAAATAATAAAAAACAATTTCTTATTGAAAATTTTTTAAACCAAAACCAAACAAAATGCGCGATTTTATTTGAGCGGCTCCAAAGAAAAGGGCGGCGCAGTGACTGCTGCTGCTGCCTCATCAACAAATAAAGTCAAAAATATTTTACGCACAAAATCGGGGGTTATTGTTTTTTATTTCTTCTTTAAACATACATACTATATATTATAATCTAAGTATATATATATATGTAAATCTGATTCATTCGTTCAATGAGGAAACAAAATCTTGGATTTTTGTTGGATTCAAAAACAAATGAACAAACTTGACTTTGCCAGAGATGAAATAAACAAACAAAAATATAGTTTAGATCAAATAAAATACTCTAATTTTTATCTTTATCATTTTGATGACTCATTTATTGACCACGTTGCTATCGACTACATACATAAAATATTCTGTTAAAAGATCAAATCGTTTTTAACCTCAAAAATATTAAAGTTTCGCAAATCATTTTTCGCATTGCTGCACAACTTATTCCGTTTTTGTTTGCATTGCACAGTTTCAGCCCCACGGACAGTAAATTCGTCAGTTGCAGCGATGATGGCACCTTACGCATTTGGGATTTCATGCGTTGCCAGGAAGAACGTGTCCTGCGTGGTAAGTAAACAAAGACACACACATCCAACCCAACCCAATCCAATCCACACCCCACAATTTAATTGATCATTCAAATTTAATTACTATATGCAAATAAAGGTCATGGTGCTGATGTTAAATGCGTCCATTGGCATCCTCAGAAAGGTTTAATTGTTTCCGGCAGCAAAGATAATCAACAACCGATTAAATTATGGGATCCCAAAAGTGGGACAGCTTTAGCAACACTGTAAGAGATCGAAATTCTTATCTAAAAAAAAAATTCCTATCTAAAATAAAATCATCATTATTATTGTTTTATAGGCATGCACATAAATCCACTGTTATGGATTTAAAATGGAATGATAATGGCAATTGGTTGGTGACAGCATCAAGGGACCATTTACTCAAGTTATTCGATATAAGAAATTTACGTGAGGAAGTACAAATCTTTCGTGGACATAAAAAGGAAGCCAGCTCAGTATCATGGCATCCCATACATGAAGGTCTGTTTTGTTCAGGTGGTTCCGATGGATCCATACTATTTTGGAATGTGGGGTGAGTGGAGAAATAAAGAGAGAGAGAGCGAGAGTCAAAGTTCTAAAACTTATTTCACTTTTTAGAACTGATAAAGAAATTGGTGGTGTTGAGACTGCACATGATAGCATCGTATGGACTTTAGCATGGCATCCTTTGGGTCACATATTGTGCTCTGGTTCCAATGATCATACCATTAAATTCTGGACACGCAATCGTCCTGGAGATCTTATGCGTGATAAGTACAATTTGAATACACTGCCCGCCAGTTTAGCTGCCTTGGATGAATGTGAATATGGTAAGTTCAATGAGCCTCAATCAAAGTATATCAACAAATATTTCTTTATTTTACCAAATAGATGATGCCGTCATTCCGGGCATGGGTCCTGAGGATCGTGTTGAATTCACTGAAAGTCTGACAGCAGACAAAGGTTTTATTCCTGGCCTTGATTTAGATCCAACTAAACTATCTGATCGTGATAAGGAAAAGAAAGTGCCCTACAGCAAGCCCATACCTCGCAACTTCCAAGCACAATGGGCTGGTGCTCGTGGTCGAACGGAGGATGGTGGTTTTAGTAGTGGCAACGGCAGTGGGGGCAGTGGAACGCTAGAGGAATCCCAACCAGCGCCTTTGCGTGATACCAAAGACATTAATGGTGTCTCATTGCAACAAGTTGGTGAGAATACTATTGAAAGCATGTTAGCCAGTGGCAATTTAGCCAATATGGATCCCCACTCGATTGTTGGCATACTTGTATATGGTCGCTTCATACGAGTGCATCAAGACTCACGATTAATGCTTGCCGTGCGCCAGGGTCCAGATTATTTAAATAAGTACATTGATGCAGGTAAACTGGAGGAATTGCGTGATATGTTGCCAATGAGAGAACATTCAGGTTCGGTCTCACCAACAATTGAAGGACGTGAAACATCGCCACCTTTGAAGAAATCACGTTTCGAACCACGTCAACATCAACCATTACCGGTGTTTGTGCGCGAATTGTTGTCACTCAAGAAACCATTCCTTCCCTGTTTGATTGCTCTGAAGGCACAGCTGCAGCAGCAATCACAACAACAGCAGCAGCAACAAATGCCAATGAAGGGTGACATTCTGTTAGATGATAGAAACGATAGTAGATCACCGCATTCGCATGATATGAGCGGCCCGGGGGGGCGTCCAAATCCTTGGGCAATTAATTCGCCTTGGGCAAAAAATAATGGCCCCGGTCCCGGCAATAATAACCAAAATGGTTATAATGGCAGCAACAACAACAACAATAACAATAATAATGGTGGTGCTCCCTTCAATGGTCCCGGCTTTGGTGGCGGTGGCAACATCAATGAACAGAATTTCAATGAGCGCGATAGAGATCGAGGAGGAGATCGTGGTGATCATCAAAAGGGCAACAATCAAAACAATAATAGCAATAGCAACAACAACAGTGGCGGCAGCAACAATCGGCGACGTCGCAATAATAACAATTCTAGTAGTAGCAGCAGCGGTGGTAATAACCGCAATCGTGTACGAAACAACAGTAGACGTTTCTAGACAACTAAGAACAGCCACACATATGATTATGTGCTCTCTTCCTTCTGCTCCTCCTCATCTTGATCATCAATGAATTTTGTAATAAAATGTTATTTAGTGATTTATGCCAAAAATGATTTATTCCATTAAACACAAATCGAATGGAACGTCATTTTGGCTGTGTAAATGTACAGAAATACCTTATATCATGATTCTTCAGATTGTTATAAATGTATAATTTAAAGAAAGCAAAAAAACAAATTATTAGATTAAGTGCACAAACCCACACACAACAAATGCTAACCATAAAAGAAACAAAACAGATATTGAATACAAAACAACAAAATTTAAATTTAAAAAACAAACTACAATAAGAAAAAAGATAAAAAGCATTAATTTCGGTTACACCGAATTCACACAAATGTAACAATTAAGGCAAAATTAAGAGAAAAAAAAAGAAACCCCAATAAAAAACTAAAATTTATGAATCCTGGGGTCATTCACTTGGAAAACTGGGGAATTAGTTTGGCTAGAAACTAAACACAAACTAATCCTAGCCTGAGTAACATCATGTTTAATGAGATGGAAAGCACGAATCTTACGGGGAGTCGCTTTGATTATGTGTCCCAACAACAGCAGTTGGCTCTTTGATGTTTTTGTCTGTCTTCTTTCGAGTATTTTAGCTTTCGTAGAGTGAGGGAGTGAGTCAAAATAGTTTTCTCTAAGTGTCAACACAAACAAAAAGAAAAATCAACGATATCGACGATGCAGCAGTAAAAGAAAGCAGCGTAGCTACAATGTTAATGTGCGCAGCTGTCTGTGTTTGCAAATACAAAATAATAATATTTATTCGGTAGAAACTTTTGAGACATAAATCGCATGATTTCTTTCATAGTTACAGAGGCGAAAAGGAGCAGAAGACAATCCATCATACATATATAATGTATGTGTCCAGTTCAAGCTAAAAGTTTTTTCATAGAAGATACTGACAACTTAGGAGTCAACAGTCTCTTACAAAATGACTATAACTCAGGCGTTAAGACATTACAACAGACCAAACAAATGTCCTCACTATTTTACCAATTGAAGGAACACAAAACTAAATGGTTTTTCCTGGTTATCTCATACTATATTCAATGTTCTCTTTTGACCATTGAATGTCGATCGATCGGTAATTTGTTCCAAAGTTCATTAAAGAATTTTAGAAAATTGTAAATCCACTTACCCATAACAATTCAACACCAAACAAACTGTTTAAATGCCAATGTGTTTCCTTGTTCTTATTAAAAAACAAGCTGAAACAATCGATTTGTATGGGTTCCTGCTGTTGCTAAAACATGAATAGCAATTAATCTAATAAATTTTGATAATAAGAATAATAATAATGATATTTTGTAATTCAAATAAGTGTGTGTGTGTATGTGTCTGTGTTCACTGTGGTCTCTCATGCCACATCATCTTAATAACTGAATCATTATAAATACTCTGCTTCATATCATAAGCTTCTAGAAACCGAACTTAAATTTAAAGACTATAAATATTTTATTCACTTCACTAAAACATTTTAACCTCTTCTTTTTTTTTTTTTTCAACTAAAAATTTGTCCAATTGCCTTAATCGGTAATATCTCCAAATGTCGATGGAGGTGTTTATAAGCATGAATGACATTTTAATGTAAAACTATTGTATTACATCATATGTACTAAGCTAAACGGCAATTTCTTCACGTGTTGAAGTACTACGACGTCTATAAGAATTTTTTTCATCGTCCTCTTCATCCTCGTCTTCATCTTGGACACTACGCTTTGAATTTGCCAATTCTCGATCTTCTGAAGTTTTCTCATCTTTTTTATCATTAATATCTTCGTTAGATGCTTTCAGTTCCACATAATCATCATAGAGTTTCGTCGTTGTTAGATCTTTTGTATGTTTTTGTACGCGAAAGTTTTTCTTGATTTCACGTTCCTCTTCGCGCATCCGTTCTTTAGTTTTATTTTCAATGGTAGTCTTAATTTGCTCAGCAGAACGTACCAATTCATCAGTCTCCAAAACAAGACGACGCGTTGAGGCACTGCGGCTGCGACTGCTCCGACTACGACTGCGGCTAGTATGACGATCGGAACGCCGTGCACCACGACGGGACCAAGAACGTTTTGAATGATACGAACGTGAATGGGACCGCGATCTCGAGTAATCCGATGAAGTGCGTGAACGACGTGTAGAAACAAGTTTCTTGTTCGTACGCTGAGTTGTTGATTTAGAGCGACTACGCGAATGTGATTGGCTACGTGAGCGATTTCTATAAAAGACATTTAACATGAGTTAGGATTGCTTAAGAAATTGGGTAATATAAATTAAAGGACCCACCTTGATCGTGATGAATAGGAAGACTTGTGGTGATGAGAACGTGAGCGACTGCGTGAATGAGAGCGACTGTGATGGATATAGAAAATAGAAATCAGTCTTTTTAAATTTCCTTTAAAATAAAAAATAAAAAAAGGAAACTTACCGCCTGGAACGTCCTCGTGAACGACTCCGGGAATAGGAGCTGGAACGTGAACGATGTCTATGGGCAGATGAAATTTATGAATCACTTAACGTCAATGCTCTCTTTACAAAACTCACCTGCCACGTGAGGACTTATAATAGCCACCATTGTCATCCTCATAACGATCGTCATCATAGTGCTTACTATAATAGGAAGAGTGACCGCCTTCATAACCACCGCCACGGCCTCGACCACGGCCGCGTCCCCCACGACCACCGCGGGGACGTGGAGCAAAACCACGATAATTACTTGATACTGGAAATGGAGGTGGTGGCCTATATAAGGCTGGAACACCGGCAAAAACACTAGGTACACCATAGGGAAACATCGATAGTGATTTCATCCATTCACTTGCTGCTTCTGCACTATAAGGCGGAGCTCCTGGTGTCGTTGAATTTGGTACTGCAGCAGCTGCTAAGGCAGCAACTGCCTTAAATGGATTTAATGAGTTATTTACCATATTGACAGCGGCAGCTGCATTGGAAATTGGTGTTTCACCATTGATGGTAGCCTGTTGTTGTTGTTGTTGCTGGTTATCACGTTGATGAAACTTATTTGATATTTTCAATTTGTTTTTATCATCCGCAGCATCATCATCATCATCACTGCTGTCATGATGCTTTTTCGTTTTCATTTTAAGTAAACCCATCAATGGTGTTTTACTTTTAATATCTTCAACAATTCTACGTTGATCTTCAAGAAGTTTTTCTGTGGCAGTTTTATATTTCTCCACCAAACGTTCACGTTGTTGATTCTGTATATCATCATAGCTATGTTGACGGCGAGAATGCTTATCTGTATGTTTTGTCTACGAGAAATACAAGAATAGGATTACTTAGTATATGATTGGATATAAATATAAATTGATATTGTTTAGCAACTCACCTTCATTCGATGAAACAATTGTTCCAATATTCGTATACTCTCTAATTTACGCTGAGCTATCTGCAATTTACGCTCTTCAACGCGTATCTTTTGCGAAATTTCAACTTGACCACGTTCTTGGATCTTTTTCAAATGCTTCTCTTTTCGTTTCTCTTCACGTTGACGCTGTTTCTCAAGTTCTTCCAATTTTAATTGTTCTTCTTTTTGCCTGTAATTTGTGCATGATCGCTACTCTTCAAAACATATTTTTCACATTTTTTTTTTTTTTCTTAATTTCATAAATGATTTTCTTTTCTTTTTTGCTATAAGAGGAAGAGAACTTAAACATTTGCCTAAAAATTTTACAGAGATAAAATCCTTCTCCTCAAACAAAAAAAGCCAGAAAAACCTAAGAAATGAATATATATATAAATGAATAAAAAAATATTATTCAAACCTTTCACGCTCCAAACGTGATTGTTCATCTTTTTTAGCCCGCTCACGTTCCTCGTCCTCTGCCTTTGCTTTTGCCTGTAGACGTTTCCGGACACGTTCACGTCTAACAATTTGTGCTTCACTCAAATGTTTGGTTTTATCAAATGTAACATTTATACTAATCGCCTGCGTTTTATCAATAAATTTTCGTACTAATTTCATACCACGAAATTCATCCATCGCACGCACAAATCCGGCATATTCCTCAAATTGAACATATCTAAAGGAAGAGAAAGGAAAGGAAAGAAAAATAATGATTATTTCCGTTTATTGAAATTTTAAATAAAAGAAAGACGACGACATACCCTTCGAATAGAACATCTTGTTCAAAGCTAAATGTCTTCATGCCACTAATGTCTACATTCATATTTGGACGATAAGGATCACAAATTGGTATATCCACAGATCGAACACGTCCGTATTTTTCAAAAATACGTTTAAAAATGCTTTCACTTGGTTTAGCATTGTCATCGTTTTCTGCGTGACGCGGACAGAACCAACGTATAGGTAAATGAGTTAAATGTATGGTGTCTGGACGTTCGCCAGCCTTCATTTCATCCATATTCCGTGCATCACGAAAATATGAATCCCAATCATGACGTGTTGGAAAATCATCTTTAACTTCTGTGCAACGGACACGAAATGATTCACTGAAACCCGACAAACGTAACGAGACACCATCGAGACGTCCAATGGCGCTGCGTATACGTTTATGTTCATCAAGTTCAGCTTCAAATCGTATGCAGTTTATAGTACTTTTAGAGACCTGAAACAATATACTAAAGTAGATGAAGTTTCCTTTATATACATTTTGCTTTCTTGAATACTTACTTTGAGTACTAGAAATTTATCCGGTTTAAGTTCAGCACTTAATTTATCCATTATCTCCAAATTTGATATGGATTTGCCCGTTCTTATTGATGGGCAATCCCACAGATATATGCATTTTTGCCAAAGGCTTAAGATACAAACTATGCGGCAAATACAATGGCGAACAATCGGACACATTTTCAATGGTCTGAATGTTGAACATTATTTACGTGTTTATTATTATTTTAATGTGTTGTAGTAGTTTTTTTTTTTTTTTTTTGATTTTGCAGAGTCGCGTACCAACAAAGTACATTTAAAATACGTAAGGATTAATACATAAAAAATGTAGTTGTTTATACAAAGTAATTAGAAAACAAAAACTCATATAAATAAAAATGATTAAAATTACTTAAAAGTAAATTATGTATGTGTTCAATTCAATATATCATTGAAAAATGTATATGTGTACATATGTAAAACCCAAATTTATTGCAAATTTTAAGGGGAAATGGTTAAGGGAGGAGATGGTGGAAGTGTGAAATACACAAGGAAAAATAAAAGTATATAATATATATAAATTTTAAAATTTTTTGCTTAATATATATGCTAAACAAATTGACTTTTATTCAGAACTGTTTAGAATAAAGCAAAAATTGAAGAATTTTAGTAATTCACTAGTTTTTCAATCGATTTTTATCTAAAAGTTGCACTTTTCTGCAGACTGAAAAAAATGACCGAACGAAGACGTCGGAGCTAAAACGCAAGAAGAAGAGTTGACTTTAAGATCTGCCAACTCATTTTTAGCTTTCAGAAACCTTGGCAGTACCATTACAAATAAACGTGCTTTTATATATTAAACAAATATGTTTTTAGATTTTAACAAATATTGTTAAATTCGTTGAAATGAATGTATTTATTATTACTTTTTAATAATATTGACAACGAGCCCAATATGATAATGATTGTTGTGTTTGTGCTGGCGACTCAAAAGCACAGGGTTGCATGCAAGAAAGCTATGAGATGCGCAATGAGGCGACTTTTGCCTCGGCTCAATCGGCTCGAATTTTTTGAGTTTTTGTCTTTTATAAGCCATTGCGGCAGCACCGCCGACACTATTTCTAGCCTCATTTCGAGTACTTCATTGTTAATTTACTAATTTCATTTCGTTTTTTTGTATGAGTAGATGTAGATGGTAAGGCACAGAAGAAGAAAGAAAATATTATTAAAATGCTTAAATCGGTAAAAGCTTGAAATTTGGCAAAAGCTTTTGTAGCTTATAAAAGTGTTCGCCAACACCAAACTTTATGCAATAATTTATGGGCCTCTGCAACACCCATCAAGTATGGGTTTTAAGTGAACGTCAAAACCATTAAAATACAAGAAGAAGAAACCAAAAGTGCGTTGTTTAATAATTTTTATACAGAAGACAAAAATTCAACAATAAAATTAATAAAAATGTGTACGAGGGCATAGGGTTAATATAAATAATATATTGGGGCTTAGCACCCTCGATAATATTATATGGCAACAATAAATTCAACTATATAAAGTTGAAGGAAAAAAAATAGAAAAGTCGAGACAACAACGACGAAGAATGCCAACAGCTTCGAGCAGCAGCAGCAGAAGTCATAGTAGCAGCAGCAGCAGCAGCAGCAGTAGTAGCAGCAAAAACAAAAACAACGCAATTGTGATAGACAAAGAAATAGATTAAGTGAAAGAGAGAAGAACGCAACGTGTTGGTGGGGCACAGAACCACGGCGCATAAAAAAGCAAAACTTGAATAGCAGCAAAACGGCAACAAGGCAAAGCAAAAACAAACAAAAAAAAAAAGACATAATTTCCACATGAATAATAAATTAAATATTTAAAACTTAAACACACACAATCAAACAAACACGCAGAGAATTTTTTAAGCAAAAGAAACAGA
Source organism: Amiota minor (assembly GCA_037043295.1). Taxonomy (NCBI): domain Eukaryota; kingdom Metazoa; phylum Arthropoda; class Insecta; order Diptera; family Drosophilidae; genus Amiota; species Amiota minor. The sequence continues at coordinate 46,725 of JBAMAW010001495.1, read as the reverse complement.
ACAAAATTAGCAAACAATTAAAGAGGAGGAAGTAACTACATACAAGAAAACGGAAAAAAGATCAAAAGAAGAAAAAAATATAAAAACGAAAGCAACAAACAACTCCGTAACACACACACATAAGCATATCGTCGATTTTACATTTACAATAATAATGTAAAAAAAAGAAAAGAGAAGAAAAGAAACGGGATAAATTAATAATAATTTTGTACACGCATCATCATCATCATCAAATCGTCGTGATATATGTATGTATGTAAATATTATAAAGTTCAAGAAGTGGCCCAAACGAACGAACTACAAATAAGAAAATAAGGAGAAAAACAAGACGAAACGAAAAAAAATATCATAATAATAATAGAAAGATAGAGCAAACAACATAGAGCGAAAAAAACAACTGGTCGTCACCAAGTCATCGACAACAAGAAGAGAGCACAGCCAGAGTGAGCGAAAGAGAGAGAGAGAGTTTAGAGCGCTCAAACAACATAAGTTTCATGAATGTTTTGGTGTGTGTGTGTGCAAAGGGAAAAATACACGGAGAGAGCGTAAGCAAGCAAGAGAGAATAGTAAGTGTACTGTTAGAGTGATTAGTTTATAAAGTGTGCGGGTGGCGCGCGCTAACAGAAATTTTCTTTTTTTTCCCGTTTGCTTTTTCATCCTAAAACAAAATCAACAACAACAACAACAAGAAAACCGCTAACAAAATAACATTAATAATAACAACAAAAACAATAGGAAAACGAAAAGCTCTTTTTGCTCTTTAGAATTCAGTACAACATCAACTGCTTGTTCGTCCGTATGACCATTTGTTTGTCTGCCTATATGTTATCGTCGTCGTTGCCACTGCCGCTGCTGCTGCTTTTTTGATGTCACATATAGGGCGCTGCTGCAGTGCATAGCTCTGTAAAAACAACAGCTACAACAACAATAATAATAATAACAAAAACAACATCTAGAAAAAAAACATAATTAATAATTTGCAGCGGCAATTGCTTGTTCTCATTTGCAACACAATAATTTTGATATTTCTATATTGTAAATAATAATAAGTGCATGAACAACAACAACAAAGAGAGCTGTCAGCTTTCTTAAGGAAAAATAATATAATGAAAATTATATTCAATTAGAAAAGCGAAATTAAGTTTAAGGAATAAAGTGGTAAGTAAGTTAACAAGAATTTATATAGTTTTTCATAATAATCTTTTTAATTTGACTTTAGTTGCTGCAATTTTCTTTTAATACCAACCACCAAACCAATAATATACCATAAGTATAATTAATTGTTGGTGGTATTTTTCATATTATTTTTCTTTTTGCTTATGGACATATTCGTGTGTGTGTTTGTGTGTGTGTGAATGTATGTAAGTTTGTGTGAGTACGCGTGTTGACATATTGTTTGTGTATGTTACACCTGCGTTTGTGTGATGAAGTTTTTGCTCTCTGCGCCCTATTCTTTGTCTCTCTATGTATTATGTGCGCGTGTGTGTGTGTGTATATATATATATATATATATATATATGATTGTGTTGGTGTGTGTGCAGCCCTACAAGAACGTCTGCCAATCAGTCAGTTAGTCAGTCAGTCATTGAGTTACTGCAATCCAACTCTGCCACCACCACCCCAAATGCCACCACCATTGTTTCTTTTATTTTTGTTTTATTTTTCTCTATGTTTTCCTTTTTGCATTCACTGTTATGATCAGACATTGTTTTGTTCTTGTAAAAGTAGATTGTGAGAGGGGAGAGAGTGTGAAAGTAGTTGTATGTAAGCAAGTAAGTACATATGTATGTATGTATGTATGTGTGTGTTTTTATGTTATAATTTTGGTGGGTTGCTTTCATTTGTTTATTCTTTGGCAGCCATTTTTAAAACGATGAATTTGCAGTTAATTACAACAATTTACATTTAAAATTAGCTTGGCTTTTAATTTGATTTTCTACATAAAGTTTTGCAACTGCTGCGTTGCTTTTGCTTGCCTACTTTGTTGTTATTTGCCTACTGCATTTTCCGTTCATCATCATTGCCCTTTTAATATGTAAGTATTTTTCTTTTTAGAAGCAATTTTCATTTTGCTTACTCATTCGTATTGTTGTGTTGTGTTGTCGGCCATTGGTTATTTTGTTATTTTGTTAGTTCATTCGTTCGGGGTTCGGTATACATCATTATTCTTATGTATTTTCTTTCGTATTTTTTTGTTCTTCGTATAAAAATGAAAAACGCAATGGAAAATCACGAAAGTGCATCCCCTAAATGCATGCAACGCGACAATGTCTGCCAGCCATTTATCTGTATACAAGTATATTGCATACATAGAATAATATTGTACATATCTAGAAGAGAAATTGTTGTTCAAACCTCCCCACATAAACACATTTTAACATTTACTTATCAACTTAGTGTAGTGTCGTCGTCCAACAAAATGTTAATCCAAATACATATCATAAAAATAATTAAGAGCTCTTGTCATTATAGTAAGGCATTGATTATCCAGAGATGGATATCTCCTTTAACCGGTTAAATCAGTTAACCGTTAGACTGAGTTGATAATATTTTAATTCCGTTAAACATGATTGTCCTCTATCAATCATAATTTCCGTTTACTATTCGAGATTTCATTTAACCGTGATTTTTATATAAAATGGACGAAATACTGTAAAACAATAACTAAGATTATTACCCAAAGTCATCTTCTTTGTAATAAAAATTCTACACAATATTTGTTCCATAACTCAAATATGTAACTCCGTAATTTGGACAAAAGAATTGATACGTGTATTATTTAGTTAAGGATTTTGTATGGATGATTTGCGTAGTAGACTTATTCAGATGACATTTTTCATTTTCTTGAGAATTATAAATAGCTCAGAACTAGTAAATCAATCTTCAAGTGCCATGAAATATGATAACGGCAGATCAGGCGGTAAATTTATGCAATAAAACAATGGAGCAATTTTCTTGATAACTTGCAGAAGACTTGTTCATATCAGTCAATTATTATGTCTGGATAGCACCGCCCCACCATTGACAGTCACAACGAGATCTTCTGCATTTTCGAAAAGGAAAGGACCACTCAAAAATTCGCTAAACACGAAGAACAAGGATGATTCACTTTACCAAATACAATCAATCCGACAAATGTACTGCGTATGGTAAAAAAAAGGTTCGAGTCTCTAGCTCAACAACTGAGGGACTAGTTTGCATACATACAGACGGACATGGCTTAATCAATTCGTCTAATCGAGCTGATCAAGAATATATATACTTTATGTGGTCTTTTTTGTCTCCTTCTGCCTGTTACAAACTTCATGACAAACTTATAATACTATTCACTTCCATGAAGAGTATAAAAATTAACTTTTGTCCATTTAATGAACTAACCAACATTGGACCAACAGATGGATAAGTGAAGATCATTACTGAAAGTTTAAAAATACTTGATTCATTTGTGTTATCAGCGTGCACCAACCACGTCTCGGAGATGTTCATAATATGACAGAAGATTCTATGAAGACGTCATTACTTTCTTTTGTTTGAATTTAAATTAAGTGCATTTATTTTTATTTCATATTTTTGGTTTTCTAGTAAAATAATATTGATGATCCATATTGATTTGGTAAACAACATTAATAATTCTGGTTATTTAAAAAAAAAAAAAGCAAAACCCATGCCGACGATGTTTCTTTTATTTTTTATGGCACTAACTTGTATGTTTGTATTTCAGCCGGCAATATTTTTCTTTTGTGTGTTATGTATTTTGTTGTTGTTGTTGGCAATCTCTTTATATATATATATATATATATATTGATAATGTGCCACTCCAGGCATTTTGGCGACCTACTTTTCTTTCATATGACAAACACAAAGCAATGGAGCAAAGCAAACAAACCAAATATATACGAAATACAAGCGAATGAATATAAAGATTTGGGCCATAAAATGATATTTTTAATTATTATACACTTAGCCTGCTTTATTTTCATTTCACATATTTTTTGTTTTCTCTTCTTCATTCTCCATTCTCCATTCTCCTCGTTTTGTTTTTGTGAAAGTGTCCATTTGTTTTACTCTCTCTTTTATTCTTAATCTCTCGAATCACTCGCTCTTTCTTTGTTGTTATTATTGTATGTATTTTATTCTTCTGATTTTGTTGTTTTGGGGTTGTGTTTGATAAGCTTTATCAGTAGTAAGAATATTTGTTTGTATAAACACTTATACATACATACTTACATCTGAATGTATGTGTGCGTGTGAGTTTGTTTGTTATGCATAATCATTGTCTCTGCACACATAGTTCATGGCCCCAAACACAACTCTACACGTTTTTGTTGATTATAGAGTTGCCAACCTCAATCCATCCATCAATATCATCTCCCTCTACTCCCCACATTGACTACTTCTTCTATGTTGTATGTTGTCAATAGATATGAATGCTAGACATCTTGGATGGATGGGATAGATAGATAGATGTGGACCCCCTCATTGTCGTTGTAGTTGGTTTCTCTTATACACTCAATCAAAAGTTCAATGTGCTGGCTGCTTCATTTTGGTCACACTGACAATTTGACTGTTGATTTATAATATTTGTACCGAAAATGCGCTTTTATTTTGATTAAACATTAACAGCAACAAAATGGAAAAAGTTTTTGTATTTTTCATTACTTGATAAATTGTTATCGCCTTTGACCAGGCCACCAACCAGTCCAGTTAGTCAGCCCCTGACTGACGACGTGTCTTAATAGACTTTTAGTGGAAAAGTTTTTTTGTTTTTCTGTTTTATTTGCATTGTTTTGTCTAAAGTTTTTTTTTTATAATGATTCATAAACCTTTATATATATTTAGTTTTTTGCAGTTGTAAGCTTTATTTTCAATAGCAACAATTTCACAAATCATTGCAAGACTTTTATCAGATTTCAATTGTGGTTAGATCAGTTCTTTGTTACGTGGAATTCATTAAAGTACGAATCGCTTAAAGCGATGGTGGAGCAACTTAGCTTGGGATCTCGGTTAGTTAGTTAAACACTTTTCTTCTTAAATGAAATTCACGTCTTTTCATTGTAAAAATATTCAATTTAAAAAGAATGGTAATATAAATTTATTAATCAACGCATATGAATATATTTTATGTGAACCACAATTTACCTGAGTTACAAATTATTTTGTGAAAAAGAAAGTATAGTATTTAGTAAGATTTTGTAGTATTTTAGAAGGGGTCAGTCTTCCTGTTTTGGGAAGAAAGCAGAGTTATGATGAATATTTATTATAAACGGAGGCATACCCTAACCAGAAAAAAAAAACCTATAGATATTCTTACAAAATTCTTTTATCTGTTTGACTGAGATTATTTCTTTTCGATAACTAGAAAATTGGAAAGCACATAAATCGCTTTTCTTTACTATAAATGTTTTCAAAGTTAGGATAGAAGAGAAAGACTGCTGCCATTAAGCGAAGACACCAAGAAGCCTTACGGACCAGTGTAATGATTTATTCGACTTCTCTTAACTTTAGTGTTCACCTTGACCGTGAGACACTACATCCATCTTCGATCTCAGGCTCCATACACGTACTGAGCCCCCTTAGCACAGCAAGTTGGCAATCCATCCACAGTATCTAAGCGTAATCTTGATAGGTAAACAGTTTCAATATAAACTACTGGTTTATATACGAGTACAATATACTTATTTTTAATATGCCTTTCCTATTTATTGTTAGTTGTTCTCCTTATCTATTCTTTTGGACTTTGGTTTTCTAGTTTCAGAATGTGGTTTTCTCCTAAAAGTAAGAAAAAGTAAATAATAATCAACTAAATATCTAACCAACTGAACAAAGATATATGCATGTATGTATGTATATACATTTTGTAAAAGTGTGTGCGTGAACAAAGTCCTATTCTAAAATGTATATTTTATTATCGTAGTTTTTCCAACAGAAGGGAAAAAGGGAAATTCAACAGAAAAAAAGAGATCAGCACAAACAAAGAATATATTCTGTACATGTGGCAATTCATAGCGTGCAGCACATGCGCAGCATTAGATATAATAGAATTGATGTTGTTGTTGTTGTTGTTGTTTGTTTTTGTTGTATTGATTCTTCTTTCCTTTGAAAAATTTTCTTTGTCTAATAATGAAGGGACGCGGCGTGGGTACGCACACTCATACAAACCTAGACACAAAGGCAAACATCATGTCTTTATGTTGCCATATATGGTCTATCTATCTATGTATCTAGTATGTATAGCTAGTGGTTTGTGTGTGTGTTTGTGACGCTTACATTTACACATAAACATTTACATTACATATTTTTGGGTTTGTTACTTTCCTTTACGCTTCAAACTGTCCTAAACCTAAGCATTTGATCATCTACAATTGAAAACAGTTCACTGCTTTCCTCCCGGGTGTTTAAACGTGTCTTGTTTTGGTCCGTGTCTGTTTTTTTTTATTAAAAATCTATTTGGCGTCTATAAATTACAATATTACTATTTTTGTGGTCTACAATTAAAGTGACTAATCTGTATATAGAGAAAACTATCGTTACGCCATCATTTGTCTACCATCATCATCATCATCATAATCGTAGACTTTGTTATTGAAATAAATTGCGCGCGCCGCAATGTTCAATATAATTTTTTTTACAAGTCTTCTTCCTATCTGCGCTGCTTTAAATGTTTATAAAGAAGAATAAAACAAAAACAAAGCAAATTACGTTATCACAGCAGAAATTAATAATAGTTTTTGTAATGTGGAAACAAAAAACAAAAAAAAAATGGCAGACAAATTGTAAACAAACTCAAAAAATTGTAAGTATTCACTCGGCTCGGTTTGCTTAGTTCACAATTGAAGAATTTAATTTATTTACGTCTTTACCTTGAGAATTTTTTACTCTCTCTGTTTTTTTTTTTTTTTTTTTTTTTTGTGCTGTACTCTCTGCCTATCAATATAAAACAAAAAAATTACCACACAAAGAATGAAATCATGTATTTAGGTTAGAGGCTTCTAAGAAGTATTTTATAGTAATATTTTATAGATCAGAAAATACGAAAAAAGAAAGTCAGACTGTTAAGGATCAAAAGATCTTTCTATAGTTCCAATTATTCTGGTTCTGATAATCTTGCTATAAATAAATTAACCCATTTGGATTAAATTTTCTCTCAATCTTCTAAACACACATTACAAAAATTTTAGTTTGTTGGACACAAACAAAGAAGATTTTGTTGTACCAAATTACAACTTTCAAACTAAATACAGTCAACGGGAAGATAAAGGCACAGACATACATGTAATCTGACAAACCATGTATGTAGAGTGATAAGTATTAGTCGGTGATGAGACCCAGTTCAGTTGGATGTAGACATATAGAGCCGCACTTCTTAGATATGATTATAATTTTTATTCATTCTTTTTTATTTTCACAATTTATTTGTCTCTAATATTGTATATTTTAATATTCATTAAGAATTCCAAGTTTTCCTTCAATTTCTGTTGATTCTCTGAATAACATTCAGAAAAAGGAACAAATCTACTTATCCCTCGTTTTTTGTTCTAACTAAAAACAAAGATATACATTTTTCTTTGTCTTGATTTTCTTTACAGAAAAGCCAAAAAAGTTTTCAAGTTGTTGGAAACGCAGAAACGCACATCATACACTGACAGACACATAAATTAAAAAGAAAATTAAGCACTGCCAAAATAACCACAGACAACAAAAACATACGCCTCAACCACACCTTGTTTGATTGTGTTGATTTGATTCTAATAACGAAAAAAAGAAGAACTTTTATTCATGATGCTGTACGTTTTCCACGTCGACGTAGGTCGTATGTTGACCTTCGACATGCATGTTGCAGTTTCTTCCGTCGAGAAGCTGAAGGAAAACATTGAAAAGATACACCACATACCCGCGAAAAATATTGTGCTCCTTGTGAGTGGTGGCGAGATGCTAACACATTCGACTCAAGTGTCTTGCTATTCCGCTGGAACGGACACCAATCCAATATACATGTTTCTAACAGGCGATGATCGACCGCCTCCTACGATACAAACGCTTGAATCGGATACTGAAATGTGCCGGCAAGTTGATGAGAGCCTCAATTTGCCGGCCAATTTGGAGACCGTGCGTCGTCGTGCGTTGCTAGCGCAGCTCATGTACGAAATGGCACGGGACGATGAACGCCAATGCGAACAACATGTGCATGAACAGCATTTACAGCAGCAAGGCTGGTCAGCGGTTGTGGCAAATCTTGAAGATTTGATCAATGAGTTTAAAGTGCGTATGACTAATTTTGGACGAACGTTTGACACACATTTATCACAGCGCCAAAACCATCTTGATTTGTTGAAAAATTTCAATAACGACCTCCACACACTCTCCCGTATACCCATATTGCCGGGTTTGATGTCGTTAGCGGCAGCAGATTTTCATGGCTTCGATGATATGTATGAGACTGAAGCTGAAAATGCATTTGCCCGTTCACAAATGCAGGAAGAATCGGTGCTAAAATCAGTAGCAGCAGCCCAAACAGCAATAACTGTAACCAATACCGTTGCTATTGCTGAATCATGTAAAGAAACAAGTAGTGATGATAAGGTGGTGACAAGTACATCATCAACCTCACCGAACAAAAAACAAAAAATGGGTGATGACAATAATGATGAAAACGGTGAAACTACCGTTGGTGATAATCTTGTAGTAGCCTACTTGTCTACAGCAACAGAAACATTAGTAGGTGGATTGCCTAACGAGGTGTTGGTTGGTTCGTCCACAGATGCTTCTGGTAACACTGCTAAAACTATTATTGATATTACTACTCCTGCCCCTGCAACAATTTCTACAAAATACGAGCCAGAACGTGCCTCACAGAGTTCCGAATTTGGTAGCTCAAATCGGTTAAACTTAAATCTACTACAATGGATCACTTCAAAAGAGAACCATAATACACTTCGTAACATGGCCGATGAATGTATTCAAGGCTTACAAAATTTCGACGAAGACGTCTATGATAGACTTAAGCTAGAAGTGGCAAAGATTATAATAAATGCCGATAAATGTGATGTTAGAGAGATTAAAGGTCTAAGTGACCGTTTATGCAAACTCGAAGAGTTCAAGTATCGTATTAAGAAAATGGTTCAGGATCAAAAGGAATTATCGACTGCTTTTCAACAAAATCAGCAACGTGCCAGACATTTGGGTGATGCTTCTATACTGCCCGATCTTTGTGCGTCTCATCAATCCCAGCTCCAAGTCATGCTACAAAACCATCATCGTATTCGTGAACTGTGTCGTTGCATTCTCAAGGCCAAAGATGAGTTAGGTCTAAATTTAAATTTGCGTTTGAAGCATATTGTTCTCTTAGAGAACACAATGAGTGAATACGATAACCGTTTATTGTTCCATCATCGTTGTTTACGTCGAGCGGAAAGGCATTTGAATATCATAGAACAGATTCATCGAGCCCCCCGAATCTATGTAGCCGCTGTCACCGAAGTAGTACGACGAAAGATTTTTTCAGGAGAATTCCGTTTGTGGGCTTCAAAATTGGCTGAAGATTTTGAAGCTATTCATGAGGAGGAAATCAATCGACGTCAGGATTTCAATACTCTTCGAAGGTCATTTCTTGAATATTTTATTCCCAGGCTTAGGAGATATGCCGCCAGCCTTTGCAAATGAGATCCCATTAATCTTCGATGCGCGTTTGCCGAATCTAACAAAATCTGATATTCAGATTTTGACACAATATATACCGGACTTAGCAGCTGATATACAACTACCCGATATGAGATCTGTGATACAATTTTTCGTTGCTCGTTCGGGTATACATCAACAGGAGCGTATCGAAGAATTGGTTAAGCAAGAGGTAGCCGCTTCATTAAATATGATGGACTATGGAGGAGATAAACCATTGCAGCATCAACGTTTAGGTGTGCTTCGTGATGGCAGTGGTGCTTGTGATGAATCTGAAACCGATACAGAAACAGATTTTGAAAAAGTTACAGGTGGTGAAGGTGGAGGCACTGCAAATGCTTCCACATCAACAACTGATCATCAGATGACTACTCAGACTATCGCGCGCAGCACAACGACTGAAACTCCCTCAATGCAATGTGCTGAAACCTTAACAGAAGAGAATGACGCAAGTATACGTGCCGAAGTCACACGTTTGCGTAATGTGTTGTCGTCCATGTCCCGCCTGGCAATAGACTGCTTGCACACGGCACGAACAAGTATGTCCAATATACGTGCAGACTCTGTAACCTATCGTGATGAGCTGTTATGTGAACTGAAAACGTTGCATGATCATTGGAATGTGCTACGCATTGAATGTGCAACCCGTGATCAACAACATGGCATTGAAGTTGTGGGACTCAATAATGAGATACAACGTCGTGAAGGTGAACATCAGTTAGACAAAACTCAAATACAATCACTTAGCATTAGATGTGCTACCCTGGAGGCCCATTTGGATGAATTAAGGCAACAATTGAGGATGGCGCAAGAGCAAAAGGAGCTTGCTGTTGCCGAGGCACGTGAAGAACTGATACATGAGCATAAAACTGAAATAGAATCGTTACGTTGTCGTTTCAAGCTAATGACCTCCATGGAACGTTCTCCGTCGGACACAAGTCTAGAGAAATTGGAGCGTCCCACGAGCAGTACTGATCAAAATATGATTGATATATTGCAACACGAGCAATTGATGGCACAACAACGTACTGAACTTGAGGCACAAAAGGAGCGTGCCATTTTTGCTGCCCTCGAAGCGGAACGTACAATCTGGCAGTCTAAAATCTTTCCATTGAACTCAGAATCTGTGATGGCTAATGTTAGCATACTAAAGGACATGCTCGAAGAGAAAGAACGTCAGCTGGATTTATTAAGGGAACAAGAAAAAATTCGTACACAAGAGAATTATCAACTCAAAGCACGTATAGAATCGTTGACCAATGAAGAGGGAAATAGTTGGTTAAAGGAGAAAATCGAATATCTCCATCGTGATAAATGTCGCCTAGAGGAGGAACTTAATATGGAGAAATCGAAACGTGTAGAAATGGAGACGAGTGTAGTAGCTACTACCAAAGGGTAATTTTATCTCTTTAAAACTTTAATATTAAATATAAAGTAATTATGAATTTTCTTTACTATATTCTCTAGATCCACCTATGAACGTCTCAGTAGCAGTAATCGTAATATTTCCTTGGAGAATTGCGCTAAAAATGACTTGGTTTTTATTGTCTGGAGCATGCGCCATTGGCAATTTATGGTTGTCCAAGATTCCTCCACTTTGTACTTTGTCCACAGCGACAGTTTGCCTGCTTTGAATTTAACAATCCCACAATTTAATCCAGAACTCGATAATTGGGGACAAATCCCATGGCCTTATTATGCCATTGGACGTATACAAGATAAAGAGTATTGCATGGCACGCAAGGTATGTTATTACATATCAATTAAATTTATTATAATTCTAATTACTATTTATCATTATTATTTAGGATGAAAACCGATATCGTGTTCAGCGTGGTACGAAATTCTATCGCATAAAATTGACACCTCTCAATTCACGTCTAATAGCTCGTCGTGATGAAGAATTAATGAGTGTCAGTACTGCTTCTGTTATTGTTCCGGTTAGTATGGCTGTTGCAACGTCTACTTCGTCTACTTCTGCTGCTGCTGCTGCTGTTGCTGTTGATACAATAACCGAAGACATAACAAGCAGTCAAACTGCTGCTGTTGATTTAAAAACAGAGAACAGTGAAGCATCTGCCATTAAAATTGATTATTTTGAAGCTTCTTCTGCTGGTGCTGCTGCACAAATCGAAGAAGCTACGGCAGTCACTGAAATCGATGAAGCTGACACAACTAATAATGCTGAAATGATGGAAGCTGAAGCAGCTGCATTTCAATCTCATTCAATTACTCCTGACATTGATTTAATGACCTCAAAGGTCGATTATAGCATTCATGGAACATCAATCTATGAAGGCGGCGAACTTGATCAAGCATTAACAAATCTAAGTGGAAGATTTGAACCTGAAATTGTAGCAGCGGCAGCAGAAGAAGATTTTAAGATAAAAAAGCAAGCGGAAGTTGAGGCGGCTGCGTTGGGACTGAGGCAATACCCACTAGTGTAATCAAAAGATCACTTGCAGTTCAACCAGAAGAAACTATCGCAACCACAACACAAACTGAAGCAGTAGTAACAACAACAATGGGCAATATCGAATTACAATATCTACAATCGCAACAGCAACAACAACAACGACAAAACACAATTCAGAGTGATTATGAACCACATGGTGGAAGTCCTGTGATAACCGAGCAGCCAACAGCAAGTAATTTATTGTTAAATGTGGATTCATTGTTGGCTAATGTTGAACTAGAGCACCAACAACAATTGCTAAAAGAGCGTCAGCAACAGGAGGAACAGCAAAAAATGGACGATGAATTAGAGACACGTTTGCATATGGAGGAACAACAACAGCAGCAAATGCTAATGGAGCAAGATGAACTTCAAGAAGAAAAAGAAAAACTCCAAATGCAACAACAGAAAGAACAACAACAAGAACAACCTGCTACAACACAACGCGGTTTCTGTGATGATCCAGATTTCGGTTATCATATGCGTGAACAATATAATAGTCCCACAATTTATACAACAGAATCCTCTTACCCATCATCAAATGATGCCTTCTTTTCTGCAATGCCAATGGCTTCGACAGCAGCAACAACAACAACTTTTACCAGCGACGAGAACGAGTCAACAGAAACAACAAAAACCACAACAGCAACAAAGGAGGAAACAACTACAAGCACGGCTGCTTCTTATTGGAATTATGTAGCTCCATCAATAAATGCCTTATTTAGTGTTATACCAACAACAGCAGCAGCAACCTTTATGGCGAAAGAAAATGAATTACCACAAACAACAGAAGAAAATAGAAATGCTGTTGCTGCTGCTGCTTCTAAAGTTTGTGAGCACCCAACACCACAAACCAGGGATGACTATTATGAAACAAGGGGCATGATGGAGGAATATCTAGCCCCAACATTTACTAGATTAGGAAGATCGCCTCAACTTAGCAGAATGTTTACAACACCCGATGATAGCATATTGGATGTTTCAGATACCCTCTTGGATGATACGGAACTAAGATCATGTACACCACCTCCACCTCCTCTGTCACTTTCATCATCTCCACTGCCAATGCCAACAACAACAACAACAGAAGCAGCAACAGACACAACGGATACCACACTTGGTGGCACATTCAGTGAAGATTCTGATGATTATCGTTCATTGGAGGGTAAAGATGATAATGAATAGTGAATTTCGTATGCAATGATAATGTTGAGATCGACGATGGTTGAGATTATGCTGAAGGGGATGAAGCTAGTGATAAGAACAATGATATGAAGAGAAATAGGATAAGGAAAATGATTATGATTAAAATTAATAAGGAACTAATGATAGAAGTTTAATGAGATTATAAGAAAGAAGAAAGAGTTTGCTATAAAATTTGCAAAGCAAATCAAATTAATTATAAATAAAACAAAAAATGACCAACTTGTTGACGATTACCATTATGTTGGACATGACGCTGATGACGATGATTAACCTTAAAACAAAAATTCTATCTTAATTAATTTTATTTAATTTAATTAAAACAATAAATAAACTAAAGAAACTCCAACACTAACAATAAGAAGTGTAATCATAAAAACAGAAAGCAAAAAAATGCAAAACTCTAATTGAAGTTTATAAACTCCTTAAATAATTTTAACACACACACACACACACACACACGAAACAATCACACTTATACATTCGCATAGGAACACATAAACAATCACTCACTCATTCACACAGTTCTGAATATATTTTAACAACACTTGCGTACATTGCTAAAAAACAAGAAAACAAAAATACAAAAACCCACCCACCCACTAATCAACAAACAAACACAAACATTTCCATATGCGCGAAATTTTTATATTAATGAAATGAGGAAGAACTAAAACTAAGGATCAGAAAGGAACAATGAAGAGAAAAAGAATATTGACAAAAACAAAAAACAAAACAAATAAATAATGAAAATCACAAACAGAAAAATTAAAACAAAAAAACCAAACAAGTAAATTCAAATTTTATTTCGATTTTCACTTTGAAAATTCATTTTTCTTTCATAATTTTGGAAATTCATTCTTTTTTATTTGTCGTTTCGTAAACAATTTTCTTATATAAATTTAAATTATTTGATGGTTTTTGGTTAATATTCATATAAAAAAAAAACAAAATTGGAAATATTTCGAAAAATAAAAATTATTTTTTAGATGTTTTCTTTAATCAAAACAAAAATTGTATATTCATAAGTTCGCGTAAACAAATTGTAAATAATATTGTAATTTGGTAAAATGTGTACCTACTAATTTCTTACTAAACATTAACATTTCGATTTCGAAAGCAAAAGCAAAGTTTTATTAATTCTTTTTCGAACAAAACACTTTATTAAGTTCGAAAATCATTATTATTATTTTTATATAAATTTGAATAATTTAAATTGACATAAATCAACTTTAAATATTGTAAATTAATATTTATTCATAATTTGCAAACATTTTTTTTTTTATTGAAAAAGGATTTTTGTAAAAAATACCATTTTGTGATTGTATTTTTTGTTGTTAGTTTAACTGATTTAAATTCACAAATTAGCTTCAATCAAATGAAATAAATGAAAATTTAGAATAAAAAACAAAATATTCTTTTTAAGAAGTTATAGTTTATTTTGGAAAAGTGTTTCCTCTTTCAATTCAATTTTTGAAAATAATCTTTTTTTATACTTGTGAATTAATTTATTTACAAGAAAAAAAATCATTTTATTTTCGAAAACTTAATTTACTTTATTTTAAATTTTTGAATGAATAAAAGAACTTTGACTTCGAAAACTGTTTAAATATTCTATTGAAAAATTATGTAATAAATTATGACCGAATTTAGACACAGAAACAATCAAAAAATTCGATAGCTTTCGTAATTCTATTAAAATTATTTAATGAATTCTTAACTTTTTTGTACTTCAAATGTTTTTACATATTTTTTTTTTTTTTTATCACTTAAAAGATAATAATCAAAATTTATGGCTTTTATTAAAATCTGATGTCATTTCTATTGGCATGAACAAAAATAAAAAAAATTATATTAAAAAAAAAAGCAAAAATAAAAAATAATTAGTTTCAAAATTTTTAGTAAAATAAAAGTATTTTACATTCAACAACAATATTTTTCCTAGCCTTTTGTCCCCTACTAATAAACCAAGCAACCAACCGTCTTAAGACCAAACTTACCTAGGACCTTCAAAAAAAAAAAAAAATTGCAATTCTAAGAATACTTAAAGAATCCTTTCTTTAGGGATTTTGATCTTTAAATTTCCAATTACTTTCATTAATGAATTCTCAATTTTGTGCTTTAGACAACAAACAAATAAAATAGAAATTTTAATACATATATAAATTATCTTATTTGTTCTAATTTTGTAAATAAATTTTAATTAAAAAATAGATACGACGAATAAATATGCCTATATTAATTATAAAATTGAAATGAATAATAAATAATTTTAAAAAAAATTAGAATTAAAAAAGTCAAAATCGCAAGATAAAAATTGTAAATAGCAAAAATATTAAAAGAAAATAAAACATAACAAGGATTATAATTAAATAAATGATTAAAAATTTAAGCAAAATAGGAAACAAAAGATGATAAAGACGAAAAGAAGAAAATATACAAATTAATGAATGTGTGTGTAATGCTTACAAATTGTAAAATGAGAATCAAATAATAAAATAATAGTAACAACAACAACAAACATCTGTAAGATAAGTTATGATAAATCAATTGTTTCATTTAAGAAAAAGGAACTAAACGACGCTGAGACAAGAAATTATAAGGTAAATTGTAAAAAGACATCATTTTTTATTGGAATTTTTTATTTCGGAATGTAGTCAGTCAATCACCTTTTGAGTTGAAAAATTTCTCAACTTCTTCCTGATATAATATAATTTGTCAAGGTCTTTACAAAGGACATCAGTAGTGGCTCTTTCTTTACGTTTGAAACTACGTCTTAAGAGATTAATCTGGTGAATATGCTAGATCATATGATGGTTTCAAATGAATTTTTGGAGATTGTGTAGCGTCATCGAGATAAATTTCTTTAGCAGAAAGAAAACATAGAAAATATCAAAATAATATCGTGTAAGTCTGCTCCACAAAAAAAAGAAGATAAAATCCGTGAATCAGAAAGAAGATGACGTTGTGTTTTTTGAGATGAAAGCGACTTAATTCAAGAAAGAAATTATAAATCCTAAATAAGTTCAGAAATGATCTGGCAGATCCATTTAATCAACTGTTTGAAACTTTCTAAAGCAAAAATTCGTTATAAATTGATCCTTACAAGGTAATTGTTGAACCTTAGAAGAAAAGTAAAGACGTTTCACTTTAACAATTTTTCACCAACATTGAGTACATTTTGAAATCGCACGTAGGGTAATTTAAATAAATTGTATTCAATTCCTTTGTAAGCAAGTTCACAGTATTGGTAACAGTATTGAAATCATTTTGAAACTACTAGGTCTCCTTCTCCTTTCCCCAGGAAGTTCCTGTTGGAGCGTTTATTATATTATTAAGCACTTTATTTCCCTTTTCCATACGATTGAGTTTGTTGTTTCCGTGTGTATGAAATGTGAACATATTTTTAAATGTAACACCAAGAATTTTCGGGTGGGAGGTAGGAGGAAATTTTAAGCTCTCAACTATTTAAGATGTCCAATTACATCTTAACTTCCTTAGTCCAGGAGGTGAAGATGGAAGATATTGAGCTCTCGGTGCTTCTGGAATGTGGTTCGCATTACCATAAATTAATCATAATTTTGTTGGAGTTTCTATGGTATAAATTATAAATGGCATTAAACAACATACTTTGTAATTTTTTTCTCCACAAAATTGTACTTTAATTTTGAAAGAATAGGGTATAGATTTTTTTATGTCATTTTCATATATAAACCTTCTGAAACGAAAGTGTCAGATGCTGTCTATGAAATGCTTTTTAAAATCAAATTTGGGCCACCACTATCGCTTACAATAACAGGAAAGTACAGGCTTTCCAAAGCATGACAAATTATAGGGAATTTTCGCATAGAGATTTAAGGATGAAAATGTATTTCTTAAGAGATTGCGTATGGCATAAACATTTCGTTAAATTCAGTGCCACCATGATCTATTGAGCTTAAGATTTGTTTCACTGCCTCAAATTGTTGTTTTTTCATCTACCTAACAAACAGTAATTAAATTGCATTATTCAAAATTCCTTTGAAACAGTTGCACCCTACTTAGGATTTACAACTGGCACCGTCTTAGCAAACATCAAAAACAAAAATTTACCTACCGTAAAATGACAAGAAGAATTACGAACTAGTACAATAACACAATCAAATAGAACCATTAAGTGTCCTTTTTCCCAAACACATTTTTAAAATACTCTTACTAAGAAAATGATCCCAAATATTCGCTGGAATCGGGAAAACCCATATATATGGTTTTTATTACATTGAACCCCATAAAACTGATCTTTAGACATCATAAATCATTGCATTGGACCCGCATCTAACTTCAAATTCAATATACAATATGTATATTTACTCAGTGACCTTTAATATAAGGAATCTTGTATTATTTATGTTCTGGGTTATGTTTGAAAAATTGCTTGATAAATGCCAGGTATGGTAGATAAGTATGTAGGTATAAAGTAAATAAATCAAAGTAATGCAAGCAGGTAGAAGTAGTTAACTAAGTATTTCACTAATTAAAGTAATGCAAGCAGGTAGAAGTAGTTAACTAAGTATTTAACTAATTGAAGAAAGATATATGTACATATCTGTGTATATCTAAGAAAGTATTGTGGTAGTATAAGTGTATGTAGTGTATAAGTATTGTATATGTATTGTGTGTGTAAAGTATTGTGAGACATAAGGAGAATGAAACGTTAAAAAAGTTTAGTTTGTGTTGTGCCAGCAAGGAGAGCGGTCGCATTTTATTTTAGCTCCTACAATTTCAGAAGTGGGATACGGGAAAATAATTTTTTTCCCTATGAATGCAATAAACGTAAATGAATATTCTGCGAGTGAATTGCGTGCATGGTAAAAAAAAAAATCCAAGTGTCTGATGTAAAGTGAAATAAATATGGCGAGTCTTGGCCAAGAAATTTTTTTAAATAATGAAGCAGCTGAAAACACAACTAAAAGACCCGAAAGTCGCAAGGGTAGCATGGAAAGAAAAGCATCCAAAGATCGTGATGAGAAATTAAGGTATGTGAAAGAACGACAAAATGAGGAAAGACAGAAAAAGATTGAGGAGCTTAAAGCTCAAGATGAAGCAGCGCAAAGGTATCGAGAACAAAAAGAAGAGGAGCGCCGACGTCGCATCGAAGAGATCAGACAACGTGACACGGATAAACGCCATCAGGTCGAGGAACGTAAAAAGGCAATATTGGAAGCTGAAAAAGAACGTCGCGAATATATTTTGAAAACGATTCTGGAAAGAGAGTCCAGAATTGAAGTGAAAAGACGCGACAGAAATTCAATTGCATTTGCTTTTGGTTCATCGACACCTCGTCTATTGGAGCCAGCTGACTTTGGTATGGTATCACCAAGCACCTTTTGGGGACAACGAAGATCTACACCAATATCAAATGTTGCTGGCGTCTCACTCTCACGTCGAAGTTCAGTACGTGAACTTACCAACAGTGGTGCCAAGAAGCGTGCAACTTCAGCGAGCGGATCCGAACGACACGATGGTTCACGTTCCGGTAATGTGACACCAGGCGGCCACATCAGCACTTCAAGGCCCAGCAGTGCAATGTCTACATCAACAACAATAGCCACAACTGGATTTGTACTAAGAAGGCCAATTCCAGCACAGCGTAAGCCTCGGCCAGCTAGCATTGCTGGTACTGGAGTCTCACTCGAGGAAATAAACAAACTAAAGAAGGAGAGGGAAAGCAACAGCAGGCCCCCGGTGAAGGCAAAAACATCATCGTCCAACACGTCATCAGCACAAACGACGCCGAAACGAACATCGAACTTAATGTCGACCTCTATGATTGTAACCTCCTCCTCATCGCGATTATCAAGTGCAGAAAAGAAGACTCCAGCAAAAAGGGAGCCACCATTACCAAAGGCATATTCTGCATCGAAGGCACTTGCGCAAACCACAAGCACCGAACGTATTAACAAACTCAGCAAGGGTAAAAGACCAAAAGAAGTCGTCGGAGTTTCGATGGCTAAATCAATGATTGTCGCTAATACAACTTTGTCATCATCGAACAATGTGTTACATAATAATAATGAAACAGCAACAACATTAGCAAGTACTGAAATAAATGTTGTTGAAAAGGCTATTGCTATCGAGGTTCCGACGGTTCCAATTCAAAGCAAAGAGGAGAAGGATGCGCTCAATTTTAGGAGAACAGAAGAGGAGTGTTTGCACAGCAACGAACCACAAAAAGTAGAGTCGCATACAGAAGAAAAAAAAATAAGAGCCGCAGAGGAACACTTACATGAATGTAACGAGAAACTAGACAACGAGCCAGAAGTTATTAAAAAACCACGTAGTAAAGAGAATTCTGTTGTTCGTGAATTGCCACCGCCAAGCCAAACGGTCGATGGCAATGATCTGATGATTGTCAGGAAGATAACAACAGAGAAAGAAGCCAAAGCAGCGTTAGCCGAGAGACGTCGTTTGGCGCGTGAAGAGGCGGAACGTCAAGCCGAACTAGAGAGGCTGCGACTAGAAGCCGAAAGACTTGCCGAGCTCAAGCAACAAGAGGAAGAGGCTGAACGCCAACGATTGTTTGAGGAGGAGTCAACACGCTTAGCCGAAGAGCAACACCGGGCTGAGGAAGAACGATTACGCATAGCAATCGAGGAAGCCAAACAACGCGAGGAAGAGGAACGTCTAAAACGCAAAGATGAGGAACGTCAGCGTGTAGAACGAGAAGAGGCCGAAAAGAAGGCCAAGGAGGAAGCCGAAAAACAGCGTATCCAAGTTGCCGAACGTTTGAAGCGGGAAAAAAAAGAACGTGAGGAGCGTCGGAAACGTGTTGAAGCAATTATGTCACGCACACGTAAAGGAAATGCTGCTGCTACCACATCTATAGCATCGAATGACTCTGACACTGCTGCAAAGGTTGTTTCGAATCCAACAGAAAACACAAATAGCGAAGAAGGCAGTACTAGTACATCAGGCTCCTCGAGCACAACACCTACGTCACCGACACTAATTCCAGTGCAAACGACATATACAACGTCGTCGGTTGTTGCTGTGAATAGTAGTGTCAACGAACCACAAAACTCACAAGCAATTTATGAGCAATCACGCGTTGATAAAGAAATTGAACTGATCAAAAGCTTCTCCAATATGGTCATCGATGAGAATGCCAAAAATCTGTATCAAATTGAAGTCAGCAATGGCAAGCTACACGCAGATTTCGCCAACAGTGGTAGCATCCTGCAAAACACAACTAGCAACTCAGCGGTGGCCAATGGAAATGGTCACTTCGAGAATGTTAACAATAAAAACGACATAAATCCATTAAATTTCAATAATAATAACAGTTTGCTGACGACAAAAACTACAACTACTTCTACACTAGTCACTGCTGATAGTCACGAGAGAAAGATATGAGCCCTTGGATTTTGAAAGTGGTATAAGTCAAAAATTTTTAAAATCTAGTTTATCAGCTATTTCATACGAAATCCTAATAAAATAACATAATTTTAAGAGATTAGCAATATACCATGAAAATTAACTCGATAAAATGTGTTTATTTTTTGGTTGGTAAACAAAATACGGTTACCGTTTATTTTGATACTGGTATAAGTCAGTTTGGCAAAATAATTAGTAATAATAACAACAACAACATAACAAAATCGCAAATTATTTATAATCTCTTTTATTCAAATTTCAAATAAATAAAATTATTTTGTCATGTCTAACAATATTGCAACTTTTTCCTTGGTCCTTGGTTTTTTTTCAAAGTATCAACATATTAAAAGAAGTTATTTTTGTTGTTGTTGCAACTATTGAATGCAAATTTTATTTAAATTAAAAACTTGTTGATGCCAAACAAATACAAAGTCATCAAGATCTTCCGGGACTTATATAAATGTATTTTTAGATGTGATTTTTCCTGTTCTTGCTTATTTAGTTTTAATTATACATATATTTACTTTTTTGTTATTAATTAAAAAAAAATAAAAGAATGCAATTCTTGCCTAAAAGAAAACTAAATAAATAATAAATTTGAAAAATTTAATCGCATTCCAAATTATTATATTTTCCTCATTTCATTTCGACAAAACAACTAAAAGAATCAACGAATAGTAGAAAGAAAAACACCAATGGAGAAGATGCGTCTTGGGTAAAAATACAATGGATCAGATTTCTAAAAAATGCTCCATATAAGATGTCCTTGGATGACAATTCCTTCCTAAAATATAAGAAAATATTGATTTACTTCCATTATACACAATCATTAGACCAATAACAGAAGAAAATCGTAAAGATATGATGGATTTACTACCCTATCCCACCAATTTTTCACAAACACTTTATTTCCCTAAATACTAATAAATAATTTAATTAGTTACAATGAAATGAGTTTGAATAAAATGTTAATTACTAATAAAAATGTATCCTTGATGGTATAAGTCATTTATAAAGGCATGCAGTTAATTTTGAAAGTGGTATAGGTCATTTCAACCTTTTTAAAAATGGTTATAAATTTCACAATCATAATAAATACTTGTTTGTTGGCACTACATTACTGTCGAAAAATCATATTCCATAATACAAAAATATTTTTGAATCCTTTAAAATGCAAAACTCTAAATATCTCGAAACAAGGAAAATATGACTTATACCACTTTCAAAATCAAGGGATCATATATCTTTGCTGTGAGATTGAAGCTGAAGGAACCTGATTTTTTATATTTAGCTAAATATGATGTGTCTATTTTATATATATATATATGCACGACAAGTTTTGGTTACTAAAAAGATAAACTAACTAAAGCTTATTTACAAAAATAAAAATATAAACAAGAAAATATCAAAAAATTATTAAAAGGTTTAAGATTTAAGCCATTTAACGCTTAGTGAATGAGTGGATGATTGAAAAAAGAATGGAAAGGACATGATAAAAGAAGAAAATGTTATTGTGTATTTAGATGATGTGATGATTGCGACTGAAGATGTGAACACACACTTAGTACATAAGGTCAGCATCCAAGCGTGATGTTGTTTGGGGTAGGACAGAAAGGAAGCGTATTATAAAAAGTGGGTATAGAATGGGAAAAGGAAAAAGATAGAGATCTAGAGGTGGTGAGGGCTGAAGCGCGCAATAAAGAGAAGCAATTGCAAGATTACAACGAAAGTGTCTCAAGCAAAAGGAGGAAAAAACCAACGGTATATAATCCAGGAGATTATGTTGTAAAAAATTTTGACGCTCACGTAGGTATGTCTAAGAAGCTTGTTCCTAAGTTTAAAGGACCCTACAAAGTCACAAAATGGTTAGGTAACGATAGGTATGTGGTGGAAGATGTTTGTGGAATTCAGAGTTCGAGAACGCCGTACTCAGGAATTTGGTCTGTAGCTAATATGATACCGTGGTTCGGTTGGTCTAAGGATAAAGATAAGATAGACGGAAACAGGTCAAAGAGAAATACAAGAACTATTGATGATAGAAGTACTGGTCATGCTTATAATACGAGAAGTAAAGCAAAAGTAAATTAAAAAAAAATAAAAAAAAATATAGGATAATGACTGTATTTATAGCCGTACGTATGTATAAGTTAACAACAAATTATTTCAAAATACCAAAAGGTAGCTAAACTCCAAAATGCTGATCAAGCGTCTGCATTATTTCCTGCACAAGCTATAATCTTCCAAGAAGCGGAATGCAATTCTATCTCGTCGTATCCAACAAGCTCAGAGTTAAGTAGGGATAGAATTGATTTAAGTAGTTTAGTTGCAAATTTATATCTGGATGAACAGCATTTAATTCGGAATAAATTAATTTTCTTATTTTAATTAAAAATAAAATAACTGGCGCCCGAGCAGGAACCGGCACTTTTCCGCTTAAAAGGACAAAACGATTCCTAAGTAGGTGTTACAAGAGAAGTGACAGGACAAAACGTTCCAAAACTCTCTTGCGATTAAAAGTGTTCGGTGAAGTGATACGAACCGTGGCAACTCGTAATAACTAAAAGTTATTATTCGGTAAATCAGCTTCAGGTAGTTCAAGATTAATTTCTTAACTACCCATCGGTGGACTACAATCCTGCAAGGTCCGTCCGTAGGATACCTTCACAGAGTTTGGTCGCAGGATCCCCAGTAGAACTCGAAATGGGTGAAATCCGGATCAACAGGAGGGGTGGCCACATCAATAATATTAATCTAAGTTAGTAAATAAGAAATTAATATTGAAAAATAAGAATAATAAACAGTGCAAAAAATAAAAGAATTTAAAAAAAAAAATTTTTAAAAGCAAATATTTTAAAGAAAAAAATAAAACAAAATAAATGAACATAAAAGAAAAATTAAAAAATTTTTTGAAAGTAAACATTTTAAAGAAACATTAAACAAAAAAAAAAAAACAAAAAAAAAAGAAATAATAAAACAAAATTAAATGAACATAACAAACACATAAAACGAAAAAATTTATAACTCAAAATTAAAACATCGCAATTGTGGTATAACTAACTCCAACTCTGCGAATCCTACGGGACCCTCCAGGGTAGAAGGAGGGAACCGTCCACTGGTTTTAAAAATAAAATAAATATTAATATATTATAAGTAAATTAAGATAAAAATAATTTTTTCCTCACACATTTTAAAACAAAAAAGAAACAAAATCAAATAATCTCACATTGACACAAACACATTTTTCCAATATATAGTGCACGATTTAAAACAAAATAAAAATTAATATATTGAAGTAAATTAAGATAAATATAAGTTTTTCCCTCACACTACACAATTTAAAACAAAAAAACAGGAAATAAAAACAAATTATATCACATTGACACAAATACATTTCTCCGACAAATTAGTGCATGACTTGAGAAAGACAACTTTTATTCGATCGATCTATGGCAAATCAGAATAATTTAATTAGACCTCCGATAATCAACGTTGAAGCCTTAAGAGAACAATCACCCCACTTAAACGAGGCTTTTGCACAAAGACGACAACTTAGACAGGCAGACTATCAACAAATTAGAAACATGAACAATCCACAAGACATAGCAACCATTGTGAACCAATTGTTGGCGCAGCAACTACCCAACTTAGTTCGCAATATTATAAACCCTAACCAGAATTTTAACGATGTGAATGATCAGGTTATAACTGAAGAGCACCGCAATAATTTAGCTGACTTGGACCGAATACCAGATGTAGTGAAAAGCTTAAGGGAATTTTCTGGGGAACCATCCGAATTTAGCTCCTGGAAGAAGAGTGTAGATCGGATTCTTGGAGCTAACGCATCAACAGTCGGTACACCAAAATATTTTAGTATCCTACATACAATCAGAAACAAAATAGTCGGTAATGCAGATACGGCCCTCGAGTCATATAGTGCCTTACACTACACTACGCAGACAAACGTGACTTAAGCACGCTAGAGTACCAAATGACCATGTTAGTACAGGGAAATAATCAGTCTTGTACAGAGCAATATAGGAATACAACTACTCCATACATTCCGTAACTAGTAAACGACCCTTAGAGGTTTTCTTTGGCAGAAATGTGACCACGAATCCAGAACAATATGAGAAATCTAGACAAGACAACATCGACAGACTCAAACAAAAACAGATGTTAGACTTGAAGAACCACAACAAACACTGTAATGACGTAAAGACCTACCTACACACCTGGTCAGGAAATATTCGTTAAAATCAACACGAGATTAGGGTCAAAACTATCTTCCAGATACAAAAAGGAAACTGTTAAGGAAGACAAAAATACGACAGTACTAACAACAGCTGGAAGAATTATCCACAAAAGTAACTTAAAGAACGTACTATAAACCATTTCAGATTGCTAATTACATTGATGGCAACCCCAACGGAAGGAAAACTGGATATTACCAACTACACCGACGCACAGACGGCAACCATTTACAAAGGAATAGGTAAAGTCCAAATAGCGACCACACGCATAGTCCACGTAATAGATTTGGGACATATTAAAGGTACTCTAGACAGATTATTCAGTTATACTGAGCAGAACCTCAAAACCAGCAGTTTGTCTCATACGCTCCACCATGAACTATACCAAACATTCGTCACTTTCCGTACTATAACCTCGTTTAGCAATCGGCATCCCAGGGCAATTAATATAATAGGTTCCGCCTGGAAGTATGTGGCCGGTAGCCCTGATAACGATGATTTGGTTCTATTAACAGATAGCATTAATAAACTAATAACTAACGACGATACACAATTCATCATTAATAGGCAATTAATAATAGAAGAACGAATTAATAAACTAACTAGAATTTCTAATGATATCGCAAACTCTATTCAAAAGGATTCATTCATGAGTACCGAACTTACAGTAAGCTTCCAGAAACAAATCAGACTTATTAAGGAGGAAGTAATTAACATTAAGTATGCAATTCAATGGGCAAAAATGAACATAATAAACTCTTTCCTATTAGGAGAAAAGGAGATAGAAATAATAAATAATCAATTTAAAGACAGTAATATGCCTCCACTAACCATCGAAGAAAAGTTGGAATTTTCAGATGTGTCAATTTTGCAAGAATCGACACTACTATACGTAGTGAAAATACCAAATTTAGATACATTAACTTATCAAAACATTGTAATAAAACCAATAGTAAAAAAGAATCTAATTGTAAATTTGCCAAAAAATGAAATATTCAAATACGAAGATATCATTTTCGGGGTAAATAACGATTGTAAATTTATCAATAATGTAAAAATATGTAGTAAGACAAAAATTGTTAACCTAAGCGAAAGTTCTTGTATTCCTAAGTTACTTAGAGGGGATAGAGCTTTGTGTGGATTCAGCAACGCGAATCATATTCTAGACGTAAAGGAAATAGACAACGGCCTCGTCATGCTGAACGACTTCAATGGTACCTTGTACTGGCAGGAAGAGAAGAAGCAACTCCAAGACTCATATTTGATCAGCTACTGGAATGATACTATAAGAATTAACGAAAATGAATTCAATTATGCAGAAACCACAGTGATGGAACCGAACATGCCATTAATTCAAATAGCGCCAACAGAAATAGATCGAATCAAGATTCTATCATTGGAGGCGTTAGAGGAGCTTCACACGAACAACATAAAGAAAATACAAAAGTTGAAAACCCATTCGGAAGTAAACAGAGTTGCACTAAGAGCACTCTTTATTGCCGCTATCATCCTCATGTGCATTTTACATTTCTGCAATAATAAAAAAAAAGGGTTATTCTCCAACTAAATCAACCATAGCACGACAACCAAAACGAAGCACCAAAACCGCAACCGAGCCAACAGCAACCTCCAACCCCGCAGTTCAATAACATTCCTTTCTTTTAATTACTGCTTGAGGGCAAGCATCAATCAAAGGGGGAAGAGTTAACAACAAATTATTTCAAAATACCAAAAGGTAGCTAAACTCCAAAATGCTGATCAAGCGTCTGCATTATTTCCTGCACGAGCTATAATCTTCCAAGAAGCGCAATGCAATTCTATCTCTTGCCCAACGTAAATTATATAATTATTATAAATATATAATAACAAAATCAAAAGTCTGCCAGACAAATTGTAACCAAGCTCAAAAAATTGTAAGTATTCAGTAGACTTCGTTACTTGTCAACTTACACGATCAGGCTGTTTCCCTATGGAATAGGATACATGGCATTGTAATGGTCTAAGTGAGCTGATCTTGACCTAGGTGATACTACAAAAAAGTGAAAATACTTTAGAAGCTAATTAGCTAACGTCTTTACACAAAAACACTAACCTACAAAATGTAAACTATTTTTTATCACATGAAAACTAATAGGTACATATAAAATTTTAAATGAATTATGGCCATCAAGCAATGATGATGAGGTTTCTTTGTGGCATTAGAAGATATATTTTCATAAAAAGAACAAAAATCACATTAACTGAAAGAAATTATTACAAAGAATGGTTATGATTTTCCTGATTCTTTGTCTACTGGTAGGCCCATTTAAACTCTGCATCAGTAATAAGCATAAGCAATCCTCGAACATATTGAACGATACCAAAAATTAAAAACTGCATTTTTATACTCTTCACGCAGTGAATAGTATCATAAGTTTGTCATGAAGTTTGTAACAGGCAGAAGGAGGCAAAAGAGACACCATTAAGTATATACATATATTCTTGATCAGCTCGATGAGGCGAATTGATTAAGCCATCTCTGTCTGTCCGTCTGTATGTATGCAAACTAGTCCCTCAGTTTTTGAGGTAGAGAGCTGAAATTTTGCACGATCTTTTCTTTTTACTATACGCAGTACATTTTTCCATTTAAATTCAATTTTTTGTTTTTAGAAAAACTTTTTTGTTTTCGTCCTATTGAACTAAAATTTAGATACTATAAGTTTCTAAGCAATATCCATAAAATGCGTAAATTTCAAGATCCTAGAGTGGCTGGATCGTACAGCTCCCATACAAATATTTCGGTCTCAGTGTTGAAATGTGAATATGTACTGATTGTACCCAAAACATAAGTCAAATCAATAATTAAATATTTCTGAATTCTCTATCATAGAGTATAGGCAAAAACGTTTTCTAGGGGGTGCGAGAAAAGTATATCAACTTCGGCAACTTCTTACTTGTTCTGTCTTCATTTCAAACCACATAATTACAGCATCTGGGTTTTTGTTCTAAACAAATTTATACATTTTTCTAAAGATTTTTCTTTGCTTACATTTTCTTTACAGCAGAAGACAAAAAGTTGTCAAATTGTTGGAAAAGCAGAAACGCACACCAAACACTGAGGGACACCTAAATTAAATAGCACCACCTCAACTTAGTTTTTTTCTTTGATACCATTATAGAAAGAGGAAGAACTTAATCATGATGCTGTACGCTTTCCACGTTGATGTCGGACGTATGTTGACCTTCGACATGCATATTGCCGTTTCTTCTGTCGAGAAGCTGAAGGAGACCATTGAGAAAATACACCACATGCCTGCGAAGAATATTGTCCTACTTGTAAATGGCGGCGACATGCTAACAGATTCGAATCAAGAGTCTTGCTACTGCGCTGGAACGGATACTAATCCAATATATATGTTTCAAACTGGCGGCGATCGACTGCCTCCTAAGGCGCCAACGCTTTAATCGGATACTGAATTGTGCCAGCAAGTTAATGAGAGCCTAAACTTGCCGGCTAACTTGGAGACCGTGCGCCGGCGTACTTTGATAACGGAACTTTTGTACGAAATGGCACGGGACGATCAACGTCAATGTGAACAACATGTACATGAACAACATTTTCAGCAGGAAGGGTGGTTAGCGGTTGTGGCGAATCTTAAAAATTTGGTCAATGAATTCAAAATACGTATGACTAATTTTGGACTAACGTTCGATACACATTTATCACAACGCTAAAATCATCTTGAATTGTTAAAAAATTTCAATGACGACCTCCACACACTGTCGCGTATACCCATATTGCCTGGTTTGATATCCTTAGTGGCAGCAGATTTTCATGGCTTCGATGATATGTATGAGACTGAAGCTGAAAATGCATTTGCCCGTTCACAAATGCAGCAAGAATCGGTGCTAAAATCAGTAGCAACAGCCCAAACAGCAACAACTGTAACCAATACCGTTGCTATTGCTGAATCCTGTAGTGAAACAAGTAGTGATGATAAGGGGGTGACAAGTACAGCATCAACCTCACCGAATAAAAAACAAAAAATGGATGATGATAATAATCATGAAAATGGTGAAACTACCGTTGGTGATAATGTTGTAGTAGCCTCTTTGTCAACAGCAACAGAAACATTAGTAGGTGGATTGACTAACGAGGTGTTGGTTGGTTCGATGCTGCTAGTAACACTGCTAATACTATTCTTGATATTACTACTCCTGCCCCAACAACTACTACTAAAGACGAGCCAGAACGTGCCTCACAAAGTTCCGAATTTAGTAGCTCAAATCGCTTAAACTTAAATTTACTACAATGGATCACTTCAAAAGATAACCAAATATCCTTCGTAACATGACCGATGAATGTATTCAAGTCTTACAAAATTTCGATGAAAACGCCTATGATAAAGTTAGGATAGAAGCGAAAAAGATTATATTTAATGCCGATAAACGTGATATCAGAGAGATAAAAGGCCTAAGTCATCGTCTAAGCCAACTCAAAGAGATGAATCATCACATTAAGAAAATGGTTCAAAAACAAAAGGAATTAGCTATTGTTTTTAAGAAAAATCAGGAACGTGCCAGAAATTTGGGTTATCCTTCCATACTTCCCGATCTCTGTGCATCACATCAATCGCAGCTCCAAGTTATGCTACAAAATCATCTTCGTATTCGTGAGCTCTGCCGTTGCATCCTCAAGGCCAAAGATGAGTTGGGTCTAAATATATATTTGCGTTTGAACCACATTATCCGCATAGAGGACGCGATGTGCGAATGCGACAACCGTTTATTGTTCCATTATCGTTGTTTACGTCGCGCCGAAAGGCATTTGAACATCATCGAACAGATTCATCGAGCCCCCAGAATCTCTGTAGCCGCTGTTACCGAAGTTGTACGCCGAAAGATCTTTTCACGAGCATTCAATTTGTGGGCTTCAAAATTGGCTGAAGATTTCGAAGCTATTCATGTTGAGGAAATCAATCGACGTCAAGATTTCAATACCAACTTCGAAGGACATTTCCTGAATATTCTATTCCCAGGCTAACGTTTGCTAAAGACATCCCATTAGTTTTCGATGCACATTTACCGAATCTAACGAAATCTGATTTTGATATATTGAGACAATATATACCCGATATAGCAACTGATATACAATTACCCGATATGAATTCTGTGATACAATTTTTCGTTGCTCGTTCGGGTATTCACCAATATGAACGTACTGATGCGGTGATTAAGAAAGAGGTAGCTACCTCATTACACACGATGGACTATGGTATGTGAGGTGATGAAAGTGGAGCCAGTGCAAATGCTTCAGCATCATCAATTGATGATCAGATGGCTGCTGAGACAATCGCGCGCAGTACATCGACTGAATCTCCTTCAATGCAAAGTGTTGAATCCTCAACAGAAGAAAGTGCCGCCAGTGTACGTGCTGAAGTCACACTCTTGCGCAATATCTTGTCATCCATGTCCGACCTTGGAGGTAAATCCAAAAATTAGAAAATGAAATGCGAAGATTCTTCAGAGATGTCTTGTGCGGGCTCATCTGCAGCGTACAGAATGCATGAGTAAAAGAGAGATAAAATATGCTTTACTGATTGTGTTTACTTTACGAAAGAACGTAAGAACAAATGGCCGAATAACCGAAAAATAAAATAACTCTTTTGTTTTGAAACAATATAACACTACAATATTCTGTATTAATGCTTGACCATCTACTTCAGAAGTTTCATTTTCATATTGTATCTGCCTAAATAGCTCCAATCGTTAAATTTTGATTTTCGTCACATTTCATTTTCAAAGAAGTTTCTTTAAAAAACAAATATTCCAAGTCAGGATTCAAATCCCACGCCATCGGTTTGCCAGTCCTACACTCTAACCAGTAAAAAAAAAAAAAAAAATCTGACAATTCTATTATTAGCATCATTTTTTTAAAATTCACTCATGCCGTAACGCACATAAAAGAGCTACGCTTAAAATAATTGATTGTCAAATGCTATCTGCACTTCGCTAATTATATCAAAACAATTTCGCTTATGCACATGTCTGTTCTTCCCAAATATTTCATAAAAGTGAACACTTACCTATATTTCTCTCTTTTACACGTACTTCCCTTGTGAAAGAGTAAATGAGATAGCTTCACATGTCGCAGCAGCGAACATTGACAAACAGTGATAAATTTTGTTCATGTAGAAAAATCAAAACTAGTCGTATATACAATAACATAATGCAATGCACATGATATGCACACATACATATTTCACTAGTCTGTGACATGCATGAACGTGTGATGGCCGCAATAAGTAGCATGATGAAAACCATTTTTTAGTCACGAAGACACGATACAACTGTTGTTATACAACATTTACGTATGTGTGTCTGATACAGGATACATCGATGCAACGAAGTGGTTTACACAGCCGAATAATTCACACTCACTAATATTTCACACGTCCAAATACGTCTGCTCACTTCATAAATTTCAAATACATGACCATTTACCGTTTTTGTTGCTTTTATACACACTCACTTTATGGAGGTGTAAATGAGACAACTATGCACTACATAATCAAAGAGAGCAACAAAAAAATCTTTCGTTGTATGAAATTTCCAATGTTTTTGGATACTCTCATGTACATCCTACACCAACGTTATGATAAATTTCCCTCAAAATTCCCTTGCAATCGTCGCAACGTGTTTGGTCACTTTTGGTCATGGGAGAGATAAAAGCGCCATCTGCTTTGATAAGTTATTTATTTAACGCCGATTTTTATTTAGCAGCCTGGAATTTCGGTTGTAGTGAACTGTAACTCAATTTATTTCTTTCTTTTTTTCCTCCACGCCGCTATCATGGTAAGTTCCAAGATTGTAGTGGTTTTAATTTGTTTGCGTCGCAATCGGATAAAAAGTTTTGTTACTAATAAAAGCCGGAAAGTTTATGCGATTTGTTAAGCTTTGCTAATCCGTTGATATGAATCTTATCTGATCCTGTTTTCTTCTTTTTCAGACCGTCGGTAAGAAAGAACCACCTAAGGTTAGGCGAGACCCTAAGAAGAACCCTATGAGGGATCTTCATATCAGAAAGCTGTGTTTGAATATTTGCGTGGGTGAATCTGGAGATAGGCTCACTCGAGCAGCTAAAGTAAGTAAAACAATTAGACAGTTGAAAATTTTGTTAACTATGTATTGTACAGGTGTTGGAACAGCTGACTGGTCAACAGCCTGTCTGTTCCAAAGCTAGGACACTGTACGTTCGTTTGGCATTCGTCGTAACGAAAAGATAGCCGTACACTGTACTGTTCGTGGTGCTAAGGCTGAAGAGATCCTTGAGCGTGGCTTAAAAGTACGCGAATATGAGCTGAGACGCGACAATTTCTCAGCCACAGGCAACTTTGGTTTTGGTATTCAAGAGCACATTGATTTGGGCATTAAATACGATCCGTCTATCGGTATTTATGGTCTAGATTTCTACGTTGTACTTGGGCGTCCAGGTTAGTACTATTTCTTCAATAAACAAAAATGCATCTAATTAGGCATTGCACTTATTTTTGTGATAATGCTCAGTAAGCATGCATAAATTAATTTAAAATTTATGCTTAACCGAAATTACTTTGATATTTAAGTAATTTTGACGGTGTTAATGTGACAAATTTTAAAGTTTTAGAATTGTCTATCTATCACTATTTACATTTTTATTTTCTTTTTTAATTTTAAAGGTTATAATATTGCACATCGAAAGCGCAAATCGGGTGTAGTTGGCTTCCAACATCGACTAACAAAAGAAGACGCCATGAAATGGTTCCAGCAGAAATACGATGGTATCATTCTTAACAGCAAGAAATAGAATACATTTAAAAGTTTTTGTAACATTCTAAAATATACATCTTTTTGTAATGATTTTGACTTTCGAATGTTCAAGATTAAGTTGTAATTAACTGTGTCTTATTTATATCTACATTTAGTGATTTTCAATTGGTGTTGATTTTTTGTTGGAGAACTACAAAAGAAGTTAGTTAATAGTTTCTTTTACTCGGTCTTTTCGCATCGATATCAGTCATATACAAATTAAGTTTTGTTTAATCGTGGGTAAAATTGAAGTGTAAATGCAGCGGTATTTGAATTGAATATGAAAATAATGTTTTGCAAGTCGCAATCAAGTGTCAAAGAAGAATGAACGACTGCTCAGCGACCCGCAAATGTAAAACCGGCCGGCTTTATGCAGCCGATACATTATTCAACCGCGTTGTACATCATGGAATTAAATCAAATGGAACAGCTTACTTGTTTGTTGGCATAACGTGTGTGGGAAACGGTAGATCGCATAATGTGCAGCCGTATCGTTAATCTTATTGCAATCAAATTTTCTGTATGTTTGGATCCAGCCATGGACATACATATGTACATACATTCCGTTTTACCTGAATAGCCTTACAAATTGTTCTTTTCCTTCTCTATCACGGGTGTTATAGAAAACCAGTGTTTTCGGCGTCACAAGTTTTGCAATTCTGTCGACTAAACTGTAGGGTGCCACAGAACACCGAAAGGTTTCATTTTTCGGTGTGTTTTTATCGAATAACTATACCGCTTTAACTGAATGTTGTGCTTGACTTAATAATATTCTTGTTAAAAAAATAAAAAAGAAACGATACAAACGTATCTGCCATTAAAGATGATTTTAAAAGCCAAATTATTACAAGCAACCTGAGGCAATCTGACATCGGACTGCTATATGA
Organism: Amiota minor; assembly: GCA_037043295.1. Taxonomy (NCBI): domain Eukaryota; kingdom Metazoa; phylum Arthropoda; class Insecta; order Diptera; family Drosophilidae; genus Amiota; species Amiota minor. Next base: position 13,015 of record JBAMAW010001495.1, on the reverse strand, counting down.
GGCGATATTAACAAGAAATGTGGCAACAACTACTATCCTGGACAATCTAAGCTTATCATTGACACTGATACACAGGAATAATAAGCGCGATAATATTTGATAACAAACGAGTTTATGAAAAATTATCAGTTTCAAATGTCTTAACAACTGACCTTTTGATAAATCCTAAGTTTACGGTTTTCATAGATAAATCAAAAAATTAAATGCCCTACCTTTAAGTTACACACACTGGAAGAGAACGAACATTTTTCCAGTAGGCCGAGATGGTAAGATGATTCACCTAAAAGAAGGAAATATCGCCGTCTGCGGGAACACCACCTTTCGCAGTCACCGACTGCTTAAAAGCATCAACGATATTCTGTAGGCAATAAACTACAACATCTTGCGCGTAACAGCTAACAGCATCGGGAGCGGTAGCCCAACAACAACAATTTAATGCCAATCCAAGAAGTGGACAACGGCCTGGTGATTCTAGCTTTTCACAGCAACTAAAAATAAAGCTGCACTCAGAAATTTCTTGCATTTGTGACGTTTTTAACTTGGGGTTTGGGTCCAAATCAATCCAATTTTCGATCACTTTTAGCAGCAATGAAGGCCGTATATCAGTGATGTGTGGCATGTTGCAGCATCTTTTTGAAACCACAGCTTCTCCACATTAAGGGCATTCAATTGTGGTACAAAAAGTCAGTGATCATGGATTGTAACGTTCTGGCCGACATTGTTTTTAAAGAAATATGGACCAACCAAATAAAACACAAAACAAGTGTTGCACATATAAGAAAGTATTGCCAATTTAAAGTTCCATTCCTCGATAGAATAAAAATACCAGAAAGTCTTTTTGAAATATATGTATGTTATTTATTATGTAAATGTTTTTGTTTTTTTTTTTGTTGTAACGCAATTTATGAGTTTTTTTTTTTTTTTTGTGTATTGTATCTTTTCATATGTATATTTTTTGTTATGTTGTTGTATTATGTTTATGAGTATGTATCTTTGAATAATATAATATTCAGTGTTATGTATACCATACTTTTCATATTCATGCAAGTAAGTTTAGTATAACCAAGTCGTGTTTAGTAATGCGACAAATTATGTTTTTGTTTGGTATTTTTTTGATATAATTTCAATATCATAAATTTTTCTTAATTTTCATAATATTTCATATTTCATCGAATATGGAAAATATAAACGCATGAGTTTGTTTGATAGATCAAACCTTTGTTTTTTAGAATACACTATACTGATATATATAAGTTAATATTTGAATTTTCAGTGTGAAAAAGTTCAGTGATATTTGTTCATTCATTTGATATAAGTAATAAGTAAGTAAGTAAGTAGTAAGTACAGTTACACGCATACACCTATTGATTCATTCTTTCTTCTTCTTCTACATACTTATAGTCCTTAAATTTGTAATAATCAGTATCAAAAGATAGTTATTATGTGATCTGGAAACATTGCATGATCAATGGGATGTGCTACGCATGGAATGTGCAACCCGTGATCAACAACAAGAATATCATTCAGACAAATCTGAAGTTCATTCACTAAGCATTAGATGCGCTGCGATGGACGCGGATTCGGTTGAATTGAAGGAACAATTGAGGATGTCACAAGAGGAAAAGGAGATTGCTATTGCCCTAGCATGTGACGAACTAATAAACGAGCATAAAACTGAAGTTGAAACGTTACGTCGTCGTTTTCAAGAGGATCAAAAAATAATGGAAGATGAATTAGCGGCACATTTGCAAATGCTAATCGATCAAGATGAAGTTCAAGAACAGAAAGAACATCAAGAGCATACCTGCAACGACTAATCATGATTTCTGGGAAGATCAAGATTTTGGATACCATATGCATGAACAATGTAACAGTCCCATAATTCATCTGACAGATCTTCCTATACATCATCAAATGATATGTTCTTTTCCGTAATGCTAATGACATCAACAGCAGCAGCAGCAGCAACAACCTCAAACTTTAACAACGAAGAGAAAGAAGAAGAAGCAGCAAGAACCACAACGGCAACATCGAAAGAAGCGGCAGCAGAAACTGTAGCAGGTGATACATTCAGCGAGGACTCGGATGAGTATTGTTCGTTGAATAGTGAATGACGATTGAGATGTGATCTCAAGATGAGGTGAGAGAATGAGACTGAAGTGACAAGAACAATGCTATGATATGCAATAAGGTTTATTTTAGAAGGATAATGAGATGATAAGAGAGAAGAACTCTGCTGTTAAATTTGCCAAGCAAATCAAATATATTATTAACAAATCAAAATATCTGAGATAATGGTTACGATAAATAACTTTAGACAATAAAATTTCTTTCTAAATAATAAATTAAGTTAAATTCAAGAAATTTTTATAAAAAACATATTCCTTAGCAAAATTTAAGTGAAATAAATAATATTGTAATTAAAGATTAATAATGTCAATATCGCAGGTCAAACATGTACATGACAAAAATTATTACATTTTCTTGAAAACATGCATTACAACTTGAATGTACAGTTTGAGACTGAAAGCCAAATGGGAAACAACATATTACACTATCGCAAATGATTTCTTTTTTTCTCTAGTTTACAGAAATTACTTTATTTGCTAAGATGTACTCTGTTTCCGTCATGACTCTTTCTGACATGCTTACATTAATGTTCTAGTTTCAGTCTGAACTCAAAGAAACCAGTTCCTATCGCAAAGAAACCTAGCACAGTTCTTCTACTGTGTACCGTTTTTCTTTCCTTTATTTTGTTCTACTTTGTCTGCTTGCCGTTACATCTGTATTACTTTATTAGCATAGGTCATAAACCTATTATCTACAATATTAAAATCTTCAGCTTTGCCTTTCCAGCGTTTCCCAACTGTTAACTTATTATTTGCTGTATACCGTTTTACTTTCCTTTTTTTGTTCTAATTTGTCTGCTCGCCGTTACATTTGTATTACTTTATAAGTATAGGTCATAAACCTATTATAGTTGTTCCTATTAAAATCTTCAGCTTTTTTGTTCTAATTTGTCTGCTCACCGTTACATCTGTTTTACTTTATTTGTATAGGTCATAAACCTATTATAGTTGTTCCTATTAAAATCTTCAGCTTTGCCTTTCCAGCGTTTCCCAACTGTTAATTTATACAAGAACGGTCGCAAAGTAAACGAAAAAATCAAAATCTCTATTTATAGTGGCGCTATCTTTTTAATTATTCGAAAATCATTTTTATTATTTTTATATAAATTTGAATAATTTAAATTGACATAAATCAACTTTAAATATTGTAAATTAATATTTATTCATAATTTGCAAACATTTTTTTTTATTGAAAATGGATTTTTGTAAAAAATACCATTTTGTGATTGTAGTTTTTTGTATTTTTGTATTTAGTTTAACTGATTTAAATTCACAAATTAGCCTCAATCAAATGAAATAAATGAAAATTTTGGAACAAAAAACACAATATTCTTTTTAAGAAGTTTTGGTTTATTTTGGAAAACTGTTTCCTCTTTCAATTCAATTTTTGAAAATAATCTTTTTTTATACTTGTGAATTAATTTATTTACAAGAAAAACCAATTAATTTTCATTTTATTTTCGAAAACTTAATTGACTTTATTTTAAATTTTTGAATGAATAAAAGAACTTTGACTTCGAAAACTGTTTAAATATTCTATTGAAAAATTATATAATAAATTATTAACAAATTTAGACACAGAAACAATCAAAAATTTCGATAGCTTTCGTAATTCTATTAAAATTATTTATTAAATTCTTAACTTTTTTTGTACTTCATATGTTTTTACGTATTTTTTTTTTTAATCATTTAAAAGATAATAATCAAAATTTATGGCTTTTATTAAAATCTGATGTCATTTCAATTGGCATAAACAAAAATAAAAAAATTATATTAAAAAAAAAGCAAAACTTAAAAATAAAAAATAATTAGTTTCAAAATTTTTAGTAAAATAAATGTATTTTACATTCAACAACAATATTTTTCCCTAGCCTTTCGTCCCCTACTAATAAACCAAGCAACCAACCGTCTTAAGACCAAACTTACCTAGGACCTTCAAAAAAAAAATTGCAATTCTAAGAATACTTAAAGAATCCTTTCTTTAGGGATTTTGATCTTTAAATTTCCAATTACTTTCATTAATGAATTCTCAATTTTGTGCTTTAGACAACAAACAAATAAAATAGAAATTTTAATATATAAATTATCTTATTTGTTCTAATTTTGTAAATAAATTTTAATTAAAATATAGATACGACGAATAAATATGCCTATATTAATTATAAAATTGAAATGAATAATAAATAATTTAAAAAAAAATTATTGGAATTAAAAAAGTCAAAATCGCAAGATAAAAATTGTAAATAGCAAAAATATTAAATTTAACTTAAAAAAAAAGAAAATAAAACATAACAAGGATTATAATTAAATAAATGATTAAAAATTTAAGCAAAATAGGAAACAAAAAATGATAAAGACGAAAAGAAGAAAATATACAAATTAATGAATGTGTGTGTAATGCTTACAAATTGTAAAATGAGAATCAAATAATAAAATAATAGTAACAACAACAACAAACATCTGTAAGATAAGTTATGATAAATCAATTGTTTCATTTAAGAAAAAGGAACTAAACGACGCTGAGTCAAGAAATCATAAGGTAAATTGTAAAAAGACATAATTTTTGATTGGAATTTTTTATTTCGGAATGTAGTCAGTCAATCACCTTTTGAGTTGAAAAATTTCTCAACTTCTTCCTGATATAATATAATTTGTCAAGGTCTTTACAAAAGACATCAGTAGTGGCTCTTTCTTTACGTTTGAAACTACGTCTTAAGAGATTAATCTGGTGTATATGCTAGAACATATGATGATTTCAAATGAATTTTTGGAGATCGTGTAGCGTCATCGAGATAAATTTCTTTAGCAGAAAGAAAACATAGAAAATATCAAAATAATATCGTGTAAGTCTGCTCCACAAAAAAAGAAGATAAAATCCGTGAAGAAGAAATGTAAAGACGTTTCTCTTTAACAAATTTTCACCAATATTGAGTACATTTTGAAATCGCACGTAGGGTAATTTAAATAAATTGTATTCAATTCCTTTGTAAGCAAGTTCACAGTATTGGTAACAGTATTAAAATCATTTTGAAACCACTAGGTCTCCTTCTCCTTTCCCCAGGAAGTTCCTGTTGGAGCGTTTATTATATTATTAAGCACTTTATTTCCCTTTTCCATACGATAGAGTGTGTTGTTTGCGTGTGTATGAAATGTGAACATACTTTTAAACGTAACACCAAGAATTTTCGGGTGGGAGGTAGGAGGAAATTTTAAGCCCTCAACTAAGATGTCCAATTACATCCTAACTTCCTTAGTCCAGGTGGTGAAGATGGAAGATATTTAATTGGACGGTATATGTATAAGGCTGTGGCTACAGAAGGAGTCAAAGATTTCTCGGATAAGTTATTAATAAGGCCGCTAACTTTGTTCACATGGACACCCGAGGACATAGTTATTATAGCAAGCACTTCTCTTCTCTTTCTATTCCTTTAACTTCGTTAAACTCTAGTACTTGAAGAACATTTCTTAGGGTTATCCCAACAAATCTTTGCAGGGTCATTTGAACCAGAAAGCTCTCGGTGCTTCGGGAATGTGGTTCGAATTACCATAAATTAATCATAATTTTGTTGGAGTTTCTATGGTATAAGTTATAAATGGCAGTAACATCAAATTACTTGGTAATGTTTTTCTTTTTGTAAACAATTCGTTAAATTCAATGCCACCATGATCTAATGAGCTTAAGATTTGTTTCACTGCCTCCAATTGTTGTTCTTTCATCTACCTAAAAAACAGTAATTAAATTGCATTATTCAAAATTCCTTTGGAACAGAAGCACCCTACTTAGAATTTACAACTGGCACCGTCAAGAAGAAATTACGAACTAGTACAATAACATAATCATTTTGTGCTTGATTTGACCACAGAATAAATAGAACCATTAAGTGTCCTTTTTCCCAAACACATTTTTAAAATACTCTTAATAAGAAAATGATCCCAAATATTCGCTGGAATCGGGAAAACCCAAGATGACATGCCTCGTTTTACAGAAAAGCGCATGCATATTTTTTCCCAAAATTTTTAAAGTAAACAACTTTCTGTTAGATAGCGCTATAACTGGTTTCTATTTGGATAACAATCCTATTGTTCTTGATAAGCAAGCTAACATGGCATATGAATTTCTAATTCCAGATATACTATTAGTCATATGGTTTTGGAGAGCATATCTCCATTTTAAAATCTTAAAATATATATTATATGTGATGGGTTAGTATATGTTCGACAAATGTTCAAAAAGGGCATATATGGTTTTTATTACATTGTCCCCCATAAAACTGATCTTTAGACATCATAGATCATTGCATTGGACCCGAATCTAACTTCAAATTCAATATATAACATGTATATTTACTCAGTGACCTTTAATATAACGAATCTTGTATTATTTAAGTTCTACGGTTTCCAAATAATCGAAATTGTGCAAAGCATATGTAGGATAATTTTTTTACTGTGTCCTTGGTTTGGGTCATCTTACGGTAAATATTTGAGGGTTAAGGATTCTTTTACTCTCCATGGGTTATATTTGAATAATTGCTTGATAAATGACAGGTGTGGTAGATAGATATGTACGTATAAAGTAAATAAATTAAAGTAATGCAAGCAGGTAGAAGTAGTTGATTAAGTGTTTAACTAATTGAAGAAAGATATTTGTACATATCTGTGTATATCTAAGAAAGTATTTATACTTGATGGACAAGGACGTTTTGGACCAGGCCCTTTCCTATTGCTCATATCCACGATTTCACGGAGCAGCTGCATGGGAAAAAGGTTTTTTCGGCATTGCGTGTACAATGGGTACCTTTTGGGTTGAAGAACGCCTCGCAGACATTTCAAAGGCTCATGGACGATATCTTTCGTGGCATCGATTTTGTTTATTGTTACCTTGACAATATATTAATCATGTCAAATTCAATCGAGGAGCATGAACAGCATTTCCGTATCGTCTTGCTGATCCTACGTACTCACGGTCTTTGTATCAATCTTAGTAAGTGTCAAATTGTGCAATCAGAAGTGGAGTTTCCCAGTTACGTTGTCAACGAACACGGAATTAAGCCACCCACTAATAGTGTCGATGCTCAACTATTCTCAACTATGTTCGTCCTGACACCATCGGCCAGTTTGGTCGTTTTCTTGGTATTTTCAATTATTACCGTAGAGCCTTTGTCTGAACTGCTGAGGAATGTCAAGAAAAATGATCAGCGCAAAATTGATAGGGCTACTGAACGAATGAGTGGTTTCAATGCTTGTAAAAGTAGTGTGGCGGACGCGGCACTCCTCTCACACCCATCTCCAACTAACGGCGTTGCTCAAGCTAGAGTGGGGGTCACAGGTGGCGGATAGTGGACGGCCTGCAGCTATGTAGGTTAGCTGCGAATATTGAATAAGCAGTCCCCGACCAATGAGCGCCAAAAAGGTATCAGCCAGCCACACCCACTTTCATCAGCTGGGGGAGAAGATACGGAGCCTAACCTGTATGCTGGAAGAAAAGGGAACTGACGGCAAGCAAAGGCGCTCTATAAACCAGCCATAGAGAGCATAAAGGCCCTATATGAGCCCTCTGCCATAGAACAAAGGGACGAGAAAGCAAAGGAGGTTATTAGGAAAAAAAAACTTCTCCCAGACTTCTCCTTGGCTGCGCCCTGCCGGAAAAAATAAAAGGGCATCCGAAGGTAACTTGGAGACTCCGTCTACAAAGAGACACCCTTCCCTAACAGTCCCGAAAGACCGGGTGGAAGAAGCCAAAAATGGTACCTTGGAGCATGGAGCGTCCACCAAGGCGGCAACAACTCCAAAGCCAACCCCAAATACAAGCAGGATCCCGAAGAAGGCAAGAAGTCGGGATAAGGATGGTCGCAAGCTGCCCCAAGTACAGGAGTGGTCCAAAGTTCCTGGCCGGAAAAAACGGGATAAGGGCATCAAATCGAGGCCGGTTGCTCTCATCATTTCGGCATCTGCGAATTCGTCTTACGCGGATATCTTGTGGAAGATCCGAGTGAGCCAGCACCACGATGAATAAGAGCCTAGGAGAAAATGTCAATGCTGTTTGACGCACCGTTAAGAATGAGTTGCTGCTAGAGCTCAAACGGGTGCCAGATCGAAATGCTTCAGAGTTTCAGACGGCAGTGGAGGAAACTCTAGGCAATGCAGCCAAAGTCTTGGCAAAAACGCACACGGTGACGATTCAGCTTAGGGATGTGGATCAGATCACAACCGCGAAAGAAGTGTGTGATGCCCTACACACACAGTTTGAGATACGTCGTCCAGATGAGTCATCGGTGCGCAATATAGGTATTGTCCATCGGGGCACACAGACAGTCTATATCGGGTTGCCTGTAGTGGATGCCAACAAGGTGCTGAGTGCGCCACGAGTCCGCATATGTTGGGTATCTTGCAGAGTACGGGATTGCACCGAGCCAATCAGGTGTTACAAGTGCTGGGGCTAGAACCATCAGGCACAAAGTTGTAAAGAAAGTGTAGACCGCAGCAACCTATGCAGGAGATGCGGTAAGGAAGGCCATAAGGCGGCATCATGTAAAAGTGAGCCAAAATGTGCGCTTTGTAGTGGTAACCACGCAGCGGGGAGTGCCCGTTGTTCGGAGCACCAAAGGGCAGTTAAGGCTAAGAAAACAGGAGGGCGATGAACCCTCAAGGTCGGGCATTGAACCCTCATTCTGGCTTCACATGGGTGAAAGTAAATGGCATTTACTTTTTCTCGTGCTATGCTCCCCCAAGTCTGGAACTAATCGAGTTCGAACAGCTTATAACGGAGTTGGTTGCGGAAGCCAGGACCAGGACACCGACAATCATTGCGGGTGACTTCAATGCTTGATCTACTATGTGGGGTAGTAGATCGACGAATCAACGTGGTAGAGTCCTCATGGAATGCCTAGCCACGCTGAACATTGAACTCCTAAATGACAGTCAGCCAACATTCGAAGCTGGTGGTAGAAGTTCGGCCACTGATCTTACATTCGTGCATAGTTCAATTGCACCCCACACGACATGGAAAATTGGCAGTTTCTACACGAACAGCGCCCATCGTGCGATTGTAATCGAGGTGTCGTTACAGCCGAGCGGAAGGCAGTTATCCTTTGCAAAAGTTAAAGGCTGGAGGGACCGACTTTTTGATAGGGACTGCTTTCAACAAATATGGGAAGATGGCACAACCGGTATCGATGAAGCGAATGGCATGGCAGAGAGCATTACAAAGCGCATCTCTTCAGCTTGTGACGCCTCAATGCCCAGAAAAAAGCGGACGCCATTGCGTAAGGCAGCTTACTGGTGGAATGATGAGATCGCTGATCTTAGGAGGCGCTGTAACCAAGCTCGCAGAAAGGCGCAGCGTAGTAGAGCCCATCTTAACTGGGAGCAGCAACGCGAGGCTTTTCGGGCGTTGCGGAACCAGCTAAGTAAAGCCATACGGTCAAGCAAGGGAACGTGCTTCAGGGAGATAAGAGATAGCTGCGATATTGACCCCTGGGGCAAGGCCTATAAGGTGGTGATGAGTACAGTGAAGGGGCCAAAGTCTGCACAGCCATCAGATCCAGAGTTAATGGCTAAAGTGGTTGCCACTCTCTTCCCTACTCGTGATCCTATAGAGTACACCAACTCATTTATGGACATTGAGGAAGTGCCTGAGGTTACTACTGCGGAGTTATTTAATGCGCTAAGTAAGCAAGGAAATAAGAAAGCCCCAGGGCCTGACGGCATCCCTAATATCGCTTTGAAGGCTGCGATGGAAGCTGATCCTGATATCTTCACGAGAGTGTACACCATATGTCTTGCAGAAAGTATTTTTCCCAACATATGGAAAAGACAGAGGCTTGTTCTGTTGCTAAAACCCAACAAGCAACCAGATCATCCATCCGCGTTCAGGCCTCTATATAACCTCCCAGCCTTCTATTAGATACCTGGGAGTGTTAATTGATGCTAGGCTGACCTTCAAGGACCACCTGGTCAGTGTGAGCAATAAGGCGGTTAAAGTTGTTGGAGCATTATCCCGCATAATGGCAAACATAGGTGGGCCCCGAGCAAACAAGCGGAGGCTATTAGCCAGGGTAATCGCCTCTATAGGATGAAAAAGGACGATGGACTTTCTACTTGATTCCACGAGTAGATGTATGGATATCACGGTCCCACGGTGAAGTGGACTACTATATGACGCAGATGCTCAGTGGACACGGGTGCTTTAAATACTACCTGTCCCGTTTTAATCATGAGGAGGACCCCTTCTGTCCTGCCTGCGTTGGTATTGCCGAAGATGCCCACCACGTTCTTTTCTGTTGCTCTCGATTTACCGTGGAGAGAGCACGCATTGAAGAGTGTTTTGGCGAACCACCCACATTTGGAAATTTGGTGCGACATATGTGTCAATCTTCGGAGAAATGGCAAACAGTGAAATCTGCTATGTTTGCTATAATGAGTACTCTCCGCACTCTGGAACGTGGTAGAGCCGCTGAACGATTGCGTGAACGAAATAATCGTTTGGCATTAGGTGTCTCGGACTGATTTATTAGTTCACTGACGTGTAGGAACGACCTACTGACAAACAGTACGCGAGGAGACCCACAAAACATGGGACAGACAGACTTTTGAGCAATGATACTCCACCTTTTCTCTTCCGACGAAATATTAAAGAACAGTTCCGGGGGGACATTAGGACACGGGGATAGTTTTTAGCGGGTTGAAGTCCCGCACTCGGTTGTAGAACCGGCAGGCTTTCGATGCTTTTCTACCAATTTGAAAAAAAAAAACGTCGTCCAGATGAGTCATCGGTGCGCAATATAGGGATTGTACATCGGGGCACACAGACAGTCTATATTGGGTATGAAAAGATGTTTCGGGTTCGATTTTCGGATTCGTGACGTCATCACTGGAGGAGGAGCACTGTGACAACGTACCTCAGCGCTACCTGACGCTGGCTTGGCTTGGCTTGGCAGGGCACCAAGTACGACGCGCGTGTATCAAGAAACAATAAATTTATTATCTGTTTATTAACAATAAAGAATTACAATACAATAATCGTAAATGGTAGTTTACCATAGATCTATTAGAAGTGAGTATAGTTCGTTGCTTTCAGCACTGCTGTGCAAACGAACTAATAAATGAGCATAAAACTGAAATCAAAACGTTACGTCGTCGTTTTCAAGAGGATCAAAAAATAATGGAAGATGAATTAGAGGCACATTTGCAAATGCTAATCGATCAAGATGAAGTTCAAGAACAGAAAGAACACCAAGAACAACCTGCAACAACAAATCATGATTTCTGTGAAGATCCAGATTTTGGATACCATATGCATGAACAATGTAACAGTCCCACAATTCATCTGACAGAATCTTCAGCAGTTGCAGCAGCAATAACCTCAATATTTAGCAACGAAGAGAAAGAATCAACTGAAGCAGCAATAAGCCATTGCGTGAATACAAATTCTCAGAAAAAGCCGCGATCGAGTTTTAATTATCAACTGCGAAAATTAACTTTGTGTAGTAATCATATAAATTCGTTGTGTAGTATCATTTTGCATCTAACTCGACTTAGAGAACGTTAGAAATATAGCAGAAATAGTGCAAAAATAGTTTTTAAAAAAATGGCAGATTATAGTATGATGATTGGGAAAAAGTGCAACATACCAAACGAAACATTCAAAAAGAACTTCGAGGATCACCAAAGTAAGTTATATTTAAATAGTAGTAATGTAGTATCATTTTGCATCTCACTCGACTAAGAGAACATTAGAAATATAGCAGAAATAGTGCAAAAATAGTTTTTAAAAAAATGGCAGATTATAGTATGATGATTGGGAAAAAGTGCAACATACCAAACGAAACATTCAAAAAGAACTTCGAGGATCACCAAAGTAAGTTATATTTAAATTTTAGTTTTTTGTTTACAGATGGATCGTGCGCCAATAGCAATACAAGCTTCGCCGTGACAACGGAGTGCGTATCAGTCATGTCTGAGAGGTGCCCCCCAGGATCCAGCATCCATGATGGTGAAATGACTGCATTATATTATGCAGTTATGAGCAACGAGGATGTCTGGCATGGTATGTATAGCATCAGATGCGATGTTTTGTCTTAGGGAAGTTGAGAATCCTTATTCAACCGGATGGTTTGCACAAGAAATTAAAAGAATTTTGGCTCAGTTTAGCCATAGAATTAAATTAATGTGGGTCCCAAGTCATGTGGGAATAAGAGGAAACGAGCACAAAACTCCGAACTCATGTCACAGCTTTTACAAAACTGGAGAAAACAGGCACAAACAAATATAAAGCGCCTCGTCTCATCCAAGCTAGACACGTTACATTCAACATTGAGTATGAAAAAAAAGCAGATAATTTTTGTTTATAAGAAAAAAAAAATTTTTTTAAGTTTCGCATGAAAAAAGCAATTAACTATTATTCACAAGAAAACCAAAATATTTATAAGCATTTGCAATAAAAAAAAATCAAATTTATTATAGTTCACAAGGAAACCAAAATATATTTGCAATAAAAAAACCAAATTTATTATAGTTCATAAGAAACCAAAAATATTTATAAATAATTGCAATAAAAAAAAAGCAAATCTATTATAGTTCATAGGAAACCAAAATATTTATAAATATTTCCAATTAAAAAATGCAATTTTTTTTTTTTTTTGTGATAAAAATGCATAGTAGATAAACGTTAACAGCGGAATCCGCCTTCTAAAAAATATTAGATTATTTTTCAGAAGAATTCTGGAATTTCGGGCCGCCCATTCTGTCATCTGAAGTCATCAATTTAGTTTCAGGCCTCAGCATGGCACACCGGAGCAACTGCATAATGTTGTTCAACATATTCTCTGAGCAATTGAAAACAAACAGTACTGCTCGGCTGTATTCTTGGAAAACATCTTTAATTTTAA